>OZ024895.1:11678600-12116215 GCA_964017195.1 Siderastrea radians | reverse complement strand
TACTGGCAATATGTTTGTTCATTGTATAATTATTTGTAATAAATAAACAAATAAAATTGCCAAACGGGCACTATGCTCCGATAGGCACCCACTGAGGAGAGACATTATCGCGTTACGTGATCAATTTCGAACAATGTGGGCATGCCAAAATTTAACATTGTACTGAAAGGCTTTTAGAACGGGGGATATCCATAGTTTCATGTTATATCTCGTGATAAGTAATAGAACAAGGGATATTCACAGATTCATGTACATGAACTATCTTGCACTAGGAGCTTTTAGAACGAGGGATCAGTTTCTTTTCTCTGAAAACCTCGGAATAAAATAAGATAAACACTATTAGTCACTTTTTTCAATGCGTGTCTTCATGATGCGGCTTGAATCGTTTTTCTCAAGCAGTTTCAAATTTTCAAGCATTAGCAACAGGTATTTTGCCTCTCAATTATTTTCTACTTTTAAAACTTTGCAATGTAAAAATCTGAGAACAAAATCAAAGACCATATTTTCAATTCATGCAATGATCTGAAGTTTGCTATTTACATGTACTTACGCTGTATTTACTGTCTCTTTTGCACAGCTAAAAACAAATTATTCTCAGTGTTTATAGAGTAGAGATTTGCAAGAACGTTTTTGAAGCAAACTTGAGCGCTCCTTGATGGCTTCCCATCTGGTCAGTGAGCCAATCAAATGTGCTCGGTTAATGCCCATTGAGAATTGTGATTGACGGGCTGAGACCCCCGGCCTCAACTTATACAATTACTCTGTGTTTAAGTGTCAGCTGCCCAGCTGTATACAATCATATTATGTAAAATTATTCATCTCTTGATTTAATCCAAATACATTAGATGTTTGTGGCTGGGACGATCTGATCGGCCCGATTGGCACCAATAAACTTTGCTACATAAAAAATACACCACAACTGATCATGACCTAATTAAAGTATTAAGCAGTTACCATAGTGTACCGTAGAGTGCATGTAAATAATGGTTAAGTGGTATACTGGGTTCTCATTAAGTTTTGAAGCAAACGGCTAGGATCTAAATTAAGTAGGCGGCTTGGCATTGAAGTGCCAAAGGTACGAGCTTCTAGGGGGGTCTGGGGGCATGCTCCCCCCGAAAATTTTGAAAAACTAGAGCCTCAGAGATGCTATTTAATCCATTTTGGTGAGGGTTTTTCACAAAAAAGTTACTTGTAAGCAAGATAAAAGAAGCCAAGCTTTTTAAAATTTCACTTAAGGTTTACACATTTTTGAATTGTTTCATGTAACTCAGCAAATTGAAAACCATGTTCACTTTCAAATGAAGCTTTTCTGTTGAGTGATATGATGCATGATAAAAGTTTAGATGATAACACAACTAAAATAGCTGTACAAGCCGAAACGATGAGTGATAGTGACACAGATGCGTGTTCGGATTGGTTTGTGATCGCGGGCACATCCACTCAAAAACAATATGGCGGCCGCGCCGGAAGCACGTATATTTAGATACAAAAGTACAGACCTGAGAGCGTAATAAGCTACAGGGAGACAATGTGACGGTTAAATTTTGTGCAGTGAGAAAACACTGAGCAAGAAAGCTGTCTGTTTATAAGTTAAGTGTGAGTAAAACTTTCAATTTTTCCACGGCATCCAGTGATTTCAGGCTTTCACTTTCAAACCTTCCTCTATTCCCCGAAAAGTAGGCGGCTCAAAATTCGAAGTAGCCGGTTTTTTAGCCGGCTGCCGGCACTTAATGAGAACCCTGGGTATACTTACACTGCACCGTGACAGTGACTGTTCTTGTAGGGCCATCACCATAAAAATTGAATGGAGTGCAACTGTAAATCACGTAACTTGTTCTTTCAGTGACTGCTGTTGTGTATACTGATGGAGAACCAGCAACTGTGCTGTTAGACAAACTGTTATAAAATCGATACTCTGCAGGCGGATTGGTCTGTGAACTGCAGGTGAGCTCGACACCTTCATTCACAACAACAGTGTTGTTGGTCAAATTAGTTGACAGCTGTGTGTTTACTGGATGATAGTCTGAAACGAAAGAAAAATAAGATTACCACTCTGCTTTTATCAAAAAATGGCCACAAAAAATGTAAAGAAATTTTTCATCAACACAACAATGAAAGTTTAACCGGTAACTTTAATTAAGTCAAGACACAAAATACATAGTGCAAGCATCTTATTCAGAGAAACAGCACTTATTGAAGCTTTTACTCACAGCTGTAAATGAATAAATAATAAAATAATCGCCAACTTATGAGCTTGGCATCTGGTACATTAGAGGTTAGCGGGGGACCTGGTGCAATACAAGGCAAGCTGGAGGTATCCCTGGGGACCCTGGAAGTGGAACCACCCCTGCCAGCGGCCGCCAACAGGCACCGTCACAATGAGCGACAAGGAAAAGGAAACTTACAAGTGAAAAGGAAACTTACCTGAAGAGAATACAAGTATCTACCTATCGGTAAATACCCACTGAATCAGGGAAAAAGGGAGGGGGGGGGGGGGGGAGGTGGTGCAAGAATCCACGATGATTTGCAACGACCAAGCAAAAAAAAAAAACAGGAAGGAAGGAAGGAAGGAAGGAAAGAGTAAATAAATAACAGTAAATAAATGTGAACTGAGAGTGAGAATGAATAGCTCAGCTCTTACACTTTTCTAGTCAAGAATATTATATGGACTTACTTTGAACAACAATAAAGACATCAGCAGTGGCTGCATTGCCCACTCCATTATCAACAGTACATCTGTAGGCTCCTTCATCCTGTTTACCAGTAATGGTGAAGGAAGGGTTGACAATAGTGTCAGGAAGTCTTGTCAAGGTGATACTTGGTCGTGGATCACCAGTTGCATTACAGATCAGATTCACTGAGTCACTCTCATTCTTTGTTTGGTTACCAAAGAAGCCAGTGATGCTTGGTGGAACTACAAAGCCAAAGCGACAGATAAAGTATGTTTTATCAATGAGGTTCCATAGAATTTATTGGATTCACTGAAAAAAGTAATTTATTCTGTTTTGGTCTTGCAAATTGGAGGTTGGGTGCCGAGGAATCTGGGGGTTAGAACTGCCAACTCACTCCCACTTGCAACCCAGCCACGAGCCCACACACCCAAACCAGCCCTGGCACCCATCGCACTAAAGTCATAGGTTCAGTGGAAAACACTAGTAAATAAAAAGGATAATAAAATAAAATGACCCCCCTCCCCCTCCCCCCCCCAAAAAGTGAAACTGACAAAGAGAAAAAGTTGCCACAGGGAGAGGAAGGAAGGGGAAATTATGCTGAAAAGCTGCACACAGCAGAATGCCACACTGGCAGAAAAAAGTGCAAATGAGAGAACCTCCCGGTTTTTCGGCAAACCATGGCACGCGTTTCCCTTGGATTTGCTTCAGTCAAACACCGTAATTTTACCTCCGAGAATTTGAACCTAGATTTTTCAAAACTCCTGACAGTGTGAACCAATATTATTCTTACCTCCCATGGAAGAAATTTATAAGAAATTTACTTTTCATTTGATTTCTCAAACTGCAGGGGCTTAACAGTGAGGCCATTTTTTTGTAGCAGAAATCCTAGAAGGGACCTGTTTTAAAATGTATGTAGCTTTTTTCCTTATGAATTAAATTTTGTAATTTCTCTTTACCATATACCAAGTTGTATTGAAGAACGTGCACTTACAAGCGCCCGTGCTTTAGCTAGTTAGCATTTTATGTTATCTAGTGCAAATACTGTAAGGGTTCTAACCAAATGAGCATGTACCTAATTTTACCTTTTAGCATCTTACGTTACAGCTCTAGTGTACATATTGTTACAGTTCAAGCTCTTCATCAGGTGGCTGCCCTGACATTGACTCCTGCCTGTTTTTCAGGGTTTTCAATAAGGGCCAGCAGCCAGCGAAACTCGCCGCATATTCCAAAGGGAACTCGCCGCCTATTTGATTGAGAATTTAAATTACCTCATTTTTCACGACTAACAAGAGAAAAATTTGCCACAAAATTGGAATTGAAAGACTATGTCGTTTTTTTTTTTTAACAACGATAAGAGTCTATTAATAAATGACCACAAAGTCAACAGAACTTTCCTGCAGCCAGTAGTACAAGACTTTGAGGTTCCAAGGACATGGAAGCTTTTAAGAGGTATATGTTTGACATCACGAGAGTATATTTTAGCAACAAGGAAGAATTGACCCTAGATTATACTTGGAGATCGACTTTGTGGGTGCAGGCAACCACAAGACTTTTGAGAGAACTGACGAGCAGGTCTACCAGGCCTACAACAGCAGATTTCGCCATAAACACGAGCTTGCCCTGTTCATTCAATGGAAAAAGAAAGTCCAGCTTCAAAAAGACTGTGACAGAAACCACCACAGCGACAGCTGGATTTTTGAGCCCAGCCGAGGCCTTGACCACAGTAATAAACCGAGCAGTTCCGCCAGTGGAAAATGAAAGAACGGACCCAGAAAAACTGCAAACTGTACTTCACCACTCTGATTAATAATAAAGCAACCATTACAGGGTATTTAAGAAAATTCGTTTACGGCCTATTTTCAATTTCCTCACATCACTCAGGTATCTAGTCAGTGTTTCAAGGCACATGTAAGCTTTAACAAGGATGTGAACTTCCATTGCGGTATCACTTAATATTTGTTTCAAATAATCTTATGGCTGCCATGAGCCTTTAATTTATTATATTTTTTCCCTTACAGAAAGTCAAATATTTTGTATCTAATTTACACTGTTTTCTTGCTGTCTTTAAGGAACAGTTTAGGTTTATTATTTTATCAACCGGTTATTAATTTTGTACTTTTTTTTTAGTTTTCTCCACTAAAAAAAGTAACTTCAACTGAGGATATTGGATTTTAATATTAAGTAATAATGGTCCACGTATGGATTTCAATTCTACTTTTAGTTCCGTTTGGTCATTATGGGACAGCTCAGTAACCTTGGAGGGCTCCTGAAAGACGGTATTATCGCCCAAGAAGAACTCAACTAACAAGAAAGCATTGATTTCTTCTCTCGGATGATTAATTTTGTAATAAATAAAGTTGGACTGTTTTGCCTCTACAAAGCTGGATACTACGTGTACTGGCAATGATTTAGCTTGGATAAATTATGCTCGTAAATTGGCTTATTCTGTCTGCCAGCAATGCTCATAACAATTGCTTATTCTACTCGAAATTCTGCTCGGACACCCTTATTCTGCTTGAATTCTGCTCTGTACCCGAAAAATTTTCAGCCCTTTGGGCCTTATGTATTTTCACAAATATGGAAGGGAGCCTGGGCCTAACCCTAAATACTAATTAGATTTTCATCATGCGCAGAAAAATTGTAATTCATCTTACTTTAATCACTAATATTAGAAGAAACAGTGACTTTTTTATTAGCATCTTACAAAAACGAACATCAAACAAATGCATTAAGATTGTGTAATTATTTTTGTATTTTTTTTGTATTTACTTATTTTTCATCTTATTCCTTACAACTGTTACGTATATTATCAGTGTCACTGATTTTCCGTTATTCTGCTCAAATTCTGCTCGAAAATGCCTTAAATATTCTGCCGGCAGAATGCTCACCTCAAAAATCGCTTCTTCTGCTCGAAATTCTGCCGGCAGAATTTATCCAAGCCTAGCAACGAGGGTGACAGGTATTCTCCATCTCACGATACAGCATACGTAACCTGTGTTTTCTAGATGTAAGTAGATAAATCGATTACAAGATACCCTCATTTCTCTAAGGTCAAGTCCAGCGGGTAGACACACAAGCTGGTGCAAAAAAAATGTCTTCCTCGAGAATACACGACAGGACACGCGACACACCAGGCGGAGGTGGAGAGAGAACAGGTGCATACTGTCTACTCGTGGCAGGTGATTTTCTTGCGCTCTCATTTGTTTCACTTGCTCTACTGTCCCTGAGACTACATGTAGTCTAAGAAAAGGATGAAAAAACACACAAAAATGAAGCTGGGTTCTCGAACTAGACAAGGCACGAAAAAATGATTTCTTATTTTGATTTATGAAATTGCAACTGAAACCCTCTTCACCAGAATGTTAAAAAATAGAGGGACCGTTGTGAACAATCAAAGGGGTTCATTTCTTATACAGTTTTGGAAAAATCAGAAATATACAGCAGGTTTATTAACTCCTTTTAAATAATGCATTCAAGGGTTTTACTATGCTGTTTGATACATGGCACAGTCCAGTTTATTGTATTTTGGTACAAGTAACTGACATTTACAAAGCCAGGTGTCAACAAGACCTTTTTTTTCAGGTGTGAAAATTGTGCTGTTAAGCCAACATCACAACATTAATTACATTGAACTCGTGTCCTCAAATTCATTCAATTCCAATTTGGAGTAACTAAACAGAACTGAACTGAACAACTTTTAATTATTAACGTGTCACGTCTTTTGGATGGCTACATGTAGCCTACTAATAAGGGACATCTAACCAATTGGAGCACGACATCTACACTCTCTGGAATTATGCCCATACTGTCACATGAGTCGTCAACTCTTTAAAGAGAAACCCAAAACACACTTGCTATTCACTGCTCGACCTTTCAAAGCTCATTATCACAAATTTAAGTGCTTCTGGAGGAAAAGACAGCTTGAATAATAATAATCATCATCATCATCATCATCATCATCATCATAATAGTAAATATTAATAATAATAATAATAATAAGTCTTTATTCATCGGATAAAAATACATATCAGATGTTACAATTAAAAACAAATCTACGCAAAAAATATAAAACTATGGGTTTCCACATTTTACGCTGCTGACAATCCCTTTCTGAAAAGTCAAGTGAGAAGACTAATGCGCGCCGTCCTCGAAATGGAGCCTGCCACTTAGGGTGATAAATAATGCCTGACGAAGCTCACATGAGAGATCTTCCAACGTTAGGTCTTCCGATATGACAGCAACGACTGTGGCCATATCGTCAAAAACGACGCAGTATGTTCTTCACTGTTTTCTTCCTAATACCTAATAAATTGGCAGCTTACTGGATACTCTTTCGAGCCCCAAGAAGTATGCACCAATGTAAGTCATTGCTTAAAGGACCAGGCATGTTTTCACTCCAAATGCTAAATTAAACTAGGTGCGAGTGGTCTAAATGTGTGTCATAGACATAAAGACATGTAATTGTCAGTAGTACATTTTTCTTTAAACTCACTTACATGTGGAAACTGACATGGCTTGTTAATTTTGAACAAAAGCATCTATCATCTATATATCTTTCTCTGGAAAATCTTTTTAAAAAACGGGTGTATATATATATATATATATGAAAACACAATAGAGGACACAACTAGTTCAGATAATTACCACCTATATTTCAACCACTTTTAGCGGTCTTCTTCAGGGTGACGAAAAGGTCAACCGTTACATACCAGTTACAAACAAACTGCTGATCCACACAATAAAAAGTACATGCATGTGCAAATCTTAACAGAAAATCTATTTCCAAACTGTAGGGCAGAACACGAAATGAAAACCACTGGCTCGCACGCAATCAAAGGTCTACGTGCACACAACTCCAAATGGGGAATGTATTTACAAACTGAAGAATAGAGCACAGAATGAAATATGGGATAGTGGCAATTATCTGAAATATAGGTGGTAATTATCTGAACTAGTTGTGCCCCAGTAGCCGGATTATTTGGTGCAAGACATTTAATTGTTACTCAGAGTTTCATGCTTCTTCTGAACAATCATCAGGCAACTGCCAGAAGAAACGGTTACAATCAGAGATATTTAAAAAATACAGAACAATACATACTAGGTGTGGCACGTGGCACATCAAGCGAGATCTTATTGCTAATTAAGTGATGACATTTTATAGCAGGAATTTCCTAGAATGCCTACAGCACGATGTTAGCTCATTTCTGTTATTGAGTGTTGACATTATTTTCAGGTTTACAAATTATGAAATATTTCTCCCACAAACACAAATTACATTTCTTAGTGACGTTCAAGTAAGATCGAGCTTGTTTTACTTTACGCCATTTGATATCAAACTTAATGTTCTGGTCTTTCAGGTTCCATACGTGCTTACTGGGCTCGGTAGCGTTCCTGTACAGTTCGTTTCGAAATGAAACATTATATGGTTTCTACATCTCAATTCAAATGTGGTGTCGCAAAGCCCTATGTATGTTTCTTCAGCTTGGTATATGATGTTTTGGGCGTTGCAGTTTCCATCCGTGGGGCACGTGTTTGGTTTCCGGCAGTTACAATTTTTGTTCTCTTCATCATTGTGTGTGGGTTTGCTGATTTCGGCATTATAATAATTGTGGTTGGAAGTAATTGTCTTGATGTTATTCATGCAGCTGTAACTTAATTTAAGTGTGTTCCGATTGAAAATTTTGTGTAGTGGATTAGATTTGGGGAAGTGCTGGTCAATAAGGGAAAGGAAGCATTTTGCTACGTTTGTTTCCCATTCTTGCTGTATGGCGGGTTGTTCCATATGATGTTTCTTTGTCTGTGTTTCCGTGGGTGTGGTGTCTGACTGGGGGATTCATCGTAGGCTTATAACGAGATCACGCATTAGCAGCCTTCAACAGGAAACCGCAAGAAATTGAGAAGATCAAAAAAGCACTAGGCAAAATCTTCCGTGACAATGACTTGAAGATCACAGTGGAAGCTAACACAACTACTGTCAACTTCCTAGACGTCACGCTTGACCTAAAAAGTGGGAAATACTATCCCTACACAAAGGAAGGAAACATCCCACTATATGTACACAAAAAAATCCAACCATCCACCATCTATCCTGAAGAACATCCAAAATGCATCAACAGGAGGCTCTCTGAAATATCATTGGATAAAGAATGCTTCAATAGTGCCAAACACGTCTATTAAGAAGCACTCAACAAATTAAAGCGGTTACCACCCCGAACTCTCCTACGATGAATCCCCCAGTCAGACACCACACCCACGGAAACACAGGCAAAGAAACACTCATATGGTACAACCCGCCATACAGCAGTAAGCACGTATGGAACCTGAAAGACCAGAACATTAAGTTCGACATCAAATGGGATGGTGATTTCGCAAGAAAAAATGTAACACATTTTCATTGCCAGTTAAATTCATGTTCTACTTTACTTATGATGCTAATGGCTATTTTTTTCGTTTGCTTGTTTGTTCTTTTTTTCTGGCAACAATGGCTTCAGCTGATCGTAGTTAGAAAACTCATCCTCAAAGGCCTTCAATGTAACAATAACAAAAAGATGACCTAAAACTGCCAAAACTCCCCATCCTTTTATTTTGGAGGGTATGAAAATCAAAAGAATGATAGCGAAGATCCGAGCAAATTGTTCTTTTAAAACTTCAGGTCAGGTGTGATTTTTTTCAAAGAGCTCATGTTTTTAACAAAGAAAACATGAAATTGTTTCGCATACTTGATATTGTTATGACTCGCATAATTATGTTAAGAAAAAAACTGGTTTAATTGCCAAACATTGCTGTCTTGTCGTAAACGCAACAAATCACTGCTACTTCATGGATTGATTTCCTAATGCCAAAAACAAGCCAAATTGATTGCCCATCGCAAATCATGTGATTACCGTACTTTTTCGGTTATAAGGCGCACTCGGCTATAAGACACACCCCAAACTTCGCAACTCAATCATGCAAAGTTTTCAAACTGAAAATATCACTAAAATACTTGGTTATAAGACGCACCCCGAACTCTGGAAAAAATGTTTCTCAAGTTTATTCCAGTCACAACTGAATTCACTGATATTAAGCTAACTGAAACCGAGATTGTAAACAACAGCATAACAGTCATTTGCACTAAGACAAGTGCACAGATTTCCGTTAATTAAATGAAAGTGAAATTGTCACACATGAACAAAAGCTGAAAATGTCACACTGAAATGCCTTACATCTTCAGTTAGTGCTGATTTGTTTCGAGTTGCCAACGTAAAGCAAGAATGCTAGAATTTACTGAGAGCAGAAGAGTCCCGAGAACAAGCGCTGCCGATGGCGATAAGTTCCGAGAGGTGATGGCGAATGACGTAAAACTCGCCCTGAAAGTCATCTTTAAAACGATTCAACAACTTAAAATAGGTGAAGAAGGTAGAAGTCCTTTTTCGAACAATCCAACAATGTTGTCTAACAAAAAAGATGTTGCATTTGTCTAATATTCGAGGATTAGTGCGTGACAGTGTCACGTTACTGAGCACGTGCTTTCAAGCACGCACTGTATGCAAATACGGCTTTGTTTTGAAAATGCGCTATCATGTCGTTTCTCAAACCCTTCTGTCGCTTCAGTTTCTTTTAAATGTTCTCGCATTTAAGTGAAATGTTGATGTTGCAGAATTAAAGCGGAATGTTGCAGAAAAGTCAACGACCAACAATGTTTCTGTTTATAGCGTAATTATACTGAAAAATGGAGATCTTTAGAATTTGCTGCCGGAAAATATTCGTCTATAAGACGCACCCCAAATTTAGCGATAACTTTCGACAGAAATACGGACTTTTGAGAAAAAACGGTGCGCCTTATAACCGAAAAAATACGGTACTGCAAGGTCAGGCATTTTGTTCACATGTTTTTTTGAAAAAGGAAACAAAAAAGCCAACAAAGAAAAAAATTATGGTGGACCTGAGATTTTTAACAAGTTGAACAATGACAAGTGAAAATTGTACATGGGCGCACGTGCAACAAAACAAAAGTAAATATCTATCTATATATTTTTCTGTATGAAAACGTTTCTGAAAATGGGTGTATATATGTATAATTATATATTTTGCACAACAGAGAATGGGCTTTCTTTTTCAACGCTTTATTCATCCGCTATATTATCCTGTTACGACTGCCTAAAAGTTGTAATGACAAAAAATCCTTACTGGCCCTGAGCAGGTCTAAATGTAAACTTCAGCAAGGTAAGTCCAGAAGCAGCAAATGAAGCAAGTAATCAAATTTGCTGTTGTCAAGCCAGGAAGCGCATGAATTGAAAGATTGCCTCCACCGAATGCGAAGACTTGAAGAACAGTTGGAGCTCTCAGGTACAGGCACGAAAAATTGTCCAGAGTGTGTAGCATAGCCTGTTCCACGCTCCAAGATAGTGGGGAAAGTGTGAATTATACAAATACAAATACAAAATATCTTATTATCCACTCCCCTCGGGGGTTTTCAGGGATAAGTTACAACACTGTATGGGGGACTTTTGCCAGACTGCTTGTGGCACAGTTTACAATTAATGAAGTAGAGTTATGAATGCCCCCTAATGTGAATGTGAATTTTGAGATAGACACTAGGGGTGGTCACTGCCAGAGAATTGCTACGTCCCTAATGGTCCCTAATAGTGAGTGAAGGTACTATGAGACGGGACCTACAGTTTTTCATCCTTATCCGAGAAGACTAGAAAGTCTTACCATTTGCAGATGTCAGAGCAAAGGCAGCACTTTCTCCTCAGTTATTTAAAGACCCTGAGTGTTGGTCCGGCCGGGAATCAAACCCGGGCATACCGCTTCACAGTCTGGTACCCAACCAATTGAGCTAACCAAGTGGCGGTGCTGAGAAAACAAGCGTAACAAATGTGTGGGGGCTGAGGAGAGACAAGGCAGCGGAGCCTGTAAGCATTTTTTAACAGCCTGTTCCGGTATACCAGCTCCTGGTATACCCTCTGATCAGTCAGTTTTGACAGCCAACATCAACACCTGGTAGCTAGTGTGGGTCACTTATGTCAATCACAGTGATGATTGACTACCACGAAGAGTGCACGCAATGTAGATGAATCCATGTTATCTACCGCATATGATGATTGTCTGTGCGATTTTCCAAACATAAAGGAGATGAGGAAGCAGCAGAACACTTGCCTACTAAACTTGGCTTGTAGAAACCATGTTTTTGCGATTCTGCCAACTGGTTTTGGCCAAAGTTTGGTTTTCCAACTGTTTCCACGTCTGTCAAAAGTGGCTCTAAATTCAGAAACACCTTCTATAGGTTCGCCATTGGTTTCGGTGACACGAGGCCAAGTGGAGAAGCGACTGGGATCGGTGGAGACATAGAAGAGGATGAGAAAAAGAGAGATTTCTCTGTTGGATGCTTGTAGCCCCATAAAAACAATGGAGGTACGGTACTATGCTTTAGCTCGAGGAAGGCATATATTTCAACCACGACTTAAGAAAGAGGAAGCCAAAACAACAGAGTGAAAAGGCGTAGCTCCCATACGATCAAAGAAAACTACAATAGTCTCCAGATAACTTGGATATTTTAGGCATTTATGATGTCCGTGGCAAACTAGCAAGAAACAATAAACATCAACTCACGGCCTGAGAAATCACCGATCCTTTCAGAAAGCATCACTTTTTAAAGCCGTTCCAAAGAAATCTTGCAATAAAACCCAGCCAAAAAGCCATACTAATTGCCAAAGCGCTAGCACAAACGATGGAATAAATAAAATTTTTAAACGGCTCTATGAATGGTTTATAAATCCTCCATACAGTACATCACAGCTTGAGACTTCTGTTTCTTAAACAAAGACATCAAAGGGTCAATACAATAATCTACCGGCACAATAGTTATAGAGTTGAAGGTTAGAATAAATCCAACGACTAGCGAAAGTCATGTTAGGCCTATAATTTAACATACTATGAACAAATCCCACCAGTTCAACTGAGCAGTTCAAGTTTTTGAAAATCGCATAAATACGGGTAAAAGTTCCTCCTGCTTACAGAGCACTATCCCAGCGATTTGACCTCATCAGCTAATAATTAAATTTTGGTGCCCATAAATACCAGTAGCAGGGGGGGGGGCATGACGAGACGCTACGGGGTCTAACTGGAAGTACATTAAGGAATGCGGGGTTGTGGACCCCGCATTCCTTTCATATTTGAATTTTGATCAAGGCGCCGCGAAAGCAATAGGTGTTAAAATCCGCCGCTTTCGCTGTCAACAAAGCTTTTCTGTTACCGGAAACACACAGTTGTTGAATAAATATCACAGACCTTTTTGCAAGTTGATCGCAACGGGAAATTTATTTTTGTGGCTGTTAACAAACAATAAGATAATAGGCCATGAATAGCCTCTTATTTCTCTACAGGATCGTAGCGCTCGCGAGCGGTTTTACCGCCTCTCCTTTCTCCGGAGAGATCATTTGTTGGTATGCGATCGGACGTTCTGAGAGAAATACTTGAAGAGAATCTATAAATACAACCTGGTCTTTCTCCCGTTTTTAACAAAATCGCGAGAATTATTCACAGAAACTCGATACGCTTTCTCTACGAAAGAAAGAAACAGTAACAGTAACAAAAAAGATAAAACTTTCGTTCACATAATCTGTTAGACTGCAAGCAGTCTCAAATCGTGCTCGCTCGCGTTCGCTATTTGCGCTTCGTTCTGCACGGATTTTAGAGCAAAAGAGAGACTGCTCGCAGTCTAATAATCTGTCCTCTGAACAGGCCATTCGCTTTGCCGACTGAGCAAACTATTGCTTCCTACGCTTGCGGTCGTTTTGTCTCCCAGACGTCTGCGCGCAGGCTAGCGGTCGTTTCGCCTAAGAGTCTTTTCGCCCAAGGCCAGTTGGTTAACCTTTGACGCGCTTAGAGAACGAGAAATTAAATATATTGCTTTTTGTTTTCCTAGGGTAACACGCTTTAAGAACGAAAAATAGTATATAATTCATTTACTGTCGGCATTTAAGACGTTAGCAGACAAAAACAAAAACAAAATATATCGTAGGCGAAACGACCGGTTTCCCCTTGCTGACATCGTGATTTCATCCTCAACGTTCTAATTGTTGGCCATGCTACTGGTTGCAAGTTTCATTTCACAGCACTTAAGTCGATTGCCCAAGAAAAGCAGTGGTTTCCGGGCGCTTAACAGGAACATCTAAAAGTCGCCCAAGAATAACGTCCCAACGAAGAAATGTCACTTTACGGGCTTGCCTTTGGCATTTGTCCAATTCGGGAGTTTGACGGTTCTCTTTCCTTCACCATCACTCTGGCCTCGTGCATGATGCCGAAGTCACAGTATTAAAACTGGTATTAAATCTGCAGCATTTCAACCTTGTTCTACCACAATGTTGAACTCAAATATTATAGTATATGGCAATTTAAAATTGTACCGAATGGACTAAACTGCAGTTTAACAAACTGTTATTGTTATCACCGTTATGGAAAAACATCCAGGGACTTCTAATAATTGTGACACATGGGAAAGTGACGTGCCCCCCCACCACCCCCCCGGCAAAAAAATAATAATAAAACAAAATTTAACATAACACAACAAAAATGCAAACCTTCAAATACCTGCTACAGCTAGTAACAATTTATTTTTAATCTTTCCTCACTCAACTGTACATATCATTGTTTGCCCCAATTCTCTAGACCTACACTAGCATAAGTACAGATCCAGGAATAGGATTTATAGGAACAGGTCATGAAATGACATCATTTTTTAACTAGCATGTTCTTTGTAAATAGTGATATAAGGAATGCTAAACCTAAAAACTATGTTTAGAACAAATAAACTTTATTATCATTTGCCAATAAATTATTAACATGCTGTGTGCAAATATGAACCGAGAGTTAATTCCAATCAAAATCAATATTAATCAAAGATAGTCAACAACAATCAATAGTCACTCAACTTTTAAGCTTTGAATTGTATTGATTTCCATAACCAGTCAATTAATTGGAATTGATTATTATTGATTATATTGACTATATTTGGTTTTCATTGTTTGACACTGCCAGGCAGAAGGCAACAGCCACACACTGTGATGACAGATTTGGATGCTACTGCTCCCCTCATTAGTAGCTAACTTTTAATTGAAAGGGATTGTTTAAGGTAACAGTCACACACACCGACGATACATCTGAATGCTACTGTTCCCCTCATTAGTAACTGAGACTTAAAATAGATAGGGATTGTTAAAGGTAACAGCCGCACACTCCGACGATACATCTGGATGCTACTGTTCCCCTCATTAGTAACTGAGACTTAAAATAGAAAGGGATTGTTAAAGGTAACAGCCGCACACTCCGACGATACATCTGGATGCTACTGTTCCCCTCATTAGTAACTGAGACTTAAAATAGAAAGGAATTGTTAAAGGCAACAATCGCACTCTCCGACGATACATCTGGATGCCACTGTTCCCGTCATTAGTAAATAAGACTTCAAATAGAAAGGGATTGTTAAAGGCAACAGTCGCACACTCCGACGATACATCTGGATGCCACTGTTCCCCTCATTAGCAATTTGACTTCAAATAGAAAGGGATTGTTAAAGGCAACAGTCGCACACTCTGACGATACATATGGATGCTACTGTTCACCTCATTAGTAACTGAGACTTAAAATAGAAAGGCATCGTTAAAGGCAACAGTCGCACACTCTGACAATACATTTGGATGCTACTGCTCCCCTCCTTAGTAACTGAGACTTAAAATAGAAAGGAATTTTTAAGGGTAACAGTTGCACACTCCGACGATACATCTGGATGCTACTGTTCCCTTTATTGGTAACTGAGACTTAAAATAGAAAGGAATTGTTAAAGGTAACAGTTGCACACTCCGACGATACATCTGGGTGCTACTGTTCCCCTTGTTAGTAACTCAGACTTAAAATAGAAAGGAATTGTTAAAGGTAACAGTTGCACACTCCGACGATACATCTGGATGCTACTGTTCCCCTCATTAGTAACTGAGACTTAAAATAGAAAGGGATTGTTAAAGGTAACAGCTGCACACTCTGACGATACATTTGGATGCTACTGTTCCCCTCATTAGTAACTGAGGCTTAAAATAGAAAGGAATTGTTAAAGGCAACAATCGCACACTCCGACGATACATCTGGATGCCACTGTTCCCCTCATTAGTAAATAAGACTTCAAATAGAAAGGGATTGTTAAAGGCAACAGTCGCACACTCCGACGATACATCTGGATGCTACTGTTCCCCTCATTAGTAATTGAGACTTAAAATAGAAAGGAATTGTTAAAGGCAACAGTCGCACACTCCGACGATACATCTGGATGCCACTGTTCCCCTCATTAGTAAATAAGACTTCAAATAGAAAGGGATTGTTAAAGGCAACAGCCGCACACTCCGACGATACATCTGGATGCTACTGTTCCCCTCATTAGTAACTGAGACTTAAAATAGAAAGGCATCGTTAAAGGCAACAGTCGCACACACTGACAATACATTTGGATGCTACTGTTCCCCTCCTTAGTAACTGAGACTTAAAATAGAAAGGAATTTTTAAAGGTAACAGTTGCACACTCCGACGATACATCTGGATGCTACTGTTCCCTTTATTGGTAACTGAGACTTAAAATAGAAAAGAATTGTTAAAGGTAACAGTTGCACACTCCGATGATACATCTGGACGCTACTGTTCCCCTCATTAGTAACTGAAACTTAAAATAGAATGGAATTGTTAAAGGTAACAGTCGCACACTCCGACGATACATCTGGATGCTACTGTTCCCCTTATTAGTAACTGAGACTTAAAATAGTTTAATGGATTGTTAAAGGTAACAGTTGTCGACAGGTGACCTATCTCAGGGACACTAATGTTCACTTTAATTACTAACTGTAGTTTTCAAGTTGGAAGGGACTGTTAAAATAAGGCAAAATACAGTACACTCTGGCATTACATCAACACCCCTGAGGCAAAATGTAGTGCGTGAGTCATATTCTTGGCAGGATTCAAATCTCAGTAGGCATTCTTCATATATTTAATTGGTAGAGCATGTTCCATGGTATCTTTTTAATTTCCTAAGGTTTCTTTCCATGGGACCTGAAAAATGAGAGTGCATGCATTAAGCAATGATATATATTAAGTTACTATCAGTGATAAAGTATCACCATAATGGAAGGTATGAATTACATGCAGAACATTTTGACTTGATATTTCTTAATTGGTCTAAAATGTGACACTGAAAACCACAATTCAGTGATGGGATTTTAGCAAACTTTGTCTATGATGGTAAACTCATTTGGCTGGCAACTTCGCCAACAATGTGCCTTAGGCCTTAAATCTACTCTTGCAGGCTTAAGCTTATGTCCCAAAAATGGTACAGACAATAAAACAAATCCTGAAAAGGCAGTGTCATGTTAATTATTTGTAAAAAAAAACATAAACATTATCAGTTTTACACACCTGACATTGAGTTCACACAGATACTGTGTTTTGCATCTGCTGTTTGATGTCCTTCCTTCTTTTGCACAGTTAGACTGACGCCAAGGTTAACTGGGCCTTAACTTCTCAGTGCATCGTTTGCATCTTGTGGTGAATCAGCTTTGTAGGCAGCCACCCCAGTAGAATCCAGAAGTTGTTTGAGTATTTTGCAGTTACATATACAATGCACAAAGTTGGATACTATTAAGTTCCTCATTGAGTAAAAACTCCAAATAATCTTAAATTCCAGTTGACCTAGAGGAAAAAAGTAACATTTTTATTTCAACAGTTCTTAATAAACCTCTCTTACAGCTGTAATCAAACTCTCAGGTGAGGTCTAATATGAACACCAATGTTAACTTTTCAGGGGCTTAGTTCTTTGCTGTTTCTTGTGTTACTATAGCTAGATGTTATGTAAGTCAAATGATCAAGTAGCTATAAAACTAAACAGGAGGAAAATGTTATATTCAGCAGGATAAAAAACATGATAATGAGAAGAAAGAATAAAAATTGCTTGAAAAAAAGACATGTTCAAGAATCCCATTACGACCAAAAAGACCAATTTTATCTAAAAGAATTCATGACTACAACAACCAAAACTGCAGATGTAGGCATGCATGTCAACTCTACATGTATCTGGGAGACCCCTAGATAAAAATAAGTGAATTGGAAATTATACAACTTTTCGATATCATCTTGATATCATTTTCAAGGAAGAAAAATCATCATATGTTAATAAATACCTGAAACAGTGTCAAATAGTTTTACACTGATTAGACTCCTGGATACCCAAAAATTTAGAAATTAAATCACCCAGTCTATTGTTTCGGTCACAAAATCTCCTAGACAACAGCAATCTTGGATCTTTCTTCCAAAAAAAATTATAAATAAAAAAATAAAATAAAATAAGATTACAGAAATCGTTTCCACACAGCAAATATATCGTTTCTTTCTAAATGGGAAAGAAATTGGAAACGCCCAGGAGTACACTAAGTATTAACTCCTCAGGAAAGGTTGTAATTGAGAATTGAGGTTGAACTTTCAGGCTCCCAATTTCAGCACGGTCAGAATAAGCTGGACATATTTCATCAACAATTATATTTCTACGTCTTCGCCATTCAATTACCTTTCATTGAGGTCTGTCTCGGCCTTTAAATAACGGAAATTTAACGCCAAAATAAAATCTCCCAGTAGTAATTTTCTTGTTTTGGGCAATGTACGCCATTTTGAATTCTCATTGGAAAACCGCTGTTCAAAGTGTTTCGGTTCTCACAAAGCCTACTGTGTGACAATGGCGCAAAAGCGCGGTTCGATGAACAACTCATTATTTTTTATTCCTTGCAACGCAAGGATCGTATCAAAGAACAGTTTGCTACAAAAGACGCGACCTAATAAAACGATCGCAAATCACTTTCAAAAACACAACATCTAGAATTTTTTTCCAAATTCCTTTCATTTTGTGTTGTGATTACATAAGACGGCAAGTCAGAATTGATTGTAGAGAACACAACACTGACTCAAAGCTAGGGCTTACCTTTTTTGTGGAGCTGCTTGGTGAGATCAGCAAGAAAATACAATAGAAGATGGCAGTGGCGTCACCAATCGGCAATTGCAGGGATCGAATTCACGGCCATGTGAGTGCAAGCCGACGGCTTCAACCGCCAAGGCTGAAAACCTTCCAAACGTCTCTTCTTGAAATAACCGCAAATTCGGCGCATGGCGAAGAAATATCGCAAACAAACCAAACGAAGAAGGCACGATTTCGTACTTTCCTTGGTACGGCGCACTTTGCGCGCTTCACTTTGCTTCCCATGTGGGAATATCGAAATAAATTGTTGTTGTTGTTATAATATCATCCGGAAAGCGGGCGGGGAACTTCTTTCTGTTTGTTACAATCTAACAATTCCTGGATTTTATCCGAGAAGTGGACGAACAGCACTTTCCTCTGAGCCATCGACCGGCAGTTCCATTTTAACCTCGAAGAGACCGTATTCTCAAATGACCTAAGCATGTGATTCATGAAATTCGTCATTCGTCAAGCCTTAATTTGAGCCTGACATGTATCCTATTTGATCCCCATTTACCTCGCTTTGTTGATAGAAATTTAATTACCGAGTAAACCGCAACTTAATTAATTCGGAAATCGGGTACTTCCAGTTCAGACCCACTTGCGTCTTGTCATGGGATAGAAGCGAGGCCTGGGACCGAGAAACGATGTTCTCACAACTTGCAAGGCGGTCCAGTCAAAACGTGGACAGCGGTGTTTGTCTTAGTAAATATTTCCGATCGACGATCAACTTATTCGAAATAGTTTGCAAAATTTATGTGTATTTTGTCAGGGGAAAGTAAGCGGTGAGCGGCTAATCTCTCATGGAAGCGACATGGAAGCGACATCGATGAAGACCCTTCTGTTTTCGCACTGTCTTGTTTGTTGCAGTGGCGAGTGGATCAGCTGCGAGCTGTACGGCAGTCACGTTTCGCTTGTTTACACTTGGAGACCAGGTTTGCGAGAAACGTTTCAAAGTTGAATGCTAGAATTAGATAATTCAACGTAAATAAACTTCTCATCGAGAGAAATCGCTTGAGCTATTCAGGATTTTATTTCTTGTACTCCGCGACATAATTTTGGTCTTTGTCTATCGCTGAACTGATGCATGTGATAAATAAAAATGCTGTCAATGTTTCTTTTTACATCTCATTCTGTAACGAATTGATAGCATGAGATGAGACAGTTATGGCTGTACTCGGTTTGCAGGTTTTCCTCCAGCGTGGTCTAAATAAATTGCAACAGGAAATGTGCCATAAAACATCGATGGAAATAAATTCAATCAAAACCGCTATAACCTAATGCAAGCTAATGCATGGAAACAATACCTACGCATAAAATACGACTTTTATTATCAATAATCCAGTTGTGTGTTGACAAGATCATTTCACAGATCAGTACTTTGAACCCGATCCCAGTTTTTAACCCAGCTTCAGAAAATTCTATCTGATTCTATACAGTCGATCAGCACAGACTGGATTGATCGAAGCGCTACTGTTCTACTTTGCGACTAAAAAATTTCGAGAGTAAACTTTTGTCTTCATAAGAAGCAAATTGCACGAAAACATGATAAAAGTGTAAAATACGATCAATTCGTCAATTACCTAAACGAAGAGACAAAACCGAATCCGCTGCCTTTGGCCGCCATAATTTTTTCCCTTCAGCGTCCGAGTTCCGTTGGAACATGCAACATCTGCGCACGCGTAGGAGGCATATCCGCTGACTAGAACCTCACAGATTGCTTTGCAAGTTGTGAGAACATCGTTTGGATTTCATTTAAGAGAATGTATGGGAAGTTGCTTTCCCCCCCCCCCCTGTACCAGTAGTTCCTTGTTTTTCACCACATCGAATGAGGAAATTCGAGGAACCTGTGTTCCACTAAATGTTAAAATATTTTTTCGATTAATCTCAAAAATCAGACATGCTGGAAGGCATGAATATTTCCTCACATTCGCATAGCGAGATTGCGTGAAATACTCATGCAAGAAACTTTGAGAACGATTCCAACAAATTGACATAATTTTTCAACAGCTGGACAGCATAAATCTAATTATCTAAAAACTTGCTAAAAGTGGGCGGGAGACCGTCGTTAAAAATTTGCTCACAGGCTTTCTTCCTTCCTTTCCCTAACACCGCCCCCTTTTCTCCAGATCCCACGCGTCTTACTTTCGCGTTCTCTTTCTACTATCTGAGAGCCTGGAAAAGGTTATGTTTAGCAATGTTTACGAAATGTTCTGTAAACATAAATCTGATGTGAACTGTAAATGAACTAATTCTTTGGCAGTTGTGAAATGTGCATAGTTAAGTGGTATGTGCCACTCTTACTGGAGAGTGGTATACCATTTTTCACTGGGTATTCAAATGCGTGCATGTGATGTGGTATACATCCGGTGATTGGTAGTTAAAGAAATAAATTATTAATGAGATTGAGAAATATATATATAAGAGAGAGTTTCAACACCTTTTCTGCAATAAGGATCACCTCACTACCCCCCGGTTGATTGGCGAAGCACAGCCCAATCCCCTATGAGAAACTATTAATTGGCTAAGATCGGGGAGGGATTTTTAAGAAACTGATTGCCTCATTTTCTTAGAATCACCAACCTATTCCCCTCTGGATGGCAACTGACCAGGGATTACTGAGACAACATGTTACATGCACTAACAGTCAGCTGACAGATGGTTGAGGGGAGCTGTTCTTCACATTAACCTTATTACTAAAAACTGGGTTTTAAAACATTATTTCCTGTATGTGGGGGCTCCGGGTGTCTGCAAAAGGTTTGAACTCCATAACATCTTTGGAAGTTTTGATAGACTGTTACGAGATTTGGCTGAAACACTCCTTTAATGGTTATAAAGAAAACAGTTTTGGGGAATTTCACATTAATTTTGTTATGGTGTTTAAGGTCAACTCAAACAAAAAATATCGGGCCCCATTCACACTGTAACTGAATTACTGGCTTCTACACATTTATGTTCTCAAAAAAAAATGAACACTCAAGCTATAACCAGCATTGGTCCCTGCCCATCTCACAGCGAGTTACCATTACCAAACTTCTTTGTCCCAGGTGGCACACAAGGCTTCACTTTTCAGCAAGGTACCGTAAAGTTCCATGTATAAGCCGCACCCGTAGATAAGCCGCACCCCCGATTTGGAAGCTCAAATTTCGAAAAAAAAAAATAAAGACAATAAAGTTTGAAGTTCCTTTGAAGTTCTATTTGTATACAAACAAGGGCAAACAAGCACGATTCCAAAACACCGTACACGGCGGTTGTGGCAAACTTTTATACAAACGAAGTCTTTAAATGGCGAAATTTCACTTATCATACCTTAATTTCTGTTTGTATTCACCTTATCTTATCTGTTGATACCACTTTTTCAAGATTATCACTTCAAAACACTCCATGAAGTTGAAATTCCGACAAATTCGTACGCGTTTGAAACGAAACGAACGAATGCTTAGCGGCCAAGCTTTCAAACGTGGAGAGGAGTCTGGGTCTCGGCAAAACAACACAGAAGAGAACACGCAAAGATGCCATTACAATATTTATTCCACTAATTAGTATTACAGGAGTTTGACAATCTGATGGATAAATTTGCAGTGAAAGTCACGAAAAACAACGAAACGGTCGGCCATTTGCCTCGCGAGTACTCGCGAATATCCTGGTATTTTCTCGCACGTGGCGGAAAGATACGTGTTGAAGTGACAGGCCACAGGCGCCATTGCAAACAACTTTGCGGAGGAATGGAGATTCCGTGTAGGTTGGTGTTTAGTTGTTCGAGTAAAGTGAAATTAAATCGCTTGAAAGAACTGTTGGAGAACAAGATACGCCGGTGAATGTTTGAAGACACGAACACTGTACAAACGGCTCCTTTAGGAGCCACCACTCGTATAAAAGTCAATGAACAACATCAACATGCTTTCAGTTTGTGTGTATCTTTATTCAGTGACATCTTAAGACGTTTTTATGAATATTAATTAGGCCTTTAAGAACTCCAACCACAGATGTTTCCGTAGATAAGCCGCACCCCCGATTTTTGACTTAAATTTTGAGGAAAAAGGTGCGGCTTATACATGGAACTTTACGGTATGTTTGGTTTGAATAACTCAAGCTTCTGCAAGGAATTAATTCTTTTTTGAATGGATGATTAGCCTAGGGCCTAACACCCAGTCTTGGAGAACCAGGGACTTCTCTTCAACTGGCATCTGACCACTGTTCAATCTGGGGGGCTCCACCTTGACAAACAAAGGAGAGACCCCCTCCACCTTCCCCCTCCTAGCATGACATACTCAGAGGAGAGGTTGCCCTTGGGAAACTTTTTAGTGCGATAATAATTTTATATTTGACCTGCTGTAATGACTACGACAGACAAACTATCAAAACTCAACCAGTGATATTGCTTCCACCCCAACCCACAAGAAATATGCAGTATTTACGTAGAATCATGGTAACATAGCTTATCGCTTTACCATAGCTTATCACCTTACTAACACGCTCAGAACTACATGTACATCAACAATGACTTACCCTGGACTACAATGACCACATTACTCGCAGTAACACCACTGTTGCTTTGAATGCTAAAATCATAGGATCTGCTGTCTGCTTTGACCACTGCAAGGAATATGATCGACGAAAATGAATCATTTACATTTGCTGTTATTCGACCAGCGTAACTAGCATCTATTTGAGGGGCCAGTGTGAAAAGTTTCTGTACAATGTACGCTATGCCTTGAGTATCAAATTGCATCAACTGAAATGAACCGTTGTTAAGGTCATACGTCCATGTCAAAGTGAGACTTTCGCCTTCCACTGCATACACTGTTGAGTTAGGTGCCACTGTAATATTAGGTGCCAGCGATTCTACAAAGCAAAACAGTTCATGTTACTTTACCTACTGTCAAAAAGAAGTAAGCCTTCGCTTTGCACTCGATGTTTAACTAATATGCCGTATTTCCTCAAATAAGCGCCCACGCTCTAAAAAGCGCCCTCCCCTGAATAAGAGCCCATCCCCTAGGCCATAATATCAAACAAGCGCCCCCTCTCCAATAAGCGCCCCCCTCCCCTCCCCCTCAACAACAGATCACTTTCTTAAATAGCAGGGATAGAAGGAAAACCTGCTTCTATTGCCACTTTATTTGTGTGTAAAGTGTACAATGGAACTACGGTAAGCTTGATTACCAACCACTGTTTTAAAGAGGCATAGTCACGAGCATTTTGCAGATTTCTGGTCAAAACTGTGCTAAAATTTTCGGTAGCTAACTTTATACATGCCCAATTGTGTTTGAACATTTACAGGAAGATATTAACTTAATTTCATTAAGAGAAAACAAACCACGACCATTTAGTATCGATTTAATGTCAACACGCTGAAAGAATTTGAAAAGTTTAGCCTAATTTTTTCAAATTGCATCCATTTCAATCCGTGCCATCCGTAGCAACAAACGACAGAAAATAGATTCAGTGAAGTAATATAGTCTTTGGTAACAAAACTAGACCATTATTTGTTTATTTGTGGGCGTTCATTGATATGAGGACATATTTTTGACTTTTAAAGTGAACTAAAATAGCGTGACTATGCCCCTTTAACAAACGAAAGACATTAATATTGACGTTACATTTACGTGGATAATGTTATAGTTTTTGTTTTTCTAGTAAAGATTTAGCCAAAATAAAGTACAGTTCGTTGAAAGGAAAACTTAATAAGCGCCCCCCTCGATTAAGTGCCCTCCTTCTTATAAGCGCCCCTCCTTTTAGCCGAAATTTTAAATAAGCGCCCGGGCGCTTATTCGAGGAAATACGGTAAGAATAAGCTAAATGTTCGCTAAATTCCGCAGTGACAAAATTTTCTCTTTCACAACACTTCACAATACGCGAGCAATCAAAACAGTTCACCCGTCAGGGTCATAACTTTAATGTAGAATAAGGATGTCGCTTCAATTATAAACGAAAGGTTCGAAGGTTTTGAATTTTAAAATACAATGGAAGAAGCTACAACCTCTTTCATGCATTTAAGCTTATCCTGATGAACGTGACTTCGAACAAGTCGATTTCAAACACAATCTAAGTAAACTTCAATACTTACCACCATTGTCGAACAATAACATAAATTGAAACGGCAATAAAATGAAGTATTCTATGATTTTCATCCTGTTTTTCAGGCATCACCCGTACCTACTGTAGTTCACTTCCTTGTTTAGCACTGTACTGTGTGTACGAAAAGTATGCTAAGGCAACGCATATTATGGGAAACTACGTGCGACTTCGTATCATTAACCTTCCCATGAGCCCTTGCGCCTATAAGGATTCCGATCGCCATATATGGTGTACAGTTACGTGAAATTAACAGTCTCGGATACTGAATTTCTAGGTTTTTGTTATAGCCTGTGTGACAGGCGCTAAAACGAAAGGGAATAGGAAAATTAACTCCTTTCGGCGCCTGGCATGCAGGCTATTCTGATTGGCTTACACACCGGTTATCAACCAACAACGTTGCTTTTTGCCTTATTAGGAAATAAGATGTCATGACAAGTGCCATGGTGTTAAAAAGGTTTTGTTGCGAGGCAAAATTTTGGCCAAAAATTTAGCGATATACTGAGGTTTTACATTTACGGAATAAATTACTCCACTCGCACTTGTTGGTTAACACGCGCCCGTGGAATAATTGTTAAATACAGTCAAATAGACAGACAAATAAACAGCCAATGGTTGTGCTCTCACACGTGCATGCTATTTCAGATACCATGCACTAATGAGCCGTTCTGGGGACATCAGTATTGATCATTGCCTGCAGAGCCATCAGATAAAAGCCATGCACTGTATGTTCTGCTAAAATGACAGCATTGTCCACTATTAGGAGTGAGGTGCGGGATTGCGGAAAATTAATTCAGAGCTTAAAAGAACGAGGCATATGACAAATGTGCTGTTTTGTTATTCTTTTGTTATCCAATGAGATGCAAATGAGTGTGAGGCGTTTTTCTGCAATCCCGCACCTTAGAGGAGTGTTTGTTATATTGTCCTTAAGAAAAGAATATAGTCAGTGAAGCTATCTATATAACCACATCTCATCCAGCAGACTGGAACTCGGGAGCGCTTGTTCACAATTCCTTGGTTGCCAGGGGACTGTCATAATTGGCTTGAGTAAACCGTTTAATGTAATACCATGTAACTGACTACCGTGGCTAAGCTTTCTGCCTACTGTGTGTCTCCTCAGAGATTAAAACTGTTGAATGGTAATCACAGACAACGAGTTCGAGCAGTGCAGTCTAGATGATTTCGATAACTTGCTTCCGTGAACTTGTCAAATAACATG
The DNA here is from genome assembly GCA_964017195.1 of Siderastrea radians. Classification (NCBI taxonomy): domain Eukaryota; kingdom Metazoa; phylum Cnidaria; class Anthozoa; order Scleractinia; family Rhizangiidae; genus Siderastrea; species Siderastrea radians. The sequence continues at coordinate 12,090,228 of OZ024895.1, read as the reverse complement.
CATATAGATAATCTACTGCTTCCAGCTTGAACATTTCGTCTGAAACTGTCACGTTAACCTCGAGGCTTGACCTTGACACATTTTTTTTGCGCCAGTTATATACATTTAAATTCACTTCTTAATTAATGCAAAACAGGCATTCTGTCAGCATGAGGAAACGTGCCATATCTGTAGCCTTCGTTATTCTTTTGACTTCAACGTTCGTCCCCAAGGCAGGTAAGAACAAATAGAAACTAACTATACTGTCAAGGAAAATTCCCAGTTAAATTACTTGGCAAAAAATCAGATCAATCATTCGATATAAGAATTCATGCTTCGTGAGCACCTAGTAGTAGTTATTTTGGTAAGTCGCTGACTTAGTCATCAGGGCACACTTTTAGCAGACATTGTAATCAGGCTAGGTTTTGCTGGAGTTTTTACCTTCTTATAATGCGACTGAAAATGCGTATTTCGATTTCAGGTCAGTCAACGCAATAAAAATTCAAGCTTCATGAGCAATGTAATTTGCAGTTATTGTCAACAACTGACTTAATAATTCATAAGTTATCAAAGTGAAAGATCTGCAATAGAAAATGGAGCCCCACAGTACAGAGTAACCAGGCTAGTAAAAGATTACTGTCTCTTTCCCAGAGTATCGAACCGAGGTGATTTAACTGATTTATTAAGAAGGGCCTGTAGGGCCCCTTCTTTTAGTTCTACAAAATTTTGGTCATTTTAGTTTGTTCAAGGTCACGATGATTGATTGATTGCTTAATCATAGTAGTGATGCGAATATAGTTATTTTCTTCAAACGTGTGCCATTTACTACTGTGCCGCAAAATATTCAAAATGCGAGGGTTATAGGATAATTCAAAGTTTTAATTATAGTAACTACTGGTAGCTATCGCTTTCTCGGTACGTATTTTTTTGCAATTTCCAAAATAGAACCCACAAAATATATATTACTGAATAGAATAAGTTTAAAAATGCTACAATCACTGTCACATCATGAGGGTGTGGCAACGACTTCTGTCACTGGTTGTAGCTTGTAAGGGCCCGTCTTTGGCAAACCACAGGTTTTCCTGTTGTAGTGTAATTCATGCTGCTCCAAACAGTTGGGATTACATCCTTGATGATGGCACCACAAAGATATATAATACAACGAAGTAACCAAATAATCCGTCAGATAACTTGACACCGGCCACTGGTTTGATGTATAGATATTACTACTAACTACGAAGACTGTGGCCTCAAAATGGCTGATTTACGCAGATCAAGATAATTACTTACTTCGAAGCACGCTCTGATCCAAGAGCCACTGCCCTAAAAGAAAATATAATGAGCGCTGACCAGAGAAATACTAGAGAGAGCCACTAGTTTGAAGAAATGATGAAACAAGAGTGGTTTAGCTTTCTTGGCCATAAATCACCGGCGAATGCCAGAAAACAAGGTTTGGTATAGCAAAGCCAGTGCTTAACTCGGCAAGAATGAAATGTCACAAGCCGCGTCAGTGAGAAAAACTAGCATATCGCACTTCTTTCCGTGTAAGCTCCCTCAAAGGTTTCGTGTGGGAGGCATATCGGAGTATAAAGTTGGAAAGGTAACCAGCCTTGCCAAGGAAACTTCTCATTTCGACTTAGACTTTGTGTGTGAGCATTTCTGAATGGCTTTTTCTTTCTCGGGTGTAGGTTTTAAGACCTTTTTGCCAAATCGGTAGCCGTAAAAGGTAATTTGCGCCTGGCCATGGCCACATTCTCACTTAGGCTTGTTAAATGTAAGTAACTAAGTAAGTAAGTAAGTAAGTAAGTAAGTAAGTAAGTAGAACTTTATTTAAACACGGAAAATCATCAGTTAATTAAGCTTAATTAAGTAAATAACTAAAACTAATTACAACTGCTTCACATGATTGCCGTGTGGGAATCCGATATATCAGCTATCTTCTTAATAATTTGCTTAAAATTATTAACAGATACAGCATTTTTTAGGCGTTTGGGCAAGTTATTCCATAACATAGCACCGCTGTAAGAGAAGCCTTCGTTTCAAATAGTTGGTGTTTGGTTTGGGTAGCGTCAGCTTTCCCTCAGAGTCTCTCAAGTTATAAACAGAGTGACGCTGAGAGAAAAGACTTTGAAGATAATCTGGGGCAAGTCCATTCATAGTTTTAAACATCATCAAGGCTTTCTGTTTCTTTCGTCGAAGAAATAGCCTCTCCCAGTCGAAGGTGGACAGAAGGTGGTTTGAGCTTGTATCAAAGGGTGATTTAGTAATAACTCTGGCTGCGCGATTCTGTAATTTTTGGAGCTTATCACTCAAGTAACCACTCAGACAGTCCCAGACAGGGCTGCAGTAATCAAAATGTGGTATAATTAAAGCGATATAAATTTGAATTGCAGTTTCTTTCTATATAAAGGGCCGCACTCGTTTAAGGGCACCTATAGCCGAAGAGACTTTCTTGCAAATCTCTTCAACGTGTTTACACTAAGAGAGATGAGCATCAATGATAAGACCCAAAGATTTAGTATGATCAACTCTCTCGATAATTTGGTCATCAATTCTGATTTCTACGTCGTCACATTGAACAGATAGTCTTTGCCTTGATCCAATAATCATTAACTCTGTTTTGGCAACGTTTAAACTGAGCTTGTTAGCTTTCAGCCAACAACTAAGGTTATTTAATTAATTCAGGGGCTAAAGCCAGCTTAAGCTCTGTTAACGTCTTAACCGATAACGTAAGATTGGTATCATCGGCAAACATTCTTGGTACAGCGTTCTGCAGGGAGTTCGGGAGATCGTTAATGTAAATTAAAAATAGCAAAGGACCCAATCTGCTGCCCTGAGGCACGCCGCAACTGAGGGTACGAGCAGTTGATAGTTTGCCGTTGACACTACATCTTTGGGTTCGGCCACTTAAGCACGATGAGAACCACTTTATAGCTGCCTGATCGACACCCAAGTATGACATCTTACGCAAGATAATCTCGTGATCAATGGTGTCGAATGCCTTAGTAAGGTCAATAAAGACAACGCCATTTAGAAGGCCATTGTTGATGTAATATATCAAACACGAGAAAGAGTGTTTCATCAGGATATCCAAACCCCGAGAAGTGGTTGAAAAAACGAGGCGCAGCCGAGTTTTTTTGACCGACTTCGAGGTGTTTGGATAACTGATGAAACACTATTTCGAGTTTTTGATATGGCTTCTCGAACCATTCATGATTCTTGGAGAAATTCAAAGCAAAAGTTCGCAAAACTTTATGCTAATTAAGATCCGGTATCCAAACCACGGTCACGGTAGTGATTTCCTTTGTTTTCTCTTTATGAATTATTAATGAGTTTGAGAAGTTTACTGACCAAGCATCTGTTGCCTCAAGCAAAGCCGTGAGCGTACTATGTAGGGAATCTTCAGCTCCCTGGACTACTGACTCTAAACGTTTCGTTGTGCTCTTTCAATTATTTTTTCAAATCAGAACGTCATCTCTTTGGATAAGGCATCGCGTGTTGTCACCAAAAATTCTGTTTACTGCTTCCTCCAGCAAGTCTTAAAAGCCTTTGCGCCAAATATATGCCTCGTGTTTCCGAAGTTGCCCCGCGGGCTGCTAAATGTAACGACTGATCTTGATTCTGGGTGTAACACTAATTGGTGGTGTCCCTGGCGGAGGTCTCATTTGATCCAAGTAGTACAATCATGAACCGTGAAGGTGAAATCCTTATACACTGGTGCCAGTGAAATCGACTACGTTCCATGTGCTGGTTTAGGACTCTTAAATCAATGCTCGCTCTGATCATGTGCGTTTCTGTCTTGCCGATTTAGTTGTTATACCACAGGGAAGCACCATGTAATTGATTCGGTATCAGGTACCTTCTCAAAAATGTCTTTTCTTATGCTTTAGCCTACCCATTTTCTTATTGGTCCCTACCTGCCCTGGTACCTGTATCATTGGTACTATGCCGGGCCTCAGGTGGAATCGACCCAGGATCTTCCCATCACTTATTTCTGTCCTTTTTATCCCGATACCTTGGAACAGATGACTGCGCTTGCTAAACGAATCTCCCATCTCTTGCGTACCCCTCCACTAAACGGTATTGATCCTACTGGTTTCCACAAAGTGCCGTCTGGTTGAATATTCAGCATGCCCAACTCTGCCAGGGTTTCCTCGCCAATCACCGGTGACTGGATCCTTCCAAAACCACAATAAATCGTGCAAGCTTACTATGTCTCATTACAAATTCTTCCTAAACCTCGAGTTTGTGTTGAAGAGTATGCAGTTTTTCCTTCCTGGATTCTACGACTTGTTAAGGACTCTTTACCTGTCCTATGCACAAATGCTTTGAAACTAGTATTCATCCACAATGTCAGCACCTGCATCGTTGTCATACTTCAGTTTGTATACCAACGTCATTCAATCGTATTCTCACAGTCCTGTCGGTAGTGCCAGTGCCATCTTTGCCCATTTCATCAATTTTCTGGGCTTTCGCTAGATGCTCTGTTGCCTGTCGGAAACATTCGTCATTGGAACTTGTGATTTCAGCTTCCTCAGATGGTTAATTCTTCGTTTGATTCTTCATCTACATAGTCGCTGTCTTCTAGGCTTACAGATATGAAGGTCGTCAAATTTACACGCTGCTACATAATGCTTCCATTGCTGCATTTGCTGAATTCCTTTTAGAATGCAAGAAACCCTTTTCATTTTAAATGGCCTCTAATCAGTTCGCAAAAATCACATTTCCACGGTTTCCCTGGTCGTTAAATTCCATTCACCCGTTGTGTGTATTTTAACTACCCGGAATGAGCACGAAAACCTCTATCTGCGACGTTCTTGTAGCACATTCTCTTTGATGTATACGTATTCCTCTTTTACGGGTACAGAACAAACTAACAGAGAGACCAGCTACTAGTTGGCCTGATAACTTAGTTGGTAAAAGAGCTGCACCTCAATCACAGGGACATGGGTTCAAATCCCGTTCAAGCCTCAATTATTTTCAGGCTTTCTTTTCGCAACTGCTTAAGTTGCCTGTACAACTGCGATGGTCGTCTATATATTGGATCTTTGCTCCACATTTTACATTATGTGATTTTTTTCTCATACATTCTCTTTCATACAATTAACTTTTGTTATCGATGGTCTGGATAATGTGCTCGAGGATCCTTTCTTCGAACGTATATCCACGAAATCTCAGTCTTTCACTTTTCCCTGAAATCTTGCGGCATATGCCCTGGAAGCCTTCAAGTATAAGTAACGAGCGTGATGCTTGTTCTTTTTCGGAGAAAAGGGACATTCAACGCGTTCGTTGTTTCACATACACGTCAGCTGTCTCTGGATAAGGCAAACTCTTTTCCTAACGGACGAGCTCTTTCCCTTTGTCACTGAGCTCTGAATTTTGAAATATCGGAGTTCTCTCTCAATGCCTTCCAGCCACTCCTGTCACGCTCTGCCTACGCTGTTCTTTCGCCTGGAATTACGAACAGACAAGAAAGCCTAATGGGCATTTTAACTGGCCGTTCTGACCCACTCCACTCACATGTTAAGAAATATTAGAGCGCGACTCAACATACCAATCGGGGTGACGGCAAGCGTTACTGTGTGACACAATATTTGACTATAGCGTGACTGGATGATGTAATGATTTAACTCTGATAACTCAGCTCATCTGTTCCACTCGATCGTGGAACGTCGATATAAATTCTCCCACAACTGAAAATGTTTTCACAGAGACGACGAGATATTTACTGTTGCGCCCAAACCGTGAATACAAACAGCAAGCAGAGTAGCGAGTACGCAAGCAATATTATTTCATAACATTGTTAAAGAATCTATCAGAAGCGAGTAGATTGCTCGGGTGTGAAATTTTCTTGCCAAAGTTTCGCGTTAAATGATTTCTCAGCTATCTGCACACACCTCTGGCAGGCACTTGACGAAAGCGCGTGCAAATAGCGGTAAATTCATCAACCGTGGAATAAAACCTTCGGGTCAACAATAAATTCAACGTTGGCAGTGTCGGTGTAATCCACAAATATTTCCTACGAATTTAGACCTCCGCCGTTCTGCTTGGGCTTCCTAAAGTATGTGATCCCTGAAATACACGTGAGTAGGATTATCAACCGATATACTTACTAATAAAACGGAAAAAGTAATTTGATTAATGCACATGCGCCGAGCCATGAACCTGTCCCTTTAAGGTATAACCATCAAGAGAAAACCGGAAGTTTCCCGAGACCGTGTCCGGGTGCAAGATGGTGGGCAAGTAAACCCCCAAAAACCAGCCTAATGTATGAAACAGCGGACGCCTCATGGCGACGCCTGGTTAAAGGGTTTACGGTTCACGGTTTAGCGCATGCTCATGAATCTAAATGCTGTTTTATCGCCTTTGCAAGCAGTAGCGAGTACGCAAGCAATATTCTTTCATAGCATTGTTAAAGAACCAATCAGAAGAGAGTAGATTGCTCGGGTGTGAAATTTTCTTGCCAAAGTTTCGCGTTTAATGATTTCTCAGCTATCTGCACACGCCCCTGGCAGCCATTTGACCAAAGCGCGTGCAAATAGCGGTAAATTCATCAATCACGGAATAAAACCTTCAAGTCAACAATAAATTCAACGTTGGCAGTACTTGTGTTGGTGTAACCCACTAATATTTCCTGCAAATTTAACCCTTCGCCGTTCTACTTGGGCTTACTATAGTATGTGATCGCTGAGACATGTGAGTGGGATCAATAACGATAGAAATACTAATAAATCTGGAAAAAGTAATTTGATCAATGCACATGCACCGAGCCGTGAACCTGTCCCTTTTATAATAGTGTGTACGAAGTTTTCTTGTCCCTGTAACAGTGCAAATTACTTGTGCCGCCACCTCACCTTCTGCCCTCCTTCGTTCATCCTCGTCGCCAATGCAAAGGCCGCCCGAACGCCTACAGATTCTTTCAGAGACTAATTTCAACAACACAGATTTATTTTCAGAAAAATACAAGCACGACGTACAGGAAGTATCCCGTATACAGAAGGCATGTATCTAATTCATGTATGCCTAAATAATACATAAAACAGGTTATTGCTGGCGAGCAAAAGCGAGCCTGCAGACCTAATCTTGGAGGAAGTGGTCAGCGGCACTTACTTAAACTGTATACAGCTAGTATACAGCCCAGTTGGAGCAAAATGTGGGCACATCCTTGGCATTCCTTTGGACTTCCAACCGGTATAAATAATATGTGAGCGAAGGCCCCGGTGTTGAGTTCAAGGTCCGTTTGATGTTCCCGCGGAGGACATGCGCAGCAGCTTGGTATGCTCGTGGTCATCAGTGCTCACATTAACGTAATTTTCCGACTTAACATTCGCAAATCACGTAGCAGTGGTTTAGAAAATGACAACAAGGCGGCTTGTCAAGTTTGCAAGGGAGACAGAGAACCGTCCGGAATTCGAAAAGCTAAATTATGCCGAACAAAGCAAAAGAGAGCCAATAGAAAAGGTTTGAAATTTTTACTAAGACAATATATTCCTCGCTCTTCAGAACTGCATTCTCTGTGCAAAGTTGAAAATCACAACCTATGGCTCCTTAGATACAGCGGTATTAGCTTTTATCACAAATACTGTTTTAAGAAACGTGAGATTTTCAGCCTAATAAAGATGTTCCTGTTGCCGTTTATACTACAACAGACGTCTTGCAGTCACGTTGAGCGTTGTCACTTGTTACTGTTTTCACTTAAATCTAAGCAATTGTTCTTCTTTTGAATAAAATAGTTGTTTAATTTAATATGAGTCTTGTTTACTGTATAGTTCAATTCAATTTCACTTCTATACTAATGTCTTCTATACTAATGTAAACACTACCCGCCCAGACTAGCTACTGCTATTTGCGGGATAGTACAGTCCTTTCTATTTTACTTATAGAAGTGAATAATAATAAACTTTACTAAACTTTACTTTACTTTACCATTTCCACGTGCATGATTCCGTCCCGATTTCCTCTGTTGATACTGGGCCTAAAAGGGTTACTCGCATTCACCATTTCATGCTACACACCTACTATTCAATTACTAAACAGCGGTTCTCAACGTTAATCGCATCTCCCAACCCACATCTCCGCCCGCACTTCCTACCCATTGGTTACCGCTAGTATTAACAGTAAACTACGTTGAGACGCAAATCAAATTATTTCAATTCAACATTATGGTTCTAGAGCAAAACCAAACTTGGGTTTGTTTTCTAGGAGCTCAGGCCTCGAATTGTGATCGTTGATCTCATGAACGTATGCAAATAAAAAATTGTCACGCTGTAAATAAGAAACATGGATGCTACCTGGAAATGGTGTTTCGTTGAGGTCAATGGCATACCTTTCCCTATATTCTTTGACCCGAAGTTCAAATACAAGTGTAGCCGCTAAAGAACAGGCGAACGCTACTTGTATGATAATTTTATTTCCAGACCAAATTCACCGTAAGACACATCGTAGCAGGAAGCAACACATCGCAAGCAACGGTTCTGAAAAATATGCAATAAAAGAATGATTCCTATGGACAACGGGGAAAGAAAACGCGACAGGAAAAGCAAAAGCTAACGCAACGAAATACGGAAATTCTAATACAAAATGACACAGACCTTAACTGTGGATTTTCCGGGAGTCCATGAAAACGACACGCTATACAGTAACAGAATGAAAAAAAAAAAAGAAAAGAAAAGAAAAAAACTACTAGCTTAGTGAGGGGGACATTGGGGGGTACCCGAAACCGCAATACCGCGAAAAAAATCGGCAAAAACCACAATACGGCATCGAAAATCGATAGAATACCGAAACCGCATTTCGAAATGCCAGGTTATTATTTACCATAAGCTGCATCTCGCCATATTGTTTAGAATCGCCTTAACCTTTAAGTATTCGTTCGCGTTGGCATTGATTAAATTAAGGTAAGTATCTGTTTTATTAGCAAAATTCCACGCAAAATAGGACAGGAATATCCTCTTGCATGTTCAAAAATAAAATCATCTTATAGACTTACCTCGACCGTTACACTTATTCAACTGTGAAAAAATTGCAATCACTGTGTGTGGACTGCGATTTTTTGCGGTCAGCATACTCAGCGATGTAAACAGTGTTCTTTTAGGTCTGCTGATGGATTGCCTTGCAGTTTACAGTCCTTCAAGTCCTTTTATCGTTTTGCTGCACAGTGTAGAAAACCGGTGCCTCTGTTGAACTTTTGATTTATAGGTTGGCGATTACAATACTGATCTCAGCTGTTGTTTTATGTCACTAGAATAAGAAAATTTGCTTCATATTTTCTTCACGTCTTTGGAAACAATGTTGTTTTCAATGATGGCCCTGCCATCAAACCACTAACATCGTCTACGTGTACAAATGGACAACAGCAAATCACAGGGGATCTTGTAGAGAGAGTCGCCTCAGTACAATAACCGACCGATTGTTGAAGCCAACAACTTTTCCGAACTGGGACTGTGCGCCAAGGAGAAATGTTGAGTGCCATGCTTTGCCATCGTTGTTTCTTGGTATACTGTAGTTTGTCTTACAGCAGCTCCATAGGGAGAGGCCCAGCCCCGTAGAAGAGCACAGTTGGCTTGGGATTTTTCAACGATAGGCAAAGGTTCCATGATGGGTATCTTTGAAAACGAACTTGTCTCCTCTGGCTTAGCCTGCGAATACAGCCGCCTCTCCGGAGCGCGGAGAGGCGGCTGTAGTCGCAGGCTACCTCTGGCTTAGGGTACCATGACTTTTTGACTGGATATTAAATTTATAACATCTTATATTAACTGAAACTGTAACAATAACCATCACGTAACGCTTCATCGCGCAAAAGGTTTCAAATTATAAACTGTTTCACTAATGATCAGAAACCGGAATCCGGAAAAAAATATTTCTTTTTACCGAAGACCGCCGTTCAAAGCGCTTAAAAACCGCATACCGAGGATCTGGATAAAACCGCAATACCGCAAGTTAAGATTGAAATTACCGAAATACCGCACGAAAAATTGTCCAAAACCGCATCCCCTTAAACCCCAATGTCCCCCTCCTTAGTGTTCAACATGAATTCTGCGCGCTCTCTTGGCAATATGAAAGAATTAGAGAAAATTAGCATAACGCGCTAACATTCCGGCCCCGAAAGGGTCACGCGAAAATGCAAAATTAGCATAACGCGTCAACAACATCATTACCGCGTAACATACACTATCAGGTATCCATCACTTCACTGGTCAATAAGAACTCATCTCTGACTAGCTGCCATACGCCATGATTCGTGGATTCGTAGTTCAGTGGTGGCCGATTGGCAGCAAAAATCTGTGTTCTTATCATCTAAGTTGATTTGTTGTTTTTGCCAGTACGTAAACTAACACGAACTATTTTGTTTTGTAGAATCGCAGGCACCTACAATTACAGCGGCACCTAGCTCAACAGTGTACGCAGTGGAAGGCGAAAGTCTCACTTTGACATGGACGTATGATCTTAACGGCGGTTCATTTCAGTTGATGAAGTTTGATACTCAAGGCATATCGTACATTGTACAGAAACTTTTAACACTGGCCCCTCAAATAGATGCTAGTTACACTGGTCGAATAACAGCAAACGTAACGGATTCATTTTCGTCGATTACGTTTTTTGTAGTGAACAGAGCAGACAGCAGATCCTATGGATTAAAAGTTCAAACCAACCAGGGTGTTACTGCGAGTGATGTGGTCATTGCAGTGCAGGGTAGGTTGGTTTTATTAAATCTCAAAGTTGACCATATGTTGCAGATGTTAGTAAAATGAAGACTCAAATCTCAGACAGTGAGCATTAAAAATTAGTCATGATATGATGATTTTCTGCCTATGTATTTTTTCTGGGTTGGGGTGGAAGCAATATCACCTGTCTGTCCTAGTCATCACCTTTCCACTAGTTGTTACTAGACAAGGCAAAAGTTAGCAAGAGGGAGGGGGGTGGGGAGGGAGCTTCCCTTGGTTTGTCAAGATGAATCCCCACAGATTGGAAACTATTTAGATGCCAGACGAGGTTAACCTTGGCCATTCTAGGAGGGACAATGGTTGTTCTCGGTCGCGTGCCACCTAAATCTGGGTATTTTTAAATTTCGCCGCTAAGGACGAGCAGTAAAAAGTGTAAGTTTGTCGCTTTGGGAGAATGGTGGAATGCCCTGGAGGGTGTTGTGAGCTTTGCTATAAATCTCTTTTTGTCAGACAACAAGTCCTTTTATAGTGGGAAGTTCAGTGAAGTTAAATTCTTTTTATTTTGGTGTTTTCGTAATTCTAGACACACTTGAACGATTGTGCTAAATCTGCATGTTAACTTCACGTTGTAAAATTAGTAGTCTTGACGACCGTGCTGATCGTGAGATCAACACAGGTGAGCCCATTTTAAAACAATGATATTACGGATTAAACAGTTTGAGACAACTTCCCTTTTCTAACCATCGTTAACACAGCCAAGAGTCTATATACATATTTCAGTAGTATAACGTAAAGAGAAGAGTAGGTTTAGCTGTTATATCAAGAGAATTCAACTCTGATAGACACTTTTACTTCTTCCTTGTATCTTGTACTCAGTTGCGAAGCAAGGGTAAGGTTGTAGCTCTGGGTTGTACCTGAGCAACAGACCTAAGTGAGAAACGTGGATCGGCAAGGAATTCTTTCCGTCCACCACACCTTCTAAGAACCTTCTTTTTGGTCCTTTTTTTTTAGCTATAACCCAGCTTGTAGAGCGCAAAACCTCTCGCACGGCTTGTAATTAGGTCGACTGGTAAGGTGATCAATAAATGGGCGATGATTCAGAGATTCCCGGTTTGCGCTCTATGACACAAGTATTTTATCCCACACGAGCGTTCATCCCACGCGAACGTTCGACCTGAAGGCGGTCCAAGTTATTTCTTGGACATCGGTGATAAGGAAATAGACACTGAAACAATTAAAGCATAGTTCCATCTCATTCCATTCCCGATGTTTCGGCGAAAATAATGAGATCCAGTGGTTCTAAATAACACATCTTATAAACAAAACAGAAACAAGATTTGGAAACTTTCAGCAAATTATAGACTAAACTGTTTTAAATGTGACTCATAAACTGACCAAAATTAACATAACCGATCGTGAATGTTTTATCCGTGGACGGAGGGAACCGGGATGACTTCGTACCAGTATGGAAGTCGCACCACTTTGTTGTAAACACCCATCCGTCGGTGAAAATCAATATAATTAAAGGCCGATTTATACTAGAGAAGGATAATCCGTCTGGACGACCTTGGGCAAGAATTTTTTAGTTCGTCTGATAACCCGACCGTGTATAAATACGGGCAAGAGACGGATTATCTGTCAAGACGAATTGTCTGCTTAGTTCGTCTTGGAAGATGAACTAAGGTGGATAATTTGTCTGGACGGATAATCTGTCTGTGTGTATTAATGAAGACATTTATTTCTGTTCTTTTACCTGACTGTTGAGCTATAGAAAAACAATTATTTTGATGTCTTTTGTTTATCCCATAAAGTGTTTGTATTACAAGAAATCTAAAAGCACCACCTTTTAAGGGCTGCACAGTAAAAGACTTCACTGATAAGACGCCAAATTCTGTTCCATTGACTTTGTAGTTCCACCAAGCATCACTGGCTTCTTTGGTAACCAAACAAAGAATGAGAGTGATTTAGTGAATCTGATTTGTAATGCAACTGGTGATCCAGAACCAAGTATCACCTTGACAAGACTTTCTGATAACACTATTGTCAACTCTTCCTTCACCATTACTGGTAAACAGGATGAAGGAGCCTACAGATGTACTGCTGATAATGGAGTGGGCAATGCAGCCACTGCTGATGTCTTTATTGTTGTTCAAAGTAAGTTTATATCCCAAGTAAGCATCCTATTTCCAGTTGTATGTTACGGTGCCGGAACGCTTTCGTTACATCGCGTTTCGTTACATCAAGGAAAAAATGACGACAAATGTTAAGGTTCAAAACTACCATCTTTCTCTTGATCCTTCTTCACAGGACGCTGTTGACATGTATCACTGATCCCATCTGCGCGCAAGTCGCGCGTGGCACTTAGAACTAGTAACTATAACCAAGCCACTAGCTTTACCGTGACTCAGTAGCTGGGCAATCTCAACTAAACACAGTTTACATAAAATTAACCTTATTCCAAAGGGGATAATACTAGTATAGTATTCATGGTTTACTCTTTTTTGAAAGGGGCTCCTTGATAATCGGAGGGGGGAGGTATTAATGTCGATATATAGGCTATTGTCTGTATAAGATAGGGTGATGTCATGTTCTGTTTTCAGCTAACCAACAGGTTTTGAACAAGTTTGACAGGAGCCAATTATTTCTGGAATTATGCTGTCACATAATATAAATAGCTTTTCTTTTCTCTTGGTCTTGAATGACTGCCTGAAGTCAGAAAGGTGTTCTTTGGGGACTTGTTTTGACAACGTATTATGGTTGGTTGCCGTATTTTGTATTTTGGAAGAGCATAAAGGTCGTTCTCTGTCAAGCGCATCAATCACAAACGTCGATAGCGCGAATTATTTTTAACGAGATGTTTCCAAACATTAAGACGAATCGAGCTCCAGACCTTTTTTGATGGTAGAGGAGGTAGAGAAAGTCCAACGGCAAAGGGTAGTCGGTCTCGTTGGCCATGTGTGCCAGTTAACTTACGCTGCAATGCTTGACACGAGAAAGTGGATCGCTGCAATGATTGTGGTATTCAACATCACAGACAAAGTCAGCACTGGCGCCTTACAGAGGATAATTAAGATGCTTAGATGTATTACCATAACGATGTGGTAGAGAAAATTAATTCGAATATCTTCCTGAAAACTGCCGACAGTGTTTGCAACGTCCTTGGCTTCTAGCCTGCACATCAGCTGCAAACAGAGAAAGGGCAGGGCTTAGCGAGAAAGTGGGAGGAAAAATTGATTTTCTCCCTACTTTTTCGCTCTTCTTGCCTCCTCCCCGTTTACATCTGCTACGGAGGCTATTGGCTTCTAGCTAGGTAAGTCATGGGAGGTGTATGGGACAAAGCTACCGAAATTCTGTACCTTACTTCTCTGGAACTCGACGGAGTCATTGAGGTCTCTTAAGCGAAACATCTACAAGATCGTATTTGCATGCAGTTTATAACAGTGTCCTAGTGGACTAAGATAGAAAGATCTCAATGACAGATGGCAACAGTGAGAACATTGGCTCAGGTAAGTGGGGTGTCCCGAGACAGCTGTCAGGAAAGAAGAGCCCATGAACATTGCTTAACACCACAGCCGAGGGTAGTTTGGTAGTGTACACATCCTTAGGCAGAGTGGTAATCTTATTTTCTTTCGCTTCAGACTATCATGCAATAAACACACATCTGTCGACTAATTTGACCAACAACACTGTTGTTGTCAGTGAAGGCATTAAGCTTACCTGCAGTGCACAGGGCAATCCGCCTGCAAAGTATCGATTCTTTGACAGTTTGCCTAACAGCACAGTTGCTGGTTCTTCGGCCATGTATACAACTTCAGTTAGTGAAAGAATACGTCAGATGATCTACAGCTGCACTCCATTCAATTATTATGGTGATGGACCCACAGATACTGTCACTGTGACGGTACACTGTAAGTATATGTCACACTTGATCGTGATTTTTCGATTTACACTCACGCGCACATCTTTAAACGATTTTGTAATGGTGTCATAGAGTGTTTAAAGGGATATGTTAGCATTATTTGAACAAACAAATTACTCAAAAATAGTACAAAGACATTAAAGTGTTCTTAAAAACATCATGAAAATTCAAATATCTGAAGCCCCGCCAGTCAATATAATGTTACATGCACCATGGTTATATCAAATTCCATGAAAAATTACTTCGGTCAAACAAAAGTGTTCCCAGGTAAAGTCTTGGAGAACCCTAGTTGAAAAGTTGGTAGCTTTTACGTTTTAAGGTGTCTGAACGCAGTTTGCAGGCGCTCTACGATTTGTACTGCGGACGTGCATTAGCGCGCACAAAGCTTTCAGAAAAAGCAAACATGGCGCCTGTGCATCGAGCATTTTATTTTGTTTAGTGAAGATTGTGCAAGTGTTTTTTCCCGTCTTAAAGGAGAGAGTCACTCTAGAAACGGTGTTTCTTAAAAATTGCCAGTAAAAAGATAACACTAAGTTGAGTTACTGTCTGCGGTTTAAGCTTCTAAAGTGCATCCGATCCCACTGAAATTCCTCTCTAAAGAAGGCCAAAATTCAACATCGCGGGCCGCCATTTTGAATCGTTCTTGGCGGCCTGGCCGCTTGTCCATGACGTCATTTCGTCCAACGCGGGGATCTTCTCGGAGTTTGCCCTGTTTATGTGTATATCCGAGAAGATGGCTGCGCTTTAACCTTATCGTTTTGAGCCAAAACATGTCTGCGATGTTGCTGATGATGATAGAAGTGAAGAAATGAACGAACGGTTGGAGAGCACATTCTGGTGTTCTTGCCAAAGATGTGAAGCAAAGTTAGCTCTGAAAGTGTGTATTTGTTCAAATGTTGTGTCGGCATCCGGAGTCGGAAAACAAGATGGAAGGCACATTTAAACGATGGCCTACAAGGGACACGCTGCAAACAAAAAAAAAACACGCAAACAAAAAAAGGAAACCACGCAAACAAAAAGAAAACACCCAAACAAAAAAGAAACCACGCAAACAAAACAAAAAACCACGCAAATAAAACTGAAACCATGCAAATAAAAATGGAACCACGCAAACAAAAAAGAAACCACGCAAACAAAACAAAAAACCACGCAAATAAAACTGAAACCACGCAAACAAAAAAGAAACCACGCAAACAAAAACGGAAACCACGCAAACAAAAAAGAAACCACGCAAATTAAAAAACATAACGGAAGTGAAACACATAACGGAAGTAAATAGGAAAAACGCGTACGGCCTGAGCTCCAGGCCTCGCAAGCCGCCATGTTTTGTATAAGTTGTGGGGCAAATAATTGCTCAAAGTATGGAGTATTTCTTTCGAATCCCACAAGCGAATCATCCAGCAAGACCATAGGGCTTAAGGAATTTAAAAAGGAAAGAAATAGAGCGATCGAACCAATTTCAGCCTAAGAAAAAGCTCAAGGCACTGACTACGGTGAGCAAGTCGAAGGCCAAGGAAACCGAAGTGTCAATATATGCTTCATGGAACTGGAGGCCTCAGGGAACCTGAAGAGATGCCGAGGCAAGACCTTGCCAGTGAAAGTTTAACCAACAGCAAACGCTCAATGTAGTTTGGATGTACTTTGCAGTTTTGGATGTACTTTGGCTGGTTGTGCCTGGTAAGTTAATTACTTCACTGTGAACAGGGTACAGCAAAACGTATTCCAATCCTTCATGGACCTCTTTGTCGTGATTCGTGTGCTTCGTCACACCTTTATCCAAAGTATACTGAACGTATGTTGTTGGTTTAACTTTCACTGGCGAGGACTTGCCTCGGTATCTCTTTAGATTGCCTGAAGCCTCCAGTTTCATGAAGCCTGTATTGACACTTCGGTTTCCTTGGCCTTCGACTTGCTCACCATACTCAGTGTCTTGAGCTATTTCTTAGGCTGAAATTGGGTAGATCGATCAGTTTCTCTCCTTTTTAAAATTCCTTGAACCCTATGGTCTTGCTGGATGATTCGCTTGTGGGATTCGAAGGAAATTCTCCACACTTTGAGCAATTATTTGCCCCATAACTTATACGAAACATGGCGGCTTGCGAGGCCTGGAGCGTTTTTCCTATTTACTTCCGTTTTTCTTTTTTTCCTGCGTGGTTTCTTTTTTGTTTGAATGGTTTCTTTTTTGTTTGCCTGGTTTCATTTTTGTTTGCGTGGTTCCATTTTTATTTGCGTGGTTTCTTTTTTGTTTGCGTGGTTTCTTTTTTATTTGCGTGTTTTCTTTTTTGTTTGCGTGTTTTCTTTTTTGTTTGCGTGGTTCCATTTTTATTTGCGTGGCTTTTTCTTTGTTTGAGTGGTTTCCTTTTTTGTTTGCGTGTATTTTTTTTTTGTTTGCAGCGTGACCTTTGTAGGCCATGGTACATTTACTCTTCCTTCCCCTAATTTTTGAATAGAAATTATTTTGACGCCTGTAAATCGCTTTATAAATTATAATTAAAACGGTAGGCTCAAATCGAGTCTTAATTTGGTTTTGACCTGTTTTCTCTACTTATATTTTACCGCCCGATCGTTTGCTTAGATTACACACGTCATGGCGAAGCTGGTCAAACCACTGCTTTGCCAGTCGTGTTTTCTTCACAGGTAAGTCGTGAAAAGTAATTCCTCTTATTATATGGCAAGCAATTCTTCAGTCTAAATCGAGTGTTCTGATTGGTTAGTCTTCGGTCGGGATTTTACAGTACGGACCATTACCATGGAAACGTTCCTTTTTGGATATTTTTTTTTCGTGCTAACGCTACAGCAAAATTCAAACTGTGAAAATGCAAGAAGATAAAAAAGAAAAGGTTTGGAGCTGGTACAAAACAAATGAACGAGGTAAACACGTCTGCTTAGAAAAAGCGATCTTCAATTAAGTTTACCGACTGGGCCAACGTTCTTCAGTGACTGTGTTTGTTTATTGTTTTTTTGTACGGCTATAGACTGTAAGCTGTAAAGACCCAAGTAAATCGGCCAAGACTTAAACAATAATTATTAAAATTCAGCATTAACAAAAGAGAGCGTTTCTCACAAGAAAACCTCACGGCAAAAAAGAATGAAAACTGCAAAACAACTAGCAAACGGCTTTCACCGGCAACTATACTGACTATAAATCGAAAGCAAACGATCACGTTCTTGTCTAGTTTAATATTCGCCATCGCTTCAGTCAGCGCTTTCCACAAGAACAAATTAAAGCCACACGTACATGCATTAAACTAACAGTGTACCTTGATTCCTCAGCAAGATTTTTGCTCTTGTAGTGCACATCCTTGAAAATAATTTTAGCGTGTTCACAAGTCCGCTCTTGCTGTAGCTCGCGCTAAAAACAACTTTGTTAGGTGCGACGAAACTTTGCTCTCAGCATTCACAAAGTTCTCTTTAAAGCCACTGAAGCAAACAACTTGCAGTATTTGATGGAGAGATAATTTCCAGTGTCTTTTTTTAGGTTCGAGTGTTCCTTTGTTCACAATGACTAACACGCTACCACAATTTCCAGAGTTTGAGAAGCACGTGTGTGAGCCAGTTTTACCGCGGCCTTTTCATTATTCTTCTTTTTCCCGAATTGTCTCTGCCCATAACGAAGACGTATTTTCAAATAAAACTTTCTTGTGTTGTACAGGACGACGACAAAACGGACACATATAATAGAAGCAGAGCAGTTTTCATTCAAGAGCCACGCAAGTTTCTGCCGATCGACAGCAACGATCATCAAACTGATTCGAAAGCCTGTTAAAATCGCTGGCTTCTTTCCTTGACACCGCGCCGGAAATTGACTTGAATGAAGTACCGGAAGTGTTGTTTGGAACGAAAAATGATGCCATATAATAAACCACTTACTAACTTCACTTGCTCGGGACCGTACTGGGGAATATTGGCCCTCGGTCGTTTTTGTACGGCCCTCGCGTTCAGTTAGTAAGAGGTTATTATTCTATCTTTTTCGGACCTGTAAATTTGTAACAGCAGCATATTTGTAACAGTACCGACAAGCGTTTAGATTTCCCGCCAGTTTCACGTTGGACGGAATGACGTCACGGACAAGCGGCCAGGCTGCTAAGTACGATTCAAAATGACGGCCTGCAATGTTAAATTTTGGCCTTCTTTCCAAAGGAATTTCAGTGGGTCGGATGTACTTTAGAAGCTGAAACCACGATCAGTAACTCAACCTAGTGTTATCTTTTCATTGGCGGTTTCAAAAAATACATCGTTTCTGGAGTGACCTTCTCCTTTAACAATCAAACAGTTTGCTATGTATGAAAAACGTTTGTTTTTCAGTGTATTAAAGGTAATACTATTGGAAAATACCCGGCGTTTCCGGGATTGTTCGTAGGGATCGAGAACCCTGTCAAATGCAACGCATACACCATTAACCAGAAGATTGTGTCTGCATGGTTTAGTGGAAATGCACTGATTTCTATGGAACCGCTCGTTAGAATTTCATGAAACTTGGTAGAATAATAGTTCAGAACACTTGTAACTCGCCTGCAAACAAAAATTGAAATCTGACGAAGGAGATATTCAGAAAACATTAATTAAATGCAAAACAAAAAATTTCACGAGACCAGTGTCAATGGGCTAGTATTTTTCTGGGTTTTCTAGAGACAAATGGTGGATAAAATCTAACGAATGGATTTCCTGAAAAAAAATCGAACCCATTCTTTAAGGCTGGTTTATTACCAGCCATATTGCCATGGCAACAGCACTTATTCTAATAAAACATCTCAAAAATAATCCTTTTTAGTTCAACTTCCATTTTGCCAATTTTGGCCCCCCAACTGCCAGTGGTTTGAAAATGACGATGTATGACGCCTAGGTACAAGGGTTGTTTACCATTTACAGGGGCAAACCGGTTGATCTACGGTTTATGCAAATGGTAAGGAAAGCCCTTCCGAATGGCAAATTCCGTTCGAGATAAGCATGTACCATTTGTGCGATTCGCTCTAATTTACATAGAGTCTGGAACTAGTCTGACAATTGGCGTAGGTCTTGGAACTGGTAGAAAAAAGTAAATGGAACACAATTTTCCGTTTGGATATTCCGGTTGGGAATTTTGGAGTACCTCTGAAGACGTTCCGTTTATTTCTGAAATTTTCCGGTCGGGCGAACCAAAATAGTCTTTCCATTTACATTCCAACCGAAATTTCCGGATTTTTTCGGTAAATGGTAAACACTCAAGAAATTGTGTTCGGCCACCTTAGAAAAGCAAAAAGATTTTTGGATAGCCCATGTTACTTATGAAAAATTAAAACGAATGGCCTTCAACACAACTCGTTTCATAGATTGCGGCTAACCAGCATTATTATCAAATTTGATTTATCTCCCGTAACGATTCTTTATGGATTTTTCGCCCAAACAAAGACAAAATAGTACAGTACTTCATCCGTAAGTGTTTCTTGAACGAAGGGTACACAGAGATTGAATTTTATTGGTTGCAACGTCTTGAGAGAGCCCTTGTAGAAAATCAGTCATTGCGCCTTAAATGAGTACTACTTCTACGTTGAAGAAATAATGGCAGCTTCTCCCTCCCACAAACTTTATTAATCACATGGTCTTATCTTGTCGCGTGTCTTTTTACTCTGATAGTTTATTCATTCGTTTGCCTCTGATGTTCTGATGTGCATCGCCACTTTTAGGCCATGGTTGCGACTGGCTGTGTGTCATAATAAGGATCATCGTGGTTGTGCGTGATTGTTCGAAGAGGTCGAAAAGAGCCTGCGTCTGAAATAAAATATACCGCGGTTGTGCCATAAATCAAAGGGGTGTCAGAGGCTCTTTGCCGTTGCTTACAACAGCTAGCAAGGCATGCACATTGTTTTCAAGTCCGACACAACACTTACATCACACTAAGTGCGATTCAAGCACGCTTTTGAACTGTCAGAACAAGATGGAGTGGTCTCCAGGATTCCCAGAGAATGTGGCAAAGTCTTTATTGGAGAGGCAGGAAAATCGATGGATTCTTGAACGGAACACGGCAAAGATATACGGCTTGCACAAACTCAGACCTGAGCAGCCTCAGAACATGCTAATGAGACGGGACACCATCTGCTTTGGGACAAGGTTAAAGTTTATCGACCGCGTCCCTCACTGGTACGTACGTAGGGCTAAAGATGCCGTTTACATAAGACTTCACCCTAACAACATCAACGCATCAGCCAATTGAAAGCAAAGCAGACCTCTGAGGGAACAGCGTCTAGTCAGAAAAAGGAGAATCGTAAGGCACCAATCACAACCACGGTGATACTTATTATGATACACAGCCAGTGGACACCATCGAATGATAATGACCGCAGTGTAGCAGTCGAAACGTCGCGATCCACGTCAAAGTGGAGCAAAAATTTGTGTCCGCACAGGGTCATAGTTACTACGTATTGTAACACGACCAAAACAAGCGTGGTCCTCCCCATTGGGGCTTAATTTTAGTGTTGGCCAGTGTCGACCGTGGTCAAACAGGACTATCGTGATCCTGGCGGCCTATTTTTAGATGCTATTATGATTTTGTGCAGTGGATAATAGACCTTATTCGCCGTCTACGGCATAAGGCTGTCACGTGATCTCTATTGGGTAAACAAACATTGATCTTTGGCTGAAGACTTATGCGGCTCGTGGTTATCTGGCGTAAAATTCCAATCTTAAGCGGCTCTGGTTCATTATTGCTGTGTCTACAATTGCTGCAATAGTTCCGCCGATAACAATTTATCATTTCACAAGTTCCCGAAGGATGAAAAACTCGTAAAGGTAAGAAATCTTGCGAAATTTTACGGTCAGTCGATTATCCATTCGTTGCACGTGTTTACACTGTGGGTTCAAACTATACGCTTTTTTTTCAAATTTCAAGATTTGGACTACTCGCATAAAAAGGGATCCAAAGAAGGACTTCAAAGTGACAAAAAGTACAAAAGTGTGCTCTGATCACTTTACAAAGGACGATTACATTTCGCTTTCAAGCAAGAGGAAAAACAAACAGAAAAAAAGGAGTCTGTCCATCCGTATTTTCGTGGACTAAAAAGAAAGAAGAAAGGCCCTTACCTGCAAAGAGAGCAAAATTTCAGGCAGAACAAGAACTTCTGGAAGATGAGCTCACGGCCACTGCATCCCAAGGAGAAGGACAGTTTGACGAAACCGAGAAAGACAATTTTGTTTCCAGAGGGTTACAAGTTAACATGGAGGTGCCATGTTTACATAGATTTTCAATAAACATGCTCAAGTCCTTGTGCGAGAATCCTCAAAAGGAAGTCAAGTACTTTTCCCATTTTACTGGCTTTAAATCGTATGAGAGATTTAGAATGGTACTTGAGTTTGTCCTTCCTGACTTAGACAGATCAAACATTGTAAACTGGGATTCAAAGGGGGGCAAAACAGGTGACCATTGACCGAAATTCTCTATTTGATTCAGAACCTGAATCTGTGGAATCTTCTTCAGGGGAATCAAGCGATGACGAGGTTTCTGTGAATGATGACAGGAGATATTCCCTGGGTGTTGAAGATAAATTTCTTCTAGTATTAATGAAGCTCAGGCTAGGGTCATCAAATGTTGATTTATCTGTGAGGTTTCATGTATCTGAAGCAACTGTTTCTAAACTTTTCACAACATGGATCAATTATCTGTACGTACGGCTTGGTAATTGAAAGATCTAGCCTCATAGAAACGTAGTCATTGCCAATATTCCATCTAATTTCAAAGAGAAATATCCCAACACTGTTGACATTATCGATGCAACAGAACTTAGAATACAGACCCCCTCATTCCTTTTGAGGCAGTCCCAGAGCTATTCTAGCTACAAGTCAACAAACACTCTCAAAAGCCTTGTTGGAGTTGATTCCATGGGTGGCATTATTTTTGTCTCTTAATTGTATACAGGTTCTATTTCTAACAAGAAAATTGTAATAAGAAGTGGTTTCTTAGAGACCCTCAAGAACAAGGTAAAAGTAGGTGAAATACTAGCTGCTGATGCTGTTATGGCAGATAAGGGATTTGACATTGGTGACGAACTTAGAAAAATTAACTTAGGTCTCAACATCCCCCCATTCCTTGCAAACCAAAGTGCATTCACTGAGGGTAATGTTATTAAGACACAGACAGTAGCACAGCACCGAATCCACATTGAGAGAGCAATAGGGAAAGTACGCAGGTTTCAAATATTTTCCAGTGAAATCCCTATCAACATGTTTGGGACTATAAACCAGATTTGGACAATCTGTTGTATTTTGTCAAACTTTGTGGAGCCTATTCTTGACAAGGTGTAACAATACTTGAACTGCTTTAGTAAGTCATTATTGAGCCATATTAAAAGAAAATATGTAAAGGTTGTGTTAAATTGCGTTTGTTTTGATGTTGTTCCTGACCATTTACATCTGCACAAAAATTTTAGACCTACCCACAAGCCAAGTTCAGAATTTTTTTTCCTGAAGAAAATATTGTATGGAACATGAGCGATATGAGAAGCAAAGGACTTTGAGAAAGTCTAAAACATCTTGAGAAACCATACCATCTTTGATAACTCCCCATTGGGAAAAGAAATTTTATTGTATCTTGAAATATATCTATACCTTTTATAAAAGCCCCAATATTGACAGCATCTTTTTCCCTCAAATAATATCAATTCAAGAACAAATGGGTAATGAGAATAAACAAAATGATCACCAAAGATAAATCTTGAAGTTTAAAGTGCATACAGGTTAGAGGATGGGGGTGGATCCGGGGTTTTATGAAAGGGGAATTTTAGTTGGTGTGAGTCCCTATAGGGGCCAGGGAGCATATTATGCCAGTTAAAATGGTGGATTGCAAAATGGGGCATTCACTGCATTTCCAGTATTTTGAACTTCTCATAGTGTGGGTTTCACCCCCCCCCCCACCTCACCCCTGGATCAACCCTACACCAACACAGTAAATATCCCCATTAAATCAGATTTGATACACTTATTAAAAAACGTTTTCATCTCAAATGTTAACTACACTCTCTGGCTTTCTTATCAGTTTAACTCATTCACTCCTAAAAGACAGCTGAGACGTTTACAGTTCCTGAAGTCAAAATTGGAAATAATTCCTAACTTTCATGTTGTGAACTGCTGAAAAACAAACAGTCTCACAAAAAGTAGTACTGGTATTTCTCCAGAGACAAAAAGACTGAGAACCGTAATCTGAAAATGACCCAATGCTCAATGCTAGGGGGCAGAAGGGTCATGTCAAAGATCACAAACAAGAAAATTCAACTACCCTAAAAAGACTGACAAATCAATAAACTTTTCTTCCCTATAAAAAGGGAAGTCACTTATTATTTTGCCAAAAATGGCAAAGCATGATCAAAGTAAAATTTTGTCAACTTTGGAAAGAGGTTTTCTTCCCAATACCTTTGATTAAAGTAAATCCGCTCAACATTCAAGTTATGTGAACCTGAGAGGTGGACAACAAAGTCACACCATGGAAGCCCAGTCACAGCAAGCTGCCCTTGTACCTAAGCAAAATACCCACTCTTGTCATCTTCTTTTAGCTTTGGTTTGCCATCAACCATATGAAGGAAGAAGTTTGGATCCTGACAGGCTTCCTCCATTGTGGAATTCCTCTACGTGTAAGGATTTTTCATTTCGAGCAAGCCAAATGGGTCCTTCTCAGTGGGATCGTACACTTTCCCATCAGGGGAGGCCCCAAGGTATGGAAAAGAGGGGTTTACCACTAAGCCAGCATCATATACAATGAACTGCTTGCACTTCTTCTGCATTTTCCGACTATAAAAAGACCTGGCAATCAGTTCCTGCTGCCGTCCATGACGAATAGAAGATACCTTTGACAAATCCTTAGGTACAAATATGTCCCTTAGAAAAGGTTCAGTGGGTGGTCTTTTCCTTTTAACAACTTTGCCAAAATTTGATGCAGTTAACCTCATGCTTCTCTGCACCATCCACTCTGGCTCCAATGACTGTCGCACGGTTAACTTTTGAATTTGTGGTGATTCCAGCAAATCAATAGTAATCTTGTTTAGGACATCACTCTGTGGTTGATCAAGATTAACTGGGAGAGTAAAAGAGTTGTTTGAATTGTCTAATGGTATATCCGGAAAGGGCAAAATTTTGGCATCTTGCCTTCGGACCATCTTCTCAGCAGGTCTATCAACACTAAATAATGTCTGGCTTTTTTTCTTGTCAAACAGCTGATATCCAAGGTATGATCCTAGTGGTACATTGCCTATCACAGTGTTGATAGCCGAGGAAGTCTCCTGATCACATAAGAAATAAGAGAAGGGGGTGGTTTGCTTTCTTTGGCAAGCTTACTGCATAGATCCAGGACTCTTCCTTGACCTTGCATCATATAATTTGCAACTGATTGGAGGTCATTTTCTTTTACCTACTTGATCGGTGAAGGCCTGTGCAAAGGTGCATTTCATCACAGGTTCGGGCTCTATTTGATCACCTCGTGGGACACTCCAAGTTTGAGGTAAACTTGTACATGTCTTATCTGCAGGGATTTCTTTTAAATTAAGGAGACTCCAGTGACTTAACAGGAACAACAGAGCAAACATATGACGACAATGCCCACCAGCTCTGCCAAAACAAAACATATATACATGTAAGCTTAATATTTAAGGATGTTATTGAGCGATTTTACAATGTCCTGCCACTTTTTAACATGTCTGAATACTTTGAAGAACGAAGCAAATGGGAATAAAAGGATCTATTGTTATTTGATGACACGCAAATATTAGGCTGCCTCATTTAAGTTCAAGACAATTTATTGCAACAATTCGTTCATTTATACAGCGCTTCATACGCACTTAACTACGTACAATCATGGCTATAAATATAGAAGTGTGCTTTATGCAACAGAACTTGTGAATTTAAGCTTAAGCTAAATTAACTAATTACATTGTAGAGATCATAGCAGAATTTAACAATTTTACCTACCCGGCTTCACAGGAACAAGAAGTTGCTACAACTTTTGCATCTTCCTTACCATCATCATCAGGTTTACATTTGAGAATCAGTTTGTGAGGATCTTCATTTTTCCTCTGACTTCTAAAACACAACGCTTTTATTGTCGCACGCTGAAGCCCTTGCTGGCTACTGGATTGCTTATCGTGACCTACGTAAACATCATGGATGTAACTTTCGGTAAAAAACTTGCATCCTTTCGACCCAATGTCCTTTTTTCCACATCCCTCCAGATGTGTTTGTATTTGTTGAGCAGTAAACTTTGGCAAGAGTCGAAGATTTTTGGTCCAAATAATAGCGTTATTCTCTTCACGCTGTAGTGCGTCCAAAGGGCCGTCCGCCATTTTTTCAGTTTGTTTACCCAATAGAGATCACGTGACCACAGCGCGAATAAGGTCTATTCTTTGGGAACACGGGGAATGTGCAACTGGTTTTGAGAAATCATTTCAATGTCATCCTTCTATCAAGTTGCTAAGTCAGAATGGGAGCCCGAACTATATTTGTGCGTAAATTCGAGCAAATTCCAAAACGTGTCGAGCGGTAGCTAACTCGGGCTAAATGACTCCTTCCTTGTCATTATATTATACATGTACTCAGTAATACACATTAAAGTAAATGGACCTAAAATTGCTCAAAATTCGTTGTAAGGATAGCAAACAACACCATTTTTAATAATAATTTCATTCAAATATTATACTTGGGCCTCCTGTGCTGTTACAGTACTGGAACAACACGGTATTTCCTTATTTCTGAATAGCTTTCCACGGTTTTAACAATGACTGTAATGTTGCTAATTTTTGTACTTATGTCCTTGCTGGTGACATCGCGCCTCGATCGAGATAAACACGAGTGTTTTTTCCTTCGAAAATGTTTTCAAAGCGGCGCAAAAACGATGGTATTGGACGGAAGAAACCATGAGCCACTAGCTCTGCGAACTCAAGCGATATGCATGGGAATTCGCGAAGTAAGTCGAGTGTGCGTTCATTGCGGTTCCGAGTTCGTCTTGTGCGTACTTTTTTATGTGCTAAGTAAACGCATCACTGCAATGCAAATAAAGTCTGCCAAACTTCAAATCACAAAATAGTGCATTCGAAGCAATATTTCCTAGTTGCCCGAGATCGAATGCAAACACTTCACAGCCAGGGAAGGTTATCCCATTTATACGCTATTGGGGTATGTGCCGCTATGATATAGGTAAAGGTTTTAGAGTCCAGGCTGCACACCCCGCCCAAAAACTCACAGACTACCCCCACCCCCCACCCACCGAGTTTTAAAGAGTAGGCTACACCTCTTATGACATGCATGTAACGAAGACTACTCTGTCTGTACTCCTTTAGTATTTTATATTTTTGTCAACATTCTGCTTGTAAAATTATGACTTAATTATTTATATACCGCTAGACCGCCAGTGCTAGGATTAGCTATGCTAAATTAGGCACTAAATAAACTGCCCCCGGACTCTACAGAGGTGGAGATCAGCGCCAGCTACGACGTTTTAGGCTATAGCCTATGACGCTATAGCCTATGACGCCATCGGCTAAAAATGAATGAGAGCGAAGAGTCTAATTGATTTAAAATAAACTTCAATTTAAATTTTAAGAAATCGTCTATTCAGAAGTTTGCAATTCTGTTTCTACCTTCTTAGGGCTTCAGTAAAAATAAGGTAAAATAAGCGTGAGTTAATGAGCCAATCAATAAATCAGTTCATCATAAATATCAGTTGTTTTTCAAGCTGTGTGAGAGTTAAAATTCCCTTCTTCTTTGATAAGCCTGATCACATTCTGCCCCGACGGTACTGCTTGCTAAGTAGCTTATATTGCCCGAACGTTTGCTACCCCTCCCCCCCCCCTGCTCGATTTTACTCGAAAATAAATACTTGTATCGTAAATGGTAAACACTACTCAGTGACAGAACTCACAAGCAATCCTAGTTGAGATTATTACACAAGAAAATGGCCTGTTCTGTCGCTTCTGTCGGTACTAGGAATGTTAATTATCCTGCTTGGTTACTTTTTATCTTGTCTTTATACGTGATGAAAAGGATAGGTAATATTTCGTGTTAAAACCTTCATAAATCCGAGGCTAAATAGTCCTTTAAAAGCCTATATTAAATTGCCACGCACTGCGACGATCATTCCACTCATTACATGTTAATACCGCAATTTTATATATGTCTTTCATATATTCATTGCGTCATGCATTCCACATGTGGGACATAAGAACCCAAAATTGACCTGCTCCCAACATCTCAAGGGTTCATAGCTCTGTTGGTACAACCCACCGATATCGCGGAGGTCATGGGTTCGAATCCCGTTGTAGCCTTGAACCTTTTTTCTACGCACTGCGAAGATCATTCCACTCATTTCGTGGTCTTAAATTAGCGCATCGCAATCGTTCAGTGTTACGAAAAAACGTGTAGAATTTATCTTTGTATCATCGACAGAAGTGTAAGGTCAATTTTGTCTCACATAACAAAAAGAACGATATTTTGTTACATGTCAAGATTTTTTGTAAACCCAAAAGTAGGTCGATGGTTGTGTCGGGATTGTTATCAGTCCTTTTGGATTTAGGTATAAATTGCGGACCCTATAACCTTGAACTAGCATGGTAGGTTGAGTCACTTTAATCGGAGTGAATAATGTTTGCTGAGAACAGTGCTTAGCCAACATTGCTGCTTTTAATTTGAATTTTCTTTTCCTGGTAGACCCACCGGAGATAGCGACCGCTCCATTGTCTCAACAAATTGTCGAGGGAAACGTAGTCACCCTGTTCTGTAATGCCACTGGTAATCCACAACCTAACATTACTTGGACTAAACAAGGAAACAACATTGCACTTTCTTCATCTGAGACTCTAACTTTGACAAACCTGACGAGAGGAGATAATGGCGCTGTGTACAAATGTAAAGTGCAAAACAATCTTGGATCAGATGAAGCTACAGCCGTGATTACTGTGTTGTGTGAGTATTCTGTTGGTAATTCTGTTGGTAAGGTAGAGTTACTGACTGATGTGCATAATTTCATGTCTTCCAAAAATATGTGTTCAGAAAATATATTATAGAGGCCCTTTATACCCAAAAAACGTATTTTTACTCCTTCAGGTACAGTATTCAATAAATTTATTGCTTTAGAGCTTCTAAGTGAAAAATCGAGAAACAAATGACGTCAAATGACGCCATATCAAGTCACAGTGACATCACAGTATTTGTAGTGATTAGAATTAGCGCGTACAGTCGCGCGAATATTGAGAAAAGCCCCGTACTGCGACACATGTAAATCAGAGCGCCGCGGTACTTTAGGAGAAATAACACGATCCGATTGAATAACTAAATTAGACTTACGCAAAAAAGAAAAGAATGCTACTAAAAACAAAGCTCGAATAGCCGCTTGAATTGGCTTACTGATGTCAAACAAAGAAACCATACGCAAAAGTAAAGTAGGCGTAATGGGCAGTTTGCGCGCTGGAGCCGCCCCCAAAAAACGTTTACACCCACGTAACACTAGCTGAAAAGAATACAAATTGTCCCACCCGGGGGGAAAACCGAACAAACGATGAAAATGCTTAATACTAGAAATATGGTTTTGGATGGTGCCGTAAGACCGGCCTGTAACCGAAAGGAAAGCAATATAGCGTAAGACAGTTTGCGCCTGTACTGGAAACGGGCCTAGACCGAGATTGTGACAAAACTCGGTAAAAACTCGAAGATGCGACTGCATGTTTTTATGAGTTGAATCAGCGTGAGCTAACCTAATTAACCTATGTGCAAAACCATCCAAAAATTGGAGACCTTGTGGACTACCTAAAAAAGAGAAAAAATATATATAGATATAAGCGAATACCGCAGAAAATCGGTGCATAACCTACAAGACCTACAAAGATTAGATATTACGTAACTTGAAAAGTAAGACAATCACGAGGAACAGATCTAAATATATACTGTCTGTTTAAACTAGCGGCTGTGGAATGAAATAACTCGTGATAAGACGAATCTGCGTGCCAACGGCTTAACGCGTCGGCCAAGACGTTATGAACGCCTGGAATGTGGCGAGCAGTCAGTTCGCAATCATAAACAGCAGCTGTAAACCATAGTTCGCGTAAACAACGTTACATGAAAGGGTCTTTCGATTTTCCAGAGTTTACCACTGTCACAGCAGCTTCGTTGTCGCAAGAAACGATAAATTTGCGTTGGTGAAGCTTGTGAGCCCAAAACTTGACCGCGACCACAATGGTATAAAGTTCCAAGGCAGTAATATGCTGTGCGCTGTGTACAATGTCCTTAGAAAACTCGCAAGTAAAACAGTCATTGAAGCAGGTCGCTCCGCCGGCGTGCAAAGATGCATCTGTGGTGAACTGCAAATCGTCGAACTCCCAATGCAGAGGTTTGATAAAAGAAGTGCCGTTGAAAATAGGTAGGAAGTCCAACCACCAGGCGATGTCGGCTTTGATATCCGCTGAAACCTTGAGTCTTGCGCGCTTCGACGGAAAGACGCGGAGACTGTTCAATAAGCGCGACATAAAAATTCGACCTGGTTTGACACAAGCCGCCACGAAAGAGAGTTTTCCGAGAAGAGACTGCAACTGCTTCAAAGTGTAAAATTCTCGCGAAGACCAAGAAGACAGTTCAGTAAGAAGATCCTGAACTCGATCTTCAGTAACAGAGAATGTAAAATGTTCTGAATCAACCTCTACTCCGAGACAAACCATGTTGGTAGAAGGCGGACAATCTTTGTCAGGTGAAGTTTGAAGGCCGAGTTCGTGTAACAGTTCCTTTAAGCTCTGGAAGGCTTGTGGAGCCCTAGCTGGAACGTCCGCGCCATAGAAGTCATCGAGATAAACATCGGCGGAAAAACCAGATTTAGTGAAACAATGAACCACTGCTTTAGTTGTTCTCTGACAAATCATCGCGGAAGTCCTTAATCCAAAAGGACAGCGTGTGTCAAAGTAAAGCATGTTATTGTGTCGAAAACCCAGGTAAAAATAATCCTTAGGGTCGATCGGAAGCTGTCTGTAAGCTCGTTGAAGGTCAAGTTTGTACAATAAACAACCCCTGCCGTGTTGTAAGATGAATTGACAAAGCCGATCAATGCCAGGAAGTCGGAGCTTGTAATGTTCGTCTAAATAGGAATCATGTGGAATCCCGCTAAACCTGGAGCAAACTCGTGTGGCCAGTCGATAGCGCGCTTCTTCTTCGTTTTATCAACAGTCGCAGATGAAGTAGGAGTTTCGTCCGCCTGGCCATCAAGGGCAGCCCTGGGGGCGTGGCGCAAACGCAAAACTTCCAACTCCAGCGCGAGCTTCTCTTTCTGGAGCTGGACCAGGCGAATCTCATGATTAAGTTCGCGTTCAGGGGAGGCTTGTGGAGATAAATTGGTCTTTGGAACGTTGCTTGATGGGGGAGGATTATCAGCTCGCTGAGCTTGTTGAAGATGCGACGAAGGAGACGCCTCTTGTTCGAGATTGGAGAGACGTAAATCATTGAGCTGACTTTCGAGATCTGTATACAGAAAGTCGGGGTCTAGAAGCTGGTGGCTTTGCTTAGAAGTCGGACGCTTCGTTGTCTTTTTGGTGCATTTTCTCCCTGAGACATCGGACTCGGGAAACAGAGAGGCTGGAAAATCACTTTCGTCGTCTAAGCTTGCTAGATGGCGTTGGAAATCGGTATAAATAAAGTTAGGATCCCTCCTAACCGGGTTTCGGCTGTCTGGTAGAGCGCCTTGGCGGAGTATTTGTTGAAGCTGAGGGATCTGCTTGAGCCATGAGAAAAAGGAGCTTGGTCGATGAACGAAATTTGCTTGACCGCGATTACAAGAGATTATGACTGATTCACGCGTTACTTGTACAAAGATAATATAATGCTTATGACGCAATAACACTTAACAATTAACCATCCTCACCAGGTGACGATTGACACTATTTTGTTACATGTCAAGATTTTTTGTAAACCCAAAAGTAGGTCGATGGTTGTGTCGGGATTGTTATCAGTCCTTTTGGATTTAGGTATAAATTGCGGACCCTATAACCTTGAACTAGCATGGTAGGTTGAGTCACTTTAATCGGAGTGAATAATGTTTGCTGAGAACAGTGCTTAGCCAACATTGCTGCTTTTAATTTGAATTTTCTTTTCCTGGTAGACCCACCGGAGATAGCGACCGCTCCATTGTCTCAACAAATTGTCGAGGGAAACGTAGTCACCCTGTTCTGTAATGCCACTGGTAATCCACAACCTAACATTACTTGGACTAAACAAGGAAACAACATTGCACTTTCTTCATCTGAGACTCTAACTTTGACAAACCTGACGAGAGGAGATAATGGCGCTGTGTACAAATGTAAAGTGCAAAACAATCTTGGATCAGATGAAGCTACAGCCGTGATTACTGTGTTGTGTGAGTATTCTGTTGGTAATTCTGTTGGTAAGGTAGAGTTACTGACTGATGTGCATAATTTCATGTCTTCCAAAAATATGTGTTCAGAAAATATATTATAGAGGCCCTTTATACCCAAAAAACGTATTTTTACTCCTTCAGGTACAGTATTCAATAAATTTATTGCTTTAGAGCTTCTAAGTGAAAAATCGAGAAACAAATGACGTCAAATGACGCCATACCAAGTCACAGTGACATCACAGTATTTGTAGTGATTAGAATTAGCGCGTACAGTCGCGCGAATATTGAGAAAAGCCCCGTACTGCGACACATGTAAATCAGAGCGCCGCGGTACTTTAGGAGAAATAACACGATCCGATTGAATAACTAAATTAGACTTACGCAAAAAAGAAAAGAATGCTACTAAAAACAAAGCTCGAATAGCCGCTTGAATTGGCTTACTGATGTCAAACAAAGAAACCATACGCAAAAGTAAAGTAGGCGTAATGGGCAGTTTGCGCGCTGGAGCCGCCCCCAAAAAACGTTTACACCCACGTAACACTAGCTGAAAAGAATACAAATTGTCCCACCCGGGGGGAAAACCGAACAAACGATGAAAATGCTTAATACTAGAAATATGGTTTTGGATGGTGCCGTAAGACCGGCCTGTAACCGAAAGGAAAGCAATATAGCGTAAGACAGTTTGCGCCTGTACTGGAAACGGGCCTAGACCGAGATTGTGACAAAACTCGGTAAAAACTCGAAGATGCGACTGCATGTTTTTATGAGTTGAATCAGCGTGAGCTAACCTAATTAACCTATGTGCAAAACCATCCAAAAATTGGAGACCTTGTGGACTACCTAAAAAAAAGAAAAAATATATATAGATATAAGCGAATACCGCAGAAAATCGGTGCATAACCTACAAGACCTACAAAGATTAGACATTACGTAACTTGAAAAGTAAGACAATCACGAGGAACAGATCTAAATATATACTGTCTGTTTAAACTAGCGGCTGTGGAATGAAATAACTCGTGATAAGACGAATCTGCGTGCCAACGGCTTACCGCGTCGGCCAAGACGTTATGAACGCCTGGAATGTGGCGAGCAGTCAGTTCGCAATCATAAACAGCAGCTGTAAACCATAGTTCGCGTAAACAACGTTACATGAAAGGGTCTTTCGATTTTCCAGAGTTTACCACTGTCACAGCAGCTTCGTTGTCGCAAGAAACGATAAATTTGCGTTGGTGAAGCTTGTGAGCCCAAAACTTGACCGCGACCACAATGGTATAAAGTTCCAAGGCAGTAATATGCTGTGCGCTGTGTACAATGTCCTTAGAAAACTCGCAAGTAAAACAGTCATTGAAGCAGGTCGCTCCTCCGGCGTGCAAAGATGCATCTGTGGTGAACTGCAAATCGTCGAACTCCCAATGCAGAGGTTTGATAAAAGAAGTGCCGTTGAAAATAGGTAGGAAGTCCAACCACCAGGCGATGTCGGCTTTGATATCCGCTGAAACCTTGAGTCTTGCGCGCTTCGACGGAAAGACGCGGAGACTGTTCAATAAGCGCGACATAAAAATTCGACCTGGTTTGACACAAGCCGCCACGAAAGAGAGTTTTCCGAGAAGAGACTGCAACTGCTTCAAAGTGTAATATTCTCGCGAAGACCAAGAAGACAGTTCAGTAAGAAGATCCTGAACTCGATCTTCAGTAACAGAGAATGTAAAATGTTCTGAATCAACCTCTACTCCGAGACAAACCATGTTGGTAGAAGGCGGACAATCTTTGTCAGGTGAAGTTTGAAGGCCGAGTTCGTGTAACAGTTCCTTTAAGCTCTGGAAGGCTTGTGGAGCCCTAGCTGGAACGTCCGCGCCATAGAAGTCATCGAGATAAACATCGGCGGAAAAACCAGATTTAGTGAAACAATGAACCACTGCTTTAGTTGTTCTCTGACAAATCATCGCGGAAGTCCTTAATCCAAAAGGACAGCGTGTGTCAAAGTAAAGCATGTTATTGTGTCGAAAACCCAGGTAAAAATAATCCTTAGGGTCGATCGGAAGCTGTCTGTAAGCTCGTTGAAGGTCAAGTTTGTACAATAAACAACCCCTGCCGTGTTGTAAGATGAATTGACAAAGCCGATCAATGCCAGGAAGTCGGAGCTTGTAATGTTCGTCTAAATAGGAATCATGTGGAATCCCGCTAAACCTGGAGCAAACTCGTGTGGCCAGTCGATAGCGCGCTTCTTCTTCGTTTTATCAACAGTCGCAGATGAAGTAGGAGTTTCGTCCGCCTGGCCATCAAGGGCAGCCCTGGGGGCGTGGCGCAAACGCAAAACTTCCAACTCCAGCGCGAGCTTCTCTTTCTGGAGCTGGACCAGGCGAATCTCATGATTAAGTTCGCGTTCAGGGGAGGCTTGTGGAGATAAATTGGTCTTTGGAACGTTGCTTGATGGGGGAGGATTATCAGCTCGCTGAGCTTGTTGAAGATGCGACGAAGGAGACGCCTCTTGTTCGAGATTGGAGAGACGTAAATCATTGAGCTGACTTTCGAGATCTGTATACAGAAAGTCGGGGTCTAGAAGCTGGTGGCTTTGCTTAGAAGTCGGACGCTTCGTTGTCTTTTTGGTGCATTTTCTCCCTGAGACATCGGACTCGGGAAACAGAGAGGCTGGAAAATCACTTTCGTCGTCTAAGCTTGCTAGATGGCGTTGGAAATCGGTATAAATAAAGTTAGGATCCCTCCTAACTGGTTTCGGCTGTCTGGTAGAGCGCCTTGGCGGAGTATTTGTTGAAGCTGAGGGATCTGCTTGAGCCATGAGAAAAAGGAGCTTGGTCGATGAACGAAATTTGCTTGACCGCGATTACAAGAGATTATGACTGATTCACGCGTTACTTGTACAAAGATAATATAATGCTTATGACGCAATAACACTTAACAATTAACCATCCTCACCAGGTGACGATTGACACTATTTTGTTACATGTCAAGATTTTTTGTAAACCCAAAAGTAGGTCGATGGTTGTGTCGGGATTGTTATCAGTCCTTTTGGATTTAGGTATAAATTGCGGACCCTATAACCTTGAACTAGCATGGTAGGTTGAGTCACTTTAATCGGAGTGAATAATGTTTGCTGAGAACAGTGCTTAGCCAACATTGCTGCTTTTAATTTGAATTTTCTTTTCCTGGTAGACCCACCGGAGATAGCGACCGCTCCATTGTCTCAACAAATTGTCGAGGGAAACGTAGTCACCCTGTTCTGTAATGCCACTGGTAATCCACAACCTAACATTACTTGGACTAAACAAGGAAACAACATTGCACTTTCTTCATCTGAGACTCTAACTTTGACAAACCTGACGAGAGGAGATAATGGCGCTGTGTACAAATGTAAAGTGCAAAACAATCTTGGATCAGATGAAGCTACAGCCGTGATTACTGTGTTGTGTGAGTATTCTGTTGGTAATTCTGTTGGTAAGGTAGAGTTACTGACTGATGTGCATAATTTCATGTCTTCCAAAAATATGTGTTCAGAAAATATATTATAGAGGCCCTTTATACCCAAAAAACGTATTTTTACTCCTTCAGGTACAGTATTCAATAAATTTATTGCTTTAGAGCTTCTAAGTGAAAAATCGAGAAACAAATGACGTCAAATGACGCCATACCAAGTCACAGTGACATCACAGTATTTGTAGTGATTAGAATTAGCGCGTACAGTCGCGCGAATATTGAGAAAAGCCCCGTACTGCGACACATGTAAATCAGAGCGCCGCGGTACTTTAGGAGAAATAACACGATCCGATTGAATAACTAAATTAGACTTACGCAAAAAAGAAAAGAATGCTACTAAAAACAAAGCTCGAATAGCCGCTTGAATTGGCTTACTGATGTCAAACAAAGAAACCATACGCAAAAGTAAAGTAGGCGTAATGGGCAGTTTGCGCGCTGGAGCCGCCCCCAAAAAACGTTTACACCCACGTAACACTAGCTGAAAAGAATACAAATTGTCCCACCCGGGGGGAAAACCGAACAAACGATGAAAATGCTTAATACTAGAAATATGGTTTTGGATGGTGCCGTAAGACCGGCCTGTAACCGAAAGGAAAGCAATATAGCGTAAGACAGTTTGCGCCTGTACTGGAAACGGGCCTAGACCGAGATTGTGACAAAACTCGGTAAAAACTCGAAGATGCGACTGCATGTTTTTATGAGTTGAATCAGCGTGAGCTAACCTAATTAACCTATGTGCAAAACCATCCAAAAATTGGAGACCTTGTGGACTACCTAAAAAAAAAGAAAAAATATATATAGATATAAGCGAATACCGCAGAAAATCGGTGCATAACCTACAAGACCTACAAAGATTAGATATTACGTAACTTGAAAAGTAAGACAATCACGAGGAACAGATCTAAATATATACTGTCTGTTTAAACTAGCGGCTGTGGAATGAAATAACTCGTGATAAGACGAATCTGCGTGCCAACGGCTTAACGCGTCGGCCAAGACGTTATGAACGCCTGGAATGTGGCGAGCAGTCAGTTCGCAATCATAAACAGCAGCTGTAAACCATAGTTCGCGTAAACAACGTTACATGAAAGGGTCTTTCGATTTTCCAGAGTTTACCACTGTCACAGCAGCTTCGTTGT
This sequence comes from Siderastrea radians, assembly GCA_964017195.1. Taxonomy (NCBI): domain Eukaryota; kingdom Metazoa; phylum Cnidaria; class Anthozoa; order Scleractinia; family Rhizangiidae; genus Siderastrea; species Siderastrea radians. Next base: position 12,053,697 of record OZ024895.1, on the reverse strand, counting down.
CGCAAGAAACGATAAATTTGCGTTGGTGAAGCTTGTGAGCCCAAAACTTGACCGCGACCACAATGGTATAAAGTTCCAAGGCAGTAATATGCTGTGCGCTGTGTACAATGTCCTTAGAAAACTCGCAAGTAAAACAGTCATTGAAACAGGTCGCTCCTCCGGCGTGCAAAGATGCATCTGTGGTGAACTGCAAATCGTCGAACCTCCAATGCAGAGGTTTGATAAAAGAAGTGCCGTTGAAAATAGGTAGGAAGTCCAACCACCAGGCGATGTCGGCTTTGATATCCGCTGAAACCTTGAGTCTTGCGCGCTTCGACGGAAAGACGCGGAGACTGTTCAATAAGCGCGACATAAAAATTCGACCTGGTTTGACACAAGCCGCCACGAAAGAGAGTTTTCCGAGAAGAGACTGCAACTGCTTCAAAGTGTAAAATTCTCGCGAAGACCAAGAAGACAGTTCAGTAAGAAGATCCTGAACTCGATCTTCAGTAACAGAGCATGTAAAATGTTCTGAATCAACCTCTACTCCGAGACAAACCATGTTGGTAGAAGGCGGACAATCTTTGTCAGGTGAAGTTTGAAGGCCGAGTTCGTGTAACAGTTCCTTTAAGCTCTGGAAGGCTTGTGGAGCCCTAGCTGGAACGTCCGCGCCATAGAAGTCATCGAGATAAACATCGGCGGAAAAACCAGATTTAGTGAAACAATGAACCACTGCTTTAGTTGTTCTCTGACAAATCATCGCGGAAGTCCTTAGTCCAAAAGGACAGCGTGTGTCAAAGTAAAGCATGTTATTGTGTCGAAAACCCAGGTAAAAATAATCCTTAGGGTCGATCGGAAGCTGTCTGTAAGCTCGTTGAAGGTCAAGTTTGTACAATAAACAACCCCTGCCGTGTTGTAAGATGAATTGACAAAGCCGATCAATGCCAGGAAGTCGGAGCTTGTAATGTTCGTCTAAATAGGAATCATGTGGAATCCCGCTAAACCTGGAGCAAACTCGTGTGGCCAGTCGATAGCGCGCTTCTTCTTCGTTTTATCAACAGTCGCAGATGAAGTAGGAGTTTCGTCCGCCTGGCCATCAAGGGCAGCCCTGGGGGCGTGGCGCAAACGCAAAACTTCCAACTCCAGCGCGAGCTTCTCTTTCTGGAGCTGGACCAGGCGAATCTCATGATTAAGTTCGCGTTCAGGGGAGGCTTGTGGAGATAAATTGGTCTTTGGAACGTTGCTTGATGGGGGAGGATTATCAGCTCGCTGAGCTTGTTGAAGATGCGACGAAGGAGACGCCTCTTGTTCGAGATTGGAGAGACGTAAATCATTGAGCTGACTTTCGAGATCTGTATACAGAAAGTCGGGGTCTAGAAGCTGGTGGCTTTGCTTAGAAGTCGGACGCTTCGTTGTCTTTTTGGTGCATTTTCTCCCTGAGACATCGGACTCGGGAAACAGAGAGGCTGGAAAATCACTTTCGTCGTCTAAGCTTGCTAGATGGCGTTGGAAATCGGTATAAATAAAGTTAGGATCCCTCCTAACCGGGTTTCGGCTGTCTGGTAGAGCGCCTTGGCGGAGTATTTGTTGAAGCTGAGGGATCTGCTTGAGCCATGAGAAAAAGGAGCTTGGTCGATGAACGAAATTTGCTTGACCGCGATTACAAGAGATTATGACTGATTCACGCGTTACTTGTACAAAGATAATATAATGCTTATGACGCAATAACACTTAACAATTAACCATCCTCACCAGGTGACGATTGACACTATTTTGTTACATGTCAAGATTTTTTGTAAACCCAAAAGTAGGTCGATGGTTGTGTCGGGATTGTTATCAGTCCTTTTGGATTTAGGTATAAATTGCGGACCCTATAACCTTGAACTAGCATGGTAGGTTGAGTCACTTTAATCGGAGTGAATAATGTTTGCTGAGAACAGTGCTTAGCCAACATTGCTGCTTTTAATTTGAATTTTCTTTTCCTGGTAGACCCACCGGAGATAGCGACCGCTCCATTGTCTCAACAAATTGTCGAGGGAAACGTAGTCACCCTGTTCTGTAATGCCACTGGTAATCCACAACCTAACATTACTTGGACTAAACAAGGAAACAACATTGCACTTTCTTCATCTGAGACTCTAACTTTGACAAACCTGACGAGAGGAGATAATGGCGCTGTGTACAAATGTAAAGTGCAAAACAATCTTGGATCAGATGAAGCTACAGCCGTGATTACTGTGTTGTGTGAGTATTCTGTTGGTAATTCTGTTGGTAAGGTAGAGTTACTGACTGATGTGCATAATTTCATGTCTTCCAAAAATATGTGTTCAGAAAATATATTATAGAGGCCCTTTATACCCAACAAACGTATTTTTACTCCTTCAGGTACAGTATTCAATAAATTTATTGCTTTAGGGCTTCTAAGTGAAAAATCGAGAAACAAATGACGTCAAATGACGCCATATCAAGTCACAGTGACATCACAGTATTTGTAGTGATTAGAATTAGCGCGTACAGTCGCGCGAATATTGAGAAAAGCCCCGTACTGCGACACATGTAAATCAGAGCGCCGCGGTACTTTAGGAGAAATAACACGATCCGATTGAATAACTAAATTAGACTTACGCAAAAAAGAAAAGAATGCTACTAAAAACAAAGCTCGAATAGCCGCTTGAATTGACTTACTGATGTCAAACAAAGAAACCATACGCAAAAGTAAAGTAGGCGTAATGGGCAGTTTGCGCGCTGGAGCCGCCCCCAAAAAACGTTTACACCCACGTAACACTAGCTGAAAAGAATACAAATTGTCCCACCCGGGGGGAAAACCGAACAAACGATGAAAATGCTTAATACTAGAAATATGGTTTTGGATGGTGCCGTAAGACCGGCCTGTAACCGAAAGGAAAGCAATATAGCGTAAGACAGTTTGCGCCTGTACTGGAAACGGGCCTAGACCGAGATTGTGACAAAACTCGGTAAAAACTCGAAGATGCGACTGCATGTTTTTATGAGTTGAATCAGCGTGAGCTAACCTAATTAACCTATGTGCAAAACCATCCAAAAATTGGAGACCTTGTGGACTACCTAAAAAAAAGAAAAAATATATATAGATATAAGCGAATACCGCAGAAAATCGGTGCATAACCTACAAGACCTACAAAGATTAGATATTACGTAACTTGAAAAGTAAGACAATCACGAGGAACAGATCTAAATATATACTGTCTGTTTAAACTAGCGGCTGTGGAATGAAATAACTCGTGATAAGACGAATCTGCGTGCCAACGGCTTAACGCGTCGGCCAAGACGTTATGAACGCCTGGAATGTGGCGAGCAGTCAGTTCGCAATCATAAACAGCAGCTGTAAACCATAGTTCGCGTAAACAACGTTACATGAAAGGGTCTTTCGATTTTCCAGAGTTTACCACTGTCACAGCAGCTTCGTTGTCGCAAGAAACGATAAATTTGCGTTGGTGAAGCTTGTGAGCCCAAAACTTGACCGCGACCACAATGGTATAAAGTTCCAAGGCAGTAATATGCTGTGCGCTGTGTACAATGTCCTTAGAAAACTCGCAAGTAAAACAGTCATTGAAACAGGTCGCTCCGCCGGCGTGCAAAGATGCATCTGTGGTGAACTGCAAATCGTCGAACCTCCAATGCAGAGGTTTGATAAAAGAAGTGCCGTTGAAAATAGGTAGGAAGTCCAACCACCAGGCGATGTCGGCTTTGATATCCGCTGAAACCTTGAGTCTTGCGCGCTTCGACGGAAAGACGCGGAGACTGTTCAATAAGCGCGACATAAAAATTCGACCTGGTTTGACACAAGCCGCCACGAAAGAGAGTTTTCCGAGAAGAGACTGCAACTGCTTCAAAGTGTAAAATTCTCGCGAAGACCAAGAAGACAGTTCAGTAAGAAGATCCTGAACTCGATCTTCAGTAACAGAGAATGTAAAATGTTCTGAATCAACCTCTACTCCGAGACAAACCATGTTGGTAGAAGGCGGACAATCTTTGTCAGGTGAAGTTTGAAGGCCGAGTTCGTGTAACAGTTCCTTTAAGCTCTGGAAGGCTTGTGGAGCCCTAGCTGGAACGTCCGCGCCATAGAAGTCATCGAGATAAACATCGGCGGAAAAACCAGATTTAGTGAAACAATGAACCACTGCTTTAGTTGTTCTCTGACAAATCATCGCGGAAGTCCTTAGTCCAAAAGGACAGCGTGTGTCAAAGTAAAGCATGTTATTGTGTCGAAAACCCAGGTAAAAATAATCCTTAGGGTCGATCGGAAGCTGTCTGTAAGCTCGTTGAAGGTCAAGTTTGTACAATAAACAACCCCTGCCGTGTTGTAAGATGAATTGACAAAGCCGATCAATGCCAGGAAGTCGGAGCTTGTAATGTTCGTCTAAATAGGAATCATGTGGAATCCCGCTAAACCTGGAGCAAACTCGTGTGGCCAGTCGATAGCGCGCTTCTTCTTCGTTTTATCAACAGTCGCAGATGAAGTAGGAGTTTCGTCCGCCTGGCCATCAAGGGCAGCCCTGGGGGCGTGGCGCAAACGCAAAACTTCCAACTCCAGCGCGAGCTTCTCTTTCTGGAGCTGGACCAGGCGAATCTCATGATTAAGTTCGCGTTCAGGGGAGGCTTGTGGAGATAAATTGGTCTTTGGAACGTTGCTTGATGGGGGAGGATTATCAGCTCGCTGAGCTTGTTGAAGATGCGACGAAGGAGACGCCTCTTGTTCGAGATTGGAGAGACGTAAATCATTGAGCTGACTTTCGAGATCTGTATACAGAAAGTCGGGGTCTAGAAGCTGGTGGCTTTGCTTAGAAGTCGGACGCTTCGTTGTCTTTTTGGTGCATTTTCTCCCTGAGACATCGGACTCGGGAAACAGAGAGGCTGGAAAATCACTTTCGTCGTCTAAGCTTGCTAGATGGCGTTGGAAATCGGTATAAATAAAGTTAGGATCCCTCCTAACCGGGTTTCGGCTGTCTGGTAGAGCGCCTTGGCGGAGTATTTGTTGAAGCTGAGGGATCTGCTTGAGCCATGAGAAAAAGGAGCTTGGTCGATGAACGAAATTTGCTTGACCGCGATTACAAGAGATTATGACTGATTCACGCGTTACTTGTACAAAGATAATATAATGCTTATGACGCAATAACACTTAACAATTAACCATCCTCACCAGGTGACGATTGACACTATTTTGTTACATGTCAAGATTTTTTGTAAACCCAAAAGTAGGTCGATGGTTGTGTCGGGATTGTTATCAGTCCTTTTGGATTTAGGTATAAATTGCGGACCCTATAACCTTGAACTAGCATGGTAGGTTGAGTCACTTTAATCGGAGTGAATAATGTTTGCTGAGAACAGTGCTTAGCCAACATTGCTGCTTTTAATTTGAATTTTCTTTTCCTGGTAGACCCACCGGAGATAGCGACCGCTCCATTGTCTCAACAAATTGTCGAGGGAAACGTAGTCACCCTGTTCTGTAATGCCACTGGTAATCCACAACCTAACATTACTTGGACTAAACAAGGAAACAACATTGCACTTTCTTCATCTGAGACTCTAACTTTGACAAACCTGACGAGAGGAGATAATGGCGCTGTGTACAAATGTAAAGTGCAAAACAATCTTGGATCAGATGAAGCTACAGCCGTGATTACTGTGTTGTGTGAGTATTCTGTTGGTAATTCTGTTGGTAAGGTAGAGTTACTGACTGATGTGCATAATTTCATGTCTTCCAAAAATATGTGTTCAGAAAATATATTATAGAGGCCCTTTATACCCAACAAACGTATTTTTACTCCTTCAGGTACAGTATTCAATAAATTTATTGCTTTAGAGCTTCTAAGTGAAAAATCGAGAAACAAATGACGTCAAATGACGCCATATCAAGTCACAGTGACATCACAGTATTTGTAGTGATTAGAATTAGCGCGTACACTATATACTGTGCAAATTTGGTGGCCATAGCGTAAGATACATAGGGGTGGGGGGGGGGGCTTCTGAAGCCCCCCGGTCCCAGAAGGTCGAAAAAAGCCCGGTCTGAATAGGGTTAAAGTTATAAATAGGGCCTGCCCGATTCATTGTGTGAAAGTGCACGTAAAATACTGACATTGCTTTTAACACACATGAGACTGAAAAGTCCTTTCTTCTTTTTCCTCTCTTATCCTATTTTACCTCGTCCTCGTATCTGAACTCCTGAGTTCACCTATGGGATTGCGTGGAATAATTGTTAATTGTAAGCGAAAAAGTAATTCACCTATTCTGGATGCAATTCACGCTATATAACAGCGAAAGCTAGGTACATATAAGTAACGTGGCGGATGAAAATGTTAGTTGAATCCACAGTGGCCAATGACAGCGAAGATACATTTAAACTTTCAATTGGACACCAAACACCAACTCAATATTTCTTTTGTTGCAGACTATCGTCCTATCAATACACATCTGGTTACACCTAGTTTGACTAACCAAACAGTCGTCATAAATACAAGCTTCAACCTCACATGCAGTGCACAGGCCAACCCACCTGCAAAGTATCGATTCTTCAGAGAGCAGCAGAGTTTGTTTACTACCTCAGCTGGTAGTAATTTGGCAGTTTACACAACCTCGGTCAATGACAAAATAAAGCAGGTGACTTACAGCTGCACTCCATTCAATGATTATGGTGATGGTCCCACAGAAACAATCACTGTGACAGTACACTGTTAGTATATATTTTTGCCCTGGTGTGTATCTCTTTCGTTAAGTTATATTTCCCTGTACGTAACAATTTTAAATCTGTTTTTTTCTTCTCTCGATGACACCATACTTATCCACTTTGCAGCATATTGATGTTCCTTGATCTAGTTTTTCGATTCTTTGATAAGATCGTGGTATTGAAAGGCACAGTAAAGATTATATAGTACCCTTCGTAGTACCTACAAGCATTCTGTCATTTGTTGATGTACTTGACTATAGTTTTAAGCTTTAAGCTTCATTCAAAACTTAAAAATGGACGTGACTCTTTCAGGAAGGCACGTGAAGCACACATTATTCACAATTTAAGCGAAGACCCTTTAGCCTCGAGACATCAACAAACGTGATGAAGTGTAATATATAACTATATCTAGCAGATATATGTTTATTTGTTTTTTTTTTCTGTTATCTATCCATACCACGTCATAATATATAAATTTAGCCAGCTGGCTAAAAGCGGAGCTCCCAAGGAATAAGCTGGCCAGCTCGTTTCTCAAGAATAGTCCTGAACCGTTTCGGCCCCAAGTATATTTCGGGGTTTTTTTGGCTTGTTCAGTCTAACAAAAAGTCTTTCTCAAAAAGCCCGAAAGTGTTCCGAATTATCCTCCAATATTTTGGGGATCTGTTCTGTGAATCCGAGCTCGAAGGGTCATTCTAGAGGCTGAGCACCGCTTGATTTAATATTTTTCGGCCATCAAACTAATTAACACATATTTTACTCGGGAGCCGTCTTTCTTTCCTGTCATTTAACTGTCAAGGCTTGTCAAATCTCCTTGGATTATTGGCTGTTTGCTTGAATGAACTTCAAACGGCGCTCATTTACAACAAAATATTACTCTGAAGTAAATGGGTCATCTTTTTGGGTTTTCATAGTGTTCGGATGTTAACAAATAACACGAACTGCCACTATTAGTCTAGTCAAAATATATACTGGCATTTTACTGAGATTACCCACGAAGAAATTCGGGCACTTTGAGAGAACACACAGAACTGTTTTTGGAAGCTCATCGGATAAAATAGCTTTAAACCGAAACTGCTTCGCTTATAGTTACTTAAATAACTTTAATATTTCGTTCTCCCATTAGAGACCATCGAGATTGAAAACAAACAATCACCAAACATGCATGAATATTAAAAACTTCTAGGACACGAAAATCGACAATTGCAAGCAGAGGTGACATCTCACTGAAGTGATGCTTGTGCTGTTGTGTTACGACCGTGTTTTGACCTACGGATGTGAATAACAAACACAAAATGATGGACAGAGAAATCATTTTTGAAAACGTTTATTCGAAAACCCGTAAGTCTACACTTCCTGCATCGTGATGGCAAAACATTCAAGGCTACAGCTGTCTTATGTCTGAACGCGTTTTCTAATAATTTTTTTTCTTAAGTCAACTCCGACATGAATAAAAAGTAAATGATACATTTCTAATGACATAAATTAAATTTCCATTTCAAAACGTAATTTGGTTGACCGTAATACTCAAAATCATGTACCTTAAACCCTTTAAAAACTTCACCTACTCGGTTGTGTTTCAGAACAGGACAAGCTCTCCACCGTGAAAAAACAAAGGTGAAGTCCTTTGAGGGCAGCTTTCGTTGCTTGAACTTTTCACTTACTACCAGTATTCTTTTGAACTTTTTCTTTCCATTTGTAGATGTTAGATCTTTTTTCTCAAGTTTAAAACTTCAGTACTGTCGAACAATCATTGCTAAATAAGCTTAAGCTTTTTAAAGGAACCTCTTTTTCAAAAGCGACGATGGTCACGCGATTTCCCGCCAAGAAAAGCGCCGCTTGCCAGAAAAAGCACCGGGGGATTTCCCGCCAAGAAAAGATGGCATTCTCCACCCCGCGTCGGGTAGCCTTGGGGCTCCTCTCCCCTCCCCCAGAGTCTGTACGCGTGGGGCACGTTCGCTGACGTCACAACCAAAATTTCTCGGCTCGATAGGCTACCAGATTTGTTTACCCATGGTGCTCCGCGAGCTCCGCTATTATATGTAACTTCCACTTATTGTTTCACAACATACATATCTTTGAAAATTCGTGATTTGTCTTAATGAAAATGACGAAGATTGGTATTGGCCAGTCCAAATATCAGAACTTAAGTCTTTTCACGTTGTTTGATCAGTCCCTGCAATAGTCTTTTTTTTGACAATCATTTATATGTTTATCAATGTTCACTGCTGATCACGATCTTTTTTCGATCCGACGTTGAGCAAAGTGGATCGCACACGGTTTTTTGCAGTGGTTTTAAACCTTAACTTTTCATGACTATAACATTCCTTGATTGAATTTCTGGACGTAAAGATTTGAATCCAATCAGAAGCAACAGAGTTTTTATTCAAAGATGTGGTTATAAATCGTAATTTGAAAGGGTAACTTTAATTTCTTATCATTTGTCGCACGCATATGCCGGGACTTTGATGTGGGTCTTGACTTTAGACATGGTGACCTAAAACGTTTTTAGCACAAAATGTTTCCTTCAACTATTGCGATGTTCTCTATGCGAAATCCTTTTTTCACAAGTCTTCTCTCTTTACTTATTATTATTACTTTATTTAGATCCTCCTACAGCTACAGAAAATTGTCGTACTATTCGGATGTCCGAAGGAAGCTCTGATTCGCTTTCTTGTCCCACTGGTGGAAATCCTAACCCTAATATTATATGGCACAAAGGAAGCGAGCTCTGTGGTACCATGCTGTCCAGAGGAAAAAAATTGAAATTTTCAAAAGCTATGTCTAATAACAGTGGATGGTACACATGTTCTGCAAATAACTCCTTGGGGACAGTTAGTGTCAGTCTTTATCTTTTGGTTGGTAAGTTGTTTTTAGAGTTCTTAGGCAGTATCTAACTATTGGTAGCACATAAGGATGGACTAGTCCCCGGTAGTGGGTCCCGTGGGACCTAGACCCTACTTGTGAGCGGCTCTTTTTCATCTAGACATTAGTCGTGGAACAAGTATTAAGTCCCTTTGACATTCCCTATTAATTCAGACTTGTCCCTTCCTCGTGTATATAATAAACTTTATGAGAAAACCATTTTGGAATTAAATCATTTACACGGTTTTTACTAGATAAAAAATTACTTCTAGTATATTTTGAAAATGACACAAGATGTCCAGTGAGTACTGTACTACGTGCGACTAGTCCCTGCGAGTAAAAAAACAAAACAAAACAATCATAAGCCAAATCAGGACTGGGCGCCCGACCAGTCCCCTCATGTAACACGACAGAGGACCTGTCCTTGCGACTTATCCCGTCTTGTGCACCGTGGATGCGTTGTGCGGTTTCTTCGTACTCGCAGAGAGGAACATGACCAGTGGCCTTTAAACTAATTGTTTGACTTTCTCAAAGTGTAGTTGAATGATCTAGTAAGCGAACTCTGTTAACAATTTCCTTCTTTTTTGTAGAAACCATGAGTACTCTCAAGGTATCATTAACCGTCACAAACAAAAACTGCAACGATTTTTCAGAAAACGAGTTCCTTTCTGAGGTATGCAATTAGTAATAAACCTGCCACTCTCTACTGATTGTTAAAAAACAAAGATTGATAGCTTATAATTGCTGAGAATAAGGAATTCGTTAACAATTTCTTCCAGGGTTTGAACATTTTCGGAAAATACCATTAAGAAGACATTGAGGGGCTCCTGACTGCATTTGTCTAATAGCAACGACATTTGAGTACGTGTTGAGAAACCTCGTGTAATCACATTTAAATTTCTGCTCGGGCTGAAATATGAACTTGGGCATGCGCACCGCTTGGGTTGTGAATGAAAACGCTTTCCTGCAAATTTCCCTGGCCCATATTTTAAGAATTGCACCCGGGCTGAAATTCGCCATGTAATCGCAACAAAATGTCAGCCCGGTGGGCAGACCGAATATATTTGGACCTCAACCGGAATTTCTAATTGGTATCGTGAATGAGTGAGTCACCTGGTAATGGCGAAATTTCCTGATCGTGTAAGTCCGGGCATCCCATGGCATTGCTTTTTTTCTATTTTTTTTTAGACCATGGGTAAGCCTTGACGTTTTCCGCATGCCTCCTATATTCCAGTTGGTTATTCTTTCTATGCAGAAAGTATATGGCTTTCGATCAGTTATTAATTTTTATTTTATTTTTAGATTGCTAAACAGCTTCAACCTTTGGGCATCCAGGGCGCAGAAATCGAAAGAAAGAGGTATGACCTCACACTTTGGAAATGGTAACGTCTGCATTTTAGGAGGCGCAAAAAATATGTTGTTGTCAGCCCTTATTTCGCATAACAGTCGACACAGTCGTTATTATGTTGTTAATGTACGAAAAAATTAAATATCTTTTTTTTTAAGGTGACCTGTTAAATTTAAACCGACAAGACTAAACTTGGCTTCCTAAAAGCCTTCACAAGTTATTGCTATTGAAATGTTTCTGAGATGCCACTTTTGAAAATAATTGCCGAAAAAATATTAAAATGTTGTCTCTGTTATTAGGGAAATATTTATGTACCGCTGAGCGGGTTGTAAACCCTGCATTTTTTTCACCTGAGTAATGAGTAGTTGAGCTGAGTCGATGGTGTTTTCTACGAAAGAATTTCCAGAAAAACAATTGAAAATAAATCGATAACAAGCAAGCAATATAATCATTTATTATTCAACTGTTTTAGTTATTCTACAGAAAGCGCGCGAAACGAGTACAAATATCCCTCGATATTGTACAGTTGGTTATTGTACAGTACCGCGCACTCATCCCATTACACGTGTAGTTTTTTTTCAAGTTACTTAAAAAAAGGACAATTCGTCAAAATATACGGTGATACTTCACACTGAAACATCTGATAAGATATATCTGTGTGCGCTTTCTTTGAAAATGCAGTTTGATTGAGATTTCTGTGATCAAAGACCCGAACCAATACGAAGAGACAGAAATAAATGTATGATGTGCATAACATAACTTTGAAATATTCAATATTAATTTTTGTTTCAATTCAGAGTTATTCCGATGATGTTCTTTTCAACTCAGTTGATAAATCCAAACTTCTGTTTCACTTTCTCACCGACGCAGCACCACAGTTTCTTTAGAACTAACTACTTGATTTATTTTATAAATAAATATTGTTGCTTTCTTGTCATCGATTTATTTTTAGTTGATGTCCTGGGATATCTTCCTTGCAAAGGAGCATTAGTCAGGTCAACAGGAAGTAGGTAAATTGGTCACCTGTGTTGGTTCCGACGAAGTGCTAACGCTCAAATCGTCAGCTTTCAATTTCCGTACGGTGGCCAATTTACTTTAACAACTCAGTTGATAAATCCAAATTAATATATTCATATTTGAGCTTTCTTTGAAAATGCAGATTCAGTGACTATTCTGGGATCAAAGACCTAAATCAACAAGAACAAACAGAAATAAATAGATAATAACAGAACTTTGAAATATTCAATAACTGGTTGCAAAATACCCAGTAAGGAAATCTTTGTGATATCAGTTTAGCCTGTAGACGTATCTAGACTTATCTAACTAAACTAAAATGTGCAATTCGTGACACTTCTCGTTGGCGTTTTAAGGTGTGGCAGTGTTATCGTTGATCTTGTGCTGCGGTTCAATCAAAGCGTGAGTGTAAACGACACGATATCTGCTTTGAAGACTGCTGCACAACAAACCAACTTCAGCGGTTTTATCGTTGATCCTGAGTCCATAAAGCAAATTTCTCCTTCGCCCACCGCATCTCCATCGCTTACCACTTCTTTGTCAACCACCACCGCCGGAAGCACACAAGGTATTGCTTTCTTAAATTTTTGAACAGGTTCTAATTGCTTGAATTGTGTTAAAATAAAACTAAACTAAGTGTGCTTGATAACAGTGTATTTCTTAAATAATCTCACTGAACGTAGTTCGGTGTTTTCCTTATGTGAACAGCAGTGTTTTCCTTATGTGAACAACTATCACAGCAAAGCTAAAAACTGTGAAATCAGTGAGTGACACAGGTATTCTCCAAGAATAAAAAGAAAGAAATCCGAGTTCTCCTAACAGGAGAAAGAAGAAAAATCTGTTACCAATGTGCAAGGCTCCCTTGAGGTATGTTATATCAAATGGTCGTTCTCACTTTTCTTTACAGAATGCACATGCTCCTGTTATTTTGCGATATTCGGATCGATCATTGGAGTTCTTGTGGCTATCATCATTCTTCTCACTATATACATCATTTGGCTGCACAAGAAAGGTGAGTTAAGTTTATTTTGAAGGCTTTTCAAATCTTTATTCCTACTTTACTGATCGATGAATTTTATCTCCTTTACTAGGGACTGCAGGGAACAAAAGGTACGTTTTTTTGCCATTATGGGATGATATCAGTAAGTTTTGTAATTCCTCAGCATCGTAAAATCTCATTTAAAGTTTTTACATGTGCTTTTCTGCTGAATACAAGACGTACTGTAGCTATTCAGTTACTGCGATGCTTCAACTCATGACTCCAACAGTATTTAATTCAAAGTTTCTTCTTAACTGGCTTGAAAAATAATTCTTAGCAATAGATATTAAATCGTCGATTAACTCTTATTAAATAATAGGTAGGTTAGTAGTTGAAAAGCTATAAATGGTCCGGTCAGTCAGCGTCGAAAATTACGAAAATCGTGAAAAATCGCGTGAAAGCACCAAATTTGGCATAAATGTCCTTAAGAGCATATAAAACAAATTTAGAAGGGGTGCCACGCGATCCGGGTATCCGGAGGGACACAGCACTCAAATCAATTTTCATTCGTGGTCAGAGGACTCCCACGCTTATGAACAGACCACTTAGTGGCACACTGAAAAGGATCCAGATGGGCCTTTTTAACTGGCCTTGTCAGCGAACGACAGAAAATGACAACAAACAGCTGTTAAAGTTTACAAGCCACATATCCTTGTTATTTTCGCTCCCTTTTCGCTAGCCTGGGTTCCCTGTGGTCAAAAAGACCTACAAACTGAATCGTCAAACTTACGATAACTGTCAAGGGAACGAATAATTATTAGTCTACAAACAGTCCCAAATCAGCAGCTTAAATCTCAAAGGAAACCGTTTCCTGCTACAACTGTTCAAACACTGCTTATTTTGGATTATTTTCGTCATACGTTCAGGAACATGTACGCAGACCAATTAAGGAGAAGGATAGCTGAAAGAACTGACTTCCGTTATTAATTGTTTTAAATTACGTTTCTTCACAGCCTCTCTCCCCCATTAAGATCCTTTAGACGATAAAAGCAAGTCGAGTTGAGGAAAAATCCGGAAAATGTCAGGGAGTTTATTCAAGTCAAATTTTAAGTGTACTGTTGAGAACAACATATCGGGAGAGACATATTAAGGCCACTGACCTATCTGTCTTTCCTTTAAACGTTAGTTTAAATAAAAATACAATGACTGATGAAACAAAATTGGTAACGTTCAGTTCAATTTGCCATGAGTTATGTGTCACCAGCGAGTACCGTAAGAAGCACGCGCGCTTGCTAAGCCCCCTTTCACGATAGTCAACCAGCTCCAGCGATTAGTCACCGCTTTTTCCAGCATCGTACGTTTCTCTTTCTTTTTTTGTCTTGCAGTTCTTAATTCAGTACACCGCATCGGGTACTTAAGATCGCTAATGCTGATAACATAAATCGAATACCTCCCTCTGAAAAAAGACGCCGAAGTCTGCAGAACAGGATTAAATTGTAGGTTTCAGGCGAGTGTCGCCTGAAAAACGCGTAAAACATTAATCAGGCTAAATTACTCGCGACTACTAGAGCCCGAATGCAGCGCATAAACGGGGAGCGAAAAGGCCTAGATACGGCAACGAGCTCAACCTTTCGCCCTAGAATAACGAGGGACGTAAATAATTAGTCTTAGAGTTTCAGTGTTGGTCTTTTGAATAACGCCTAGATCAGAGGGGACACTTACTGTAATAGGTCAGAGTCTTCTCTGACAACATTACATGTTCTTCAAGATTAACGTAAAAAACGCTATCGCCTCGTTATTTTTTTTCTTTACCATCACATGTCTTTGTTTTTCCTCTAAACGTAGCTAACAGCCTTCGCAGTTCACACCTACGACAGCCTGCAGAACAGGCGTTTTTAAATAATGCCTTTCATGCAGGCTCCTATTTACACCAGAGAGAATGACAGAAAAACCCATTAAACTCCCCTCTTCCAGTTTTCTGAAATTCGCCAGGTCATTCTAACCAACTACACCTTGTGATGTTTTTTTTTTGTTTTTGTTTTCTAGCTTTGTTGGCCGTTAGCTATTATAACGATCGACTTTGAGATTTACAGTATGCGTGGCGCCGGTGGCTGAATGATCACAAATTGAATTATTGAATTTGTTCGTTTATATCTAACATTTTTTTTTAAATTAGAAAAGAAATTTCTCTCCCAGATATGTCTTTGTCAGAAAAAAAAAGTTTGAACTAAGACTTTAATAAGCTGCTTAACCCGTTTGGGATAACCTTAAATTTCCCCTTAGTCCGGCTTATTTTTGTTGTCCACTTCACGGCCAGTAATCTCTTTGACCACAGTATACCCAGGCTCATGAGCAAATCTCCCGGTAGAAAAATACACATTATATGTGGATTTGATTTGGCAAGTAACTCTAATGACTGTTTATTATCATTTTTTCCGTTCGCTGATGAAACCAGTTAAAACGGTCCCTAAAATAATTCTATTTTGCCATTAGTGATTTGTTAGTGAACCTAGTTGCCCTGTGACCAAGTTATTGAAAATAGATTTGCGTTCCATGGCCCCCCGGATGCTCAGATC
Source organism: Siderastrea radians (assembly GCA_964017195.1). Lineage (NCBI taxonomy): Eukaryota > Metazoa > Cnidaria > Anthozoa > Scleractinia > Rhizangiidae > Siderastrea > Siderastrea radians. Next base: position 12,038,236 of record OZ024895.1, on the reverse strand, counting down.
ACGTGGCACCCCTTGTAAATTTGTTTTATATGGCCTCAAGAATATGTGTGCAAATTTTATGCTTTTACGCGATTTGTCACGATTTTTCCCTTAACCGACCGAACTAAAACAGGTAAAAAAACCGTTCTCCAAAAGCTAATAACATGTCATAGTTTCAAGCTTTCAATGCAACTGGCGAATTAGCAGCAACCTGTTCAGTGCATGTACTTTTACTTTGTCCTCAGACCTTATGAAGTTCCTCCAGACGATATAGGAGCCTATGACGTAAGTCCATTTCCTTTTTGTTCAATTTGTTATCTTTCTACATGACGTCGCTAGCGGGTTTCTGCAAAATGGCTTGGAAAGTTATAACCGAAAGATGATGAAAGACAACGAAGATAAGATAAGATAAGATAAGATAAAAGATAAGATAAGATAAGATAGAAATTTAACTAATATAAAAGTTGCATCGTAATCGAATATAGGTGTTCATCTGTTTAAACTAGTTTGCATGAACGGTCACCAATAGCATGACTTAATCATAGCATGGCAGGTTTGCACCATGAGTGCATTTCCTTTCTTAATACGCATATCTCGTTTTCAGAATGAAATCGCTATGGAAGACGTTACGCCAACTCATGTTCGTCCAAGTAATTCTACCCAACAATTAACCCTGACTAGCGGCGCCACATACATGCACCTACAAGACGCAACTCCATCTGGAAACGATCGCACAGATCAATCAAGGCCAAACAATCCACAGCTGCAAAGTCCATCTCAAGGAGCTGAATATGCGCCTCTTAATCCAAGGACACGTTCTTGGGAGGTAGCAAGAGATCACGTGACAATAGAAAAGATCATTGGTAAAGGTGCTTTTGGTCAGGTTGCCAAGGGAACAGCAAACGACCTTCCGGGAAGGCCTGGAAAGACCACAGTTGCTATTAAAATGCTCAAAAGTAAGTCATCTTTTGTTTTGTTTTGTCTCGGGACAACTGCAGTCTTAAGAGAATTGTTATCTCTGTTGTCCAGAGGCTGGTTTTATCTCTACTTTACAATAAATCCTCCTGTCACGCATTATTAGCAAGCCTAGTAATGCCACATATCCTGCATCAGCCCATTCCAAAATTAGATTAACTCACTTAAATTAAAAGTACTTTGCTAAGGTATTTAAATATTTTTCTTGTTCAAGTTAGGAACAGTGACAAAACTGACAGACTGGGTACAAGGCTTGTAGACCAAAATTATTTCTTCTTTTTTCTTGACAGTAGAGCACAAGATTTAGTGATAAACCTAGACAAGAAGAACAAAATGTTTTCCGATCGCCAGACTGCATAAAAGAAAAACCTAGGAAATCGTTGTTGTGATGTTCCTGTTTATTAATTTTTAGCCAACTCTTCTGAGTCAGACAAGAAAGATTTGTTATCAGAACTTGAAGTGATGAAAACGCTCAAACCTCATCCACACGTCATTAAACTACTGGGCTGCGCCACGGAGTCTGGTAAGACATCAACAGAAATTACTGTATTGATAATTGGTTTGCAATTTCTTAATTTTGCATGATAAGCTTCAGTGTATTGGAATTGATTTACCCTGCAGCGACAATAAGTCGCTAGAATATCAGAAACCTCTTTTAGGATATAATCTCAAACGCTATTTAGCTTGAAAGCAACTACTTAAGACTCTTTATATCTCTCAGAGCCACTGTTGGTGCTGATCGAGTATGTGCCTCATGGGGATCTCCTGGGTTACCTGAGAAAGAGCCGTGGATTAAATGACACTTATTACAAAGACCCGGATATAAAACCACAGACCAGTCTGACGTCACAGCAGCTGATGAAGTTTGCTTGGCAAATCGCTGATGGGATGAGTTACCTCTCCTCAAGATCTGTGAGTGCATTCATTATGTTTGCCTTTTACCTGTTGTAAATCTTGTTACATTTTGCAAAAAGCCGCACAGGGACAGGTTAATTGAAACTTTCTCCGATAACTTTTACATTACGGAATCCGAATTCACACTAATTTCTGAGAATGCATGCAATACCGCTTTTTCTTCATTGAACTAGTCTTTAAATTCGCCGGGTATGTGTTAATCTGTTCAGTTTAACCGGATTTTGTCAGGCGAAGTTACAATTCGATGGTTCCTTTTCGGTTGTTAATAAACACCAATCTATACACCACTGCTACCAGCACCTACATCATCAACAAAAACAACAATAGCACCGACAAGAAAAACAATTACAAACAAGGCAAAACATCAACATCAACAATAAGTACAACAACAACGAGAACAAAAAGAAATCTGGGAAACCTTACTAATTTTTTTTTTTAATCTCTTGTCTCAAGAAATATGAGTTGAATACTTGCTGACCGCAGTTGTCATATACTAGATTCGGATCGGCTCCAAGCAAGGCCGGAAGTGTAGATTTTTGTACAACATAACTCCAGTAAGGTGTAACATGTGATATAACCCATAAAACACCGTTGCTATTTTACATCAAGAAATATTAACGCTGAATTGTTTCAGATAATCCACCGAGATCTTGCTGCTCGTAATGTGTTGGTTGGAGAAAGAGAAACTTGCAAAGTGACGGATTTTGGAATGGCCAGAGATGTGCAACAGGAAAACATTTATGAAAAAAAGACAAGGGTAAAGAAAACAATAAAAATCATTCAAAAATAGAAAGCTTTTTTTTTGCAGCTCAAATCTTAACTGACATATGTTTTGAATGTACTGCTCCCATTGTTAGAAGAAGCTTTCATTAAAACAAACATCTTTCATTTAAAATAGTTCTCTTTAAAACCAAATTTATTTTCCAGCCTATGTTTTTCTGGCTTAATGACAATTATCAATATCTACAAGTTTGTAGTAGTGCATGGAGTCCAGTAGTATTTTTATCTAAATTTACCTGAAAGACAGTGAGTTTGCTTCTTTCGTACCCAGTTCTTTAACTATATACAAGACTGAAATCTCAACAGCGAAGTATCACCTTACCGTCGAATACTATTTTCTTTGATCTTGAGCCGTATAAGTAGATCTTAACAGTTCCATGCAATCTTCTATCTACCATGCAGGGTCGTTTGCCAGTTAAATGGACTGCATATGAAGCGCTGACGTATGGAACTTACACAACCAAAAGTGACGTGTAAGTTTCTTAATTGATGGACTGTGTATCAGAATTTCATAACGAAAGTTATTTCATAGAATGCTGGTATTTTTCTGGTTGGAAACGTACCCTTTGACAAACGGCAAAATATAAGTAAACGGTATTACCGTTACTCTCATTATTCTATAAAAAGAAATCAATTGCTAAAAAAGTAATAGCCTGAGAAAACAGCCGACGTTTCGCGAGGTCGCCACTTGAGCCCTCGCAAAACGACGTCAGAGTAACGAGCGCAGAAATTCCATTCTGATTACGTGTCACTACCCAGATCTTGGTAGTGCTTCTGATTGGTTGAAAGAAAATTCCCTCGCCGGACAACCAATCAGAAGCACTACCAAGATCTGGGTAGTGCACGTCATCAGTATGGAATTTCTGCTCTCGTTACTCAGACGTCTGTTTGCGTGGGCTCAAGTGGCGACCTCTCGAAACGTCGGCTGCTTTCTAGGCTAAATAAGTAATGAATAAATGTATTTTGTACCTACTTCAATTCTGTTTAAATATTCTTTTTCTCAATTTCTGACAGATGGAGTTATGGTGTTGTCCTATATGAAATCTTCACGATAGGTAAGATTAATCTAAATACTAGGTCGACATTCATGTGTTCACAAATATGGCAGAAATGCAAAATAGCTGAAAGATCGCTTAATGGAAGTAGGGGAAGAAGCCATGGTATATCTCGTAAACGTGAAAAGGAACCAAAACAGACGAAAAACAAACCAAGGCGGCTTTTTTTATGAATAGACATTCACTGTGTTCTATTGCAAATGCGCAAATGATTAGCTTAATCGTCATTGCCTATTCCCTGATAACCAACGATTGCACGCTGAGGCTTGGGACAACTTATTGTTACTTTTTTGTAAATACCAACAGCTGAGTCTCGCTCTTTTCACTTAAAAGTATTCGCAACCTACTTCGCAATCAGACTATTCCTAGTTTTCTATAAGCAAAAAGCAAATCGACGGAGCCTTTTTGACTAATATTCACTCAGGAAAAAAAATCGGTGGCGTAATCTAATCATTGATTAATACATTCAGAGTGATAGGGCGTTCTTGCGACCGAACAGGTTCAGGGTATCTCTGCGGCCTTGTAACCTACATCAGTTTAGTTCCAAAGCTTTTGTCTTTTCCAGGTGGCTCACCATATCCAAGGGTAGAGGGCAGGAAAATTGCAAACTTGCTTCAGGAAGGATACAGGATGCCTAAACCACAACACGTGGATGACAAATTGTAAGTTATCCAACGGAAACCTGTCTATTTTAATCAAGTTAGAAAATATCATCTGTCTTGGGGAATTTGGGTTAGACTAAGGTGATTACCGTTGGTTACATGGCCTGGGCATTGTCAGCATTTTGTTCCTGTTGATATTTTATAAAACACAAACGTCTTTAATTCGCGTGGTGGGCTCCCTTGCTCTTAAGCAGAGAATGGATACTGGGACAAGGATACTTCGGGGATTTCAGTTTACCCTTTCTAGTGACTTGCTGACTCTTCATTGTGGGTCCCAGAAGGTAGAGTAATTCTTTATCTAAAGACTCACAGTGCAAATTCAGCCTGACTAACAAGCATTGGGAGGATTACATGAGCCGTGGCGGACCCAGTTAACCAGGCTAGCTAGGTTTTATGAAAACTTCAAACTTTAGCTCATCTCGGCAAACCCGTCTACCTCACGACTTAGCTTAGAGAAAATCAGGTATAAGTGTAATTTGACATCCACTTCACAGGAAAAATGCAGGGATGTAGAATTAAAATACGTAAAACAAAAAATGTCGGGTACTACTGTCGTGATCTGTTAACTAAATTCTTCGTAGGTATCAAATCATGATGAACTGTTGGCAAAATCAAGCAGAAGCAAGACCTTCATTTGCCGACTTAACGAAACAGCTAAGAGATATGGAAAACCAACACACGGTAAGATCAACAAAACAGGAGCAACAAACATTTATTTACTTATTGAAAAAAAAATCTTTTGAACTTTGAAATGCTGCCGGCCCCCGAATCGAGGTGATGATTATTACAACAAACATAACATTTGAACCACTTGTCGACACTTTGTAAGTTAAATTAACAGCTGGACTTTTCGAGCGTTGGCTAGCGACTTGTCTGCTTGTAGCTGGTTATTTTTTTAATAGTGGAGAATATTTATGGAGATGCGAAGTGAAGAGGTTCAAATCCACCGCTGTTCACCAACCCTGGGGTAAGAAATTGTTGTACTATAGTCCACACTAGTGGGTAGCCGGTCCCCTAAGGTTTTTTTCTTTGGTGAATGGGAAAAAACTCAGTTGCGCGAGGTCACAACTGCTTCGTCCGAAGTTGAGTAGCAATGGTATCCCGGCGAATGTGAGCAGCCGATAAAAAGAAAATGGGAATTAATCAAAGTGCACCAGAGGCTGCGCATAATTGAGTATAATAGATCCTTATATCTCCAGCCTAACCCACGCCAAACACACGCACCACAAACACATACAAGAACGAACACACACAAACCTAACAATCGTAGGGGGTAATGAAAACATTGTCATTGGCGGCAAATCAAGTCGTCAATTTATTGCTTGTCAAGGCATAAGAACCTTGCATTTAAATTTGTTTTCCGTTGTTTTCTTTTTTCAGAGTCTGATCAACATGCACATTTATGACAACCAGTTGTACACAAAAGTCGAGGATCTGAATGTCTAAGGTGTCTTTCGAATGAAAGTAGACTTATTAATTCTGGTGTAGATTTATTGGTTTTCTGTGGCATATAGCATATTGGTGTTATTGATGGTAGTTTCAAAGGACATGTATACTTTCATACCAAAGAATACATACAGAAGTATTGCAGAGTTCTACCAATGTTTTCTCTTCGTTCTTGTGAAATTTCGCCGAATAGATTTATTTCACAACAGTTAGCGGAATGTGTTGCGGACATTCCACAATTTCTAGCACGTGAATTGTTCACGCTTTTGTCTTACATAGCTTTTCAACGAATATAGCTAAGCGTCTATAAAAAAAAGGAGTTTTAAAAATTTTTGTATACATACCAAATTAACTTCCTTTAGCAGGTCCTTGCAATGTGGACCTTAAATTGTAGCAGGAATAATAAACATAGTAGGTACCATTTCTAAGACAAGCAGTATTTTTATACTTTACTGCAGACGACTCTTTTAGTAGCTGGTTCTTACCAATTGAAAATGGTTCAACATTAAGATAGAAATACTTAAAATACAATAGTTTGTTTCTTTACTCCGGCTGTTTCTGCTTTAAGTTATAAACTTCAAGATTAAAGTAGCTCTTTTCACTCTACACCAAGACAATGTTGTATTCAAAACTTACTCGTTACTTCTCGCACCCCTACCCCACTCGACTTGGTGCGAAATGTGACGTCACCAACACATTCGGTGACGCCATGACATTTGGCGCCGAGTCGAATGAGCGGGAAGTGAACTCCTGGGCAAAAATCGATGAAAGTTTGATGCAAACAAAACTCAAACAGTTCTTCCCTGCTTTAACTGCGATCAGGTGTTTTTATTCTGCCATACACAATTGCGTTCGTCACCGATACCCTACAATTTCTCAGACACCTTCTAAGCAATCCGTCAAAATAAAAATTATAGTCTCTCTGATTTAGTATCATCCTTTTCCATTCCATTTGGGGCCTGCCGTCCATTGACACCCGCCTCTAAAAGTGCGTTATTTCAGAGTAATCAGTCTTGAGGTATGGTGTTGGTTTTTTCATTGGCGGCAGTGGATGTGGAGAGGTGGTCATTGCAGGCATCTCTGGTCCGGCTGAAATTATCCAGGTCAGCATAAAGCACCTCACCTGGTTTGCGTCTCTTTGAGAAAAAGACGTAAAGAAGAGATTTTCATCTCTTCAGTTACTAAATTTGCAGTTTTGTTCTTTGAGAAAAAGACGTAAAGAAGAGATTATTTTCATCTCTTCAGTTACTAAATTTGCAGTTTTGTTGTTGTTGGAAAAATACTAAAATTGCAGCCGAAAAATGGTTTTGTTCTTGTTGTTGTCGTTGTTGTACCCATAATGACCACGACTTTCTCATCTCAAGAGGTTAGGGATTGAATGTTACGTTCTCGTCGTGGACGGTGGTTGGGAATTTGGAACTTGCATGTGTGGATGAAATTCTAGCTTGTTGCTTTTCAGTTGTCTATGAGATTGCTGTAGTAACAAAAAGCATAAACAGTTTCAGTCTGTGGCTGAGGTAACAAAATTCACATGAAATCTAGTTTACATTGTCAGTGTTGCACTGCTTTTATAAGCGCATACAAGGGTGTTCCACTTGTACCTTTTTGCTGTCCTGATACCCTTCAACGATCGTATAATGAGGAATGTTTTGGCATCCAACTCCTTCGTGATCTTGGACATCTCTGGAAATAAAATATTTGTGCGTTAAGGGGGCGTTTTATTGCTACGATGCAGTAACGGTGACGCCGGTCGTGGAGCAATGCTGATCTCCAAGTATTGTACTACTCCCATTGCATGTAAAACTATTATTCGTAAGGCTACTCCCAGAATTCAGTCAGGTTGCCCCAATAGTTGGCTGGTAATGTAAAATAAATTCTGTTCCCTAAACAAAAAATGAACACGAAGCGATTGACGACTGGTGTGACGTATTAGTTATTGAATAAGTGTCTCCATAATGGAACAAAGTTATAAAATGAAATCTTGAAAAAAATTGTCCAGTTCATACACTAAAGGTTCCATTTCTGGAAGTGAAGTGACTTGAATTGGGTGAGATCGTGATTAAAAATTGAAAAGGGTCAGATACTTAAAAGTAAACATAAGGCTAAGTTACACATAGAACACGAGAATTATAAAATATATGTTTGCTATCTTGAGCAAAAGTACCACAAAGAAACACATTTTAAATTTTTCTGTCCACTCTACAAGGTATAAGTACAACAAAAAATGAATAGAATTATTTACGTTGCCTCTTTACCAACTTCACGTTGAAATAAGCAGGGTTGTCATGAAAAAAAAAAATGTTAACAAAGTAAGAAGTAGGCAAGCAAATTAAAAAATACCTTGTGGTTTTAAGGTGACTTTGGCTTTAAATTAAGTTTTTGTTTCCCTAATTGTCTCTGGTTAATTACCATAATCTTTAACAAGAAGAAAAACTTAAACTAGTGTAACAAATTGAACCACAACATCTACGTCCTAACTCTTATTGCTAAATGCAACGTCAAAAGAGTCAATTGTGGCAATAAACTAAAGAGAATCTTGGAACAGCTAATTTCAGTCATAGAGTCGGCAAAGTCAATTAAGTTTGCCACGGACATGTGACTACAAACAAAAAATTCTGTCATTTGTTATGATCATGGACTCGGAAATCATCATCATCATCATCATCGTCATCATCATCATCATCATCATCATCATCGTCATCTTCACCATCATTAGCAGCATCATCTTCATCATCATCATCATCATCATCATCGTGATCTTCACCATCATTAACAACAACATCATCATCATCATCATCATCATCATCATCATCATAGTCATCATCATAGGGCTTCACGCCCAATGATGCCCAATGATACGAAAAGTATCAAAATTTGCCAGAAAAGGCCATTGAATTACTCACTTGTTGTGTCCCTTCGCATCCACCACACCGCAGTGGCAACGACTATAACCAGAGTTCCTCCCACTGAAATGCCCATAATGGTCCATGCAGAATCGTCTAGAACACATCAAAACAAATCACTTGGAGTATTTTTTCAGTAGTTCCCTGATTGCATATAACTATATTATATTTTAAAGGAATTTTTTCCCAAATTGCTTCTTCAAGGGTTGCAAATTAAAGCCACGTAAGCTTTATTTGTCCACGTATTTGATTTTCAGTCCTTCACTTAAAAAAGTGCCCTTTAAAGCCAGTGTATTGAGCCATTAAAGGACCAATTTAGGCGGTGTAATTTTTACTAACGACTGTTGCAATATGCGACTTTTGTAGAGCGCGCTGCTCGCGTCAGGCAAAGTTCAGAAACAACTCGTCATTCTAACATTTTGTCTGTGGACGCGACTGTCGTAGGGTTTTAAAACACGTTTCAAAGTCCTACTACATTTTTCGGGTTGTGTGCAACTGTCGTGTAGATGTTATACATCTCATTTAGACGACACGATTCGGGTTGGAGACATGACGTGAGCAAGTCGCATACAGTAGCTGCAAGCAAAAATCGTACCGTCTAAAATCGGCGCTAATGAAGTGTCATCGTTGAAATAGCACCTTTTGTAGATATGATTTCTAGCAAAGCTTATCCTTCCAGCGAAGGTTTTAGTGTGCGATAGTCCTCAAGCTTTGTCTCTGGACAAGACAGATTTGAAGTGAAAATTTGAAATCAGTGGATAATTATAATTCTAAACCAGCAGTAGCATAAATATGGTAACAGAGGACTCAGTCGTTTTTTGGAAGGGGGCTGTCCTATGCATAGATGACTTTAAAACCTACCTGATGCTGATGCTGTTCTCGCCTTGTTTTCTGGCTCAACACTTGTAGTAGGAGAGAAATCAGTTGGTTTTCTAGAAGCTGCGTAAAAAGTTATAACAGGCTTGATGTTACAAATACATATGTTATGTGCACGTGTTAATTTTAGCAAACACGGGCACTGAAAACTATCCAGATTCGATTAAAGTCCCACTGAAGGACACGCAATACATGAAATTGAATTCAAGAGTACATTTATCGAGACTTACATGTACTTGTAATTCTAACTAAAATAGTGACGCTGGCAGAACCCATGCTATTTGTCGCAGTGCAATTGTAGTTTCCTCCACGAGTATCATTCACGTTATACAAACGGAGATGTTTTTCTGTTGTAACGACCTCGCCATGTGCATTTGTCCAAACGTAGTGTGGACTGGGGCTGCCATTTGCATGACATGTAACATTGGCAGACTCCCCAGCAGTTACTGTCCATGTTACTGTTTTTGGTTTCGTAATTTCAGGAGGACCTGATTATAGAAAAAAAAATAGTGTGGTTATTTAAAGATTGCCAAAATACACGGATGACTGTAGGGTAGTACTAAGGACGAGTAGAGCACTGGTGTCACGGATACTGCTCGAGAGCGCGTTCACTTTCATACTGAAAACAAGGATTGATTTCCAAAACAATGAATTGTTTGAGTTCTCTAGTTTTTCCTCTTTGGAGTATCGATGGTACTTCATACTAAAGCGATACAATTTTTTTTTCTCTGTACGGTGTACAAGTCAACGAAAGAAGGACTTACTTGGAAGGGTAATAGTGACATCACTTATGGCAGGAGTTTCAAATCCATTATCAGCAGTACATCTGTAGACTCCTTCATCCTGTTTGCCAGTAAAGGTCAAAGGGAAGGTGACAACATTGTTATCAGAGGGTCTTGTCCAGGTGATGTTTGGAGCTGGATAACCACCAGCTGTACATCGGAGTAACAACAGATCACCCTTTTTCAATGTCCTGTCCTCGGATATGCAAGTAATCTGTGGCGGAACTACAAAGTCAAAGCAATAAATAAAATAAGTACATAACGTAGCCACAGTGGTAGGGTTCGTTTGTGAGGGCTCCTTCCTCGATGTTTTGCATAACGATTTCTGCAAAAAGAACAAAAACTGGTCAGCCCACAGCTGTTTCATGCAACTGTTTGTACTATTCTTGCCGTTGTACTGAAAGTAAGTAGAAGCACGACAGAGGTTCAGTAAGTCCATTAAGTAGTCCGTAGGGAGCGGTAGTCTGATAGTTGAGTTGCTGATGGCGGTCTCAGTGCAGTCTGGAGCCAGTTGATGTGAAATACTGGTGAACAGTGGACACTAGTTTGTAGTCGTCAGGTATTTGTACTGTCTTGATTGCGTCAATAAGGTTTACAGTTGACTGTAGTTTGCGTCGAGATTCGTCGGTCAAAGGTTCCAGTACGGTAATCGAGTACACTCCTTTTTTTAATAAGAGCGAGTAAAATTAGGCTGAGCCTCGGAGGATGTTCTTATTTCAGCCCATACATTTTCTTAAATTTTGGGGCAAATCTCAACCTCAACTTACTTATAAAATGGTTCGTATAAAGAAAAAGGGTGTATTTGGACATTTGGTAATTGGGGAATTCACAAAACGAGACAATGGCTCTCCCACACCTTACAGTTTCCCAAGATATTGTTTAATACAAGACGGAAGAAGAAGTAATGGACAGGAGAAGCAAAATGTGAATTGAATGTCACATTAGCAAAATCAAACATTGCATCGTACAAGAGTATTATGTAATGAAAACCGGAAATCGACTGTTCTCGTCGACTGTGTATGCTTCACAATCCGCTCAACTATAGGTGGAATGTAAGAAGCCATTGTCAAGAGAGGATATACCCTTTATCCTCTTTAACCAGTGTTAACAGGATGTCAGCAAGAAAGTGCTTCAACACAGTGTATTGTATACTGTGCACTATGGGAATACTCATCCGGGTACTCATTTTTAGTTGGTCAAAACTATACATTTGGCAGTCACCAATCAAGTGATTTCATGAAAAAGTTGTCCTTCTTCAGTATGAAGTTAGGGATTCGGTAGATAGTTGAAGATCTAAAAAGATGTAAACCATCTCGCAACGGAAAGAATCACACAAAATTAGAGTATTGCATTGCACCTAAATGAAATAATGAAAAGATTATGAATTTACTGCTTACCCACAACCTTCACTTGAATTTTGCTCGGCCACGTTTTGCTGGCAAAATTGGCACTGTCAAATGTAGTCACTACGCAGGAAAATGTGCTATTTTCGACAGTAGTTACATTGAAGATAATCAAAGTGGCTATTTCGGAGGGAATCCAGATGAATTTGAATCTTTCAGTGAAAGCCCTTGCTAACCCAGGTTACCCTTGTGGCGACACTCCACCAATGACGCCATCGTTAACTTTAAATTCAATGAAGTAAAGCTTAAATGTGGCGTCAGACTGAAGTTCCAGCTCAGTGATGCATTGATGGATCGATCGATCGAGATAATGATGATGACGTAATTCCATCACCTACCGATCTACCTTAGCTAAACTAAAGCTGAACAATAAAACCTACCGATAAATGGAGTTTTGTTTAATGAAACGAACAAAACAACAAACCACCAGATAGCCAAACTTCGCAAAGGCACCATCATTTAAGCTGCTAACAAAAGGCGTACTTGAAAATTAGCTACCGTCCTGCAGTCGTTTTCCAACCATCCACTGCACTCCGAAGCTTCTAGCCGCACACTACAAAACGCCTTTAATTTTCACATTTGAGCTTAAAAGCTCAAATGCGTTTTAGATCGACGATTCATTAAAATTAATGACAGGATAGAAAGCCATACTAGCGACATACCTTAGCGACACTTCCTGATTGTCCAGAACAGTCCTCTGCAATCACTATTTTTCAACCGTGCAAAAACACAGGAGTTGCAAACGCAAACAATCCAACGATCCCCAAAGACATGCTAATGAAACTCATCCTGTGATATAGTGAATGACCTTTAGAGTGTAGAAAACCGTTTCGCAATACCAGAGCGATTTCATAAACCCTGATTCTTATATGCTAATAAGAATCATTTAATGCTACTGCGAAAAAGAATATAGAACGCACGCACCAAAGTCAGTGAACTATTCTTTCAAATTTTAAATTGCGTACATGTTGCTTGATTTGCATGGACAACAGACAATGGTAACAAAGGAATGTGATTAACTCTTTTTTAAGAAAATGATCTTTCTTAACAGTTCCGATGTCGTGTAAAACACCGCACAATTCTTAGAGCCGGCTTCCTTTCAAAACAAATCACCTTCTCTGTTGCTTCATTTGCTGTTGTCCATTAGTTGAGCAAGCTACTCAGATTCTATACACCAACATGTGTGCAGGTTAAGAACTTGAAACAACTGTTTCAACTTTGGTGCGTGCGTTCTTTGTTCTTCTTCGCATTAGCATTTAACGATTCTTATTAGCATATAAGAATCGGGGTTGTGAAAACACTCTACCGTAACGAAGAAATCTAATAAAGATTCGGTGCTGTAATATACCCTGTTGCTTTCACCTCTTTCTCAACCTCGCGCCTTTGCGCCTTCCACATTCGTTATAGTGCCTAGTCTTCCCGCGGTTCAATTGTTACACAGGCTACCCAGGCTCACGAGGAGACCACTGAGCTTTAGTGTCAAAATATAAGGATTTGTATGGAACTTGATCGCTAGTTTAGTCAGGAAACTAAAACTGACAATAAATATTCAATTAAGTGTACATACCAGATCATATAGTCCTTGTGTTTCTTGACCATCTCAAAGCCGTTCAACTACAGATTCAGCCAATCTTTAGGTTTCCGACTGCCGTGAACCTCCCATTAGCACATTCCGGCAAGCGTCTCCGTATTACATCGAAATAGAATAACAAATTTTCCCTTTTCTTCTCTTCTTAAAAGAACAAATTATTCCATTCGTGTTTCCTGTTTGGTGCTGTTAAAACTATCCTTTCTATGATAAATTTTAAAAACACGAGACAACCTTTAAAAGACATGTTTCGGCATAACTGCCATCTTCAGTTAAATGAGAATAATCAAAATAGCGCTACATTTGTAGGTAACATTGATAACGTGCTGAACTTATGACAACAATAGATTATACGAAAACCGTTACAACGTATCTGGTACAGAATGATTCTAATACCGTTACAAAACAAGGTGCCTGGTCTGCCTGGTACTGTCTGATGCAAATACCTCTACTAAGTGCCTGGCACTGTATGACACCGCAAAGAACAAAGACTAAAATAAAAAGGTGTTAAAATGCTGAATTTGCGTGTTTAAACCGGGATGCAGAAAAATGATTCCTTTAGTTTTAAACTATAAACGGTTTTAGCAGAATCTAAAATTTTAAAACAATCAGATGTGTACAGGTTTCTACAATTAAGAGAACTGTTTAGGTGTTTAAAAATAAGAGAATTTTTATTAGTTTAAGTGTGCTCTTTAATCCTTTTTGAGAAATGGCGAGAGGTGTCACCAATATAGCGGGAGTTACGTCCCGCGCAAGAAAATTGATTAACAACGAAGGAGGAACAGGATCCTTAAAACTGAAAAAATTCTTAATTTTATACGAGGAGAAAACTAATTTTTAAAATGTATATTGTTTATTCTCCCCTACCGCGAGACATTCAATGTGAAATAGGCATTTCATTTGTTTGGGACGGGCCAGGGTGTCATTTGGATGGCAGTGAGTCCTAATAGAACGTTATATTCAGAAGAGCTACGTCGCGGGCGTTTTCACGTTTTTGTTTGCGTGAAAATGTGCTTAAATTCAAGTCAAATACATTTTTCGTACACAAAATGAACACAAAATGATCCTAAAACGCCAAGGGAAAGTAATCGAACAATTTTTCCCAGTTTCTGGCGATTTTCCTATAAGAAATAAGGGATAAACGTGAAAACAGCCAATTTTTTTTAAGATGCAGTCCATTTCCATTCACAGCCAAACACTCCTGATTATAAAAGTGGTGGTGAATTTTAACCCTCGGACGTACAAGCACATTCACACCCCCACCGTGGTACAAGGGGGGGGTTGATGGAACCCCCCCTTGGGTTTTTGTTATGTTACAATATTTTGAAAAGATTTCACCTTTAGTAGAAAGCCTGTGATGTGCTTTACAAGATGAGGTAGAAATTATGGGTTGCCACGCTGCTGGGGGCCTGTGACGTTATTCAAGATGGCCGCCATACTGCCCGCCTAAAAAGCTAAACCTAAAAAGGGTAAAAAACAATTTTTTTTTAAATTGCAATCCATTTCCAACCGCAGCCAAACAAACTTGATTATAAAAGTGTTGGTGAATTTTAAGCCCGGTGAATATATGAGAAAGATGTTTTTATTCTGTTAGTGACACAGGCTTTGTTTTCACTAGGCTTAAAATTCACCATCACATTTGTATTATTGCGAACATGCCACCTATCGACTTTTCAGTCCAAGCAGTAAGCAGGACGTTTGTCACATGAACCTAGTTTAGTGGCCTTAGCTCCCACGAGTCTCCTGTAGCACAGTGCTAGAGCATCTGGACTAGTTACCAGAAGGTCATAGGTTCGACTCCTGTTGGGAGAACTCGCCTGTGTCACTAACAGAACTGAAAACATCTTTCTCACTCTTGATTATAGTTTCATAAAACTGGTATAGTAATTTTATACAAAACTGGACAATTATTTTTGGCCTTCCTTTGATTGCAATATTTTTTAGCCTTCCAAAGTAATTCCAAAATAGGTAACAGAGCCCATTAAACTAGATACTGTACAAGGAAAATTACGCGCAGGATGTGAACAAAATAACCATGAAAATCTACAGTGTCATACTGACCACGCCAGATACAAAAACTTGCCAAAAAAAAAACACTCTTCAGATGCGGCCAAGAAATGTGGAAACGTATTCCCCATCTGATGCAGTCACACAGGTCCTAGGAAAAGAGTTTCATTGGTAACCATGACCAATCGTTCCACGATAAAAAAACTAACGCGTAAAAGGAAGTGAACAGAAAGAGTGACCGACGTAGAATGACAAATATGTCCGGCTCAAATTTTAAAATGATGACGAAACGTAATTACATGACAAAACCCGAGCCGCTCTATCGTGCTGTCGGGATACCAATTAATTTCTGCCTAGACTAATACCGAAAGACAAAAGAACGCCGCCCTCGAATAATCGCCGCCCCCAAATGAGCGCCGCATTCAGGACCAAAAATGTTAATGAGTGCCGCCCCCGAATAAGCGCCGCATCCTTCCAGCAACAATGCGACGCTTATTGATTTCTGATATGGCTAATGCTGAAATGCTAATACGGCTAATATTGTTACTGCTGTTTTTAATTGTTATTTATTTGGATGCGGCAAGGGATATAGACCTTCAAAGATAACTTTTTATTTCGTCCTTACTATGCTATTGTTATGAGCAAAACAGAAATAACGAATGATTGTAGGCAGTTTTAAATAAGCGCCGCCCCCGAATTAGCGCCGCACCGACAAGTCGAAAAATTTAAGAAGCGCCGCGGCGCTCTTTCGAGTAAATACGGTATTCGTTCCTTTGTCACTCAGCTATCAGAAACACGTCTTCTGGTATTTTTAATAAAAACATTATTACTATGCGAATAAAAAAAATCGTGAACCAGACAGAGGAGAACTTCAGCCCGAAAAGTTTCGGGGCTTTCGAGAACGCACACCAGCTGAGGAAACATCACGCATAAAAAAATTATTAAATTATAGCAGCAAATGTGTTGTATAAACATATATATATATTTTTTATTTTTTGTTTGTTTTGTTATACGTTGTTCTTTCCAAATACAACAACAACAACAATCAACAACAACCCATTTATTAATGACGATGCGTGGAATTAGGTTTCCCTGTATATCGGAGCCAGAGGCTCATGCATAAAACGCATGACAGAAAATAAGATAAAATACAAAACTTACTATGATTCAAACAATACTTCTAGCAATGTAAAATTGTACTACTACAAATAATAATAATAAATACAAAATATACAACTGCAAATTTTATAATTGAGGCTCCTTTCATTTCATTTCGACCATAATTTTTAAAAATTACGACTATTATTCCGGTTATTGTTCCCGTTATCTACAAAATATTTGTCTTATTTAATTGACATAAATGAGCGTCCTTAATATGGTGAAGCTTACAACAAGTCTTCCGTCTCTTACAGTAGGCAACTATAATTATTATAATTACTTTCCACCCCACCTCCCTCCAAATCAATAGGTTTTTCCGCAATTTTCGTAGGTTTGCACGTATCCCTTTATACCCCTTACTAGAATGGAGAAACAACGTAGAGATATGTGTCTTGTCACAACGTTGAGTTGTCTCAGAGACTTAGAAATATTAAATAACTTGAAAGCGTTTTTGAGGAGGGATCACCCTGATAGTTAAATTAGATTACATCTTTTTTCTTAATAATTAATATAATAAAGTTTCCAAGCATTGGTATTTAAGTAAGAATAGTTTAAGTCGTTATGACATAGTTATTAATTATGAGCATTTTAGTTTCTTTTTGATATTAGGTCAATTAGGAACACGGCTAATTTGAAAACCACTTTATTGAAATTATCACCATGTATAAATCAAGTTATTTTATTTTATTTTATTTATTTAAAACACAAAACGCGGGAGGGTGGGAGGGGCAGGGGTCGACTTTACCCTTAACCACAGCAACAACAACAACAACAACAACAACAACAACAACAACAACATGCTTTACTCTTGTCTACACCGAGGCGGGTGAAGGTGACCGTGGCAGAAAAAAACTTCAAAGCAATTTTTAACTTGAAGGACTCGACTTTTCAATTTTTGGTAAGAAAGATACTAGCCCCCCCCCGCCCCCTTTATATTTGACAAATTGTCCCCAGATATTATTCTTATACTTAGCTATAAAAAAGTTTTCATTGATATTCACAAATTGGCTCATTTTCCAATTCCCGAAATTCAAAAATTGTTCGTCAACAATATAGATTTCAGTCCTTCAAAATACAAGAGCGGCAAACAAAACTTTGAAATTTTGCTATCAACAAATTTGGACGCCACTTTTACAAAATAAAGATATAGAAATGTTTACAAAAAATGAAAAGTCAACTAGATTCCCTCAAGATTACAAGGTCATATAAAGCACTCTTAGATATACATTTCTTGAAGATTAACGTCGCTAAAGCAACAATTTTTACAATACTTAAAAATATTTCAAATACGCTGTTACTGGTCTATTCTTCATTACCAGATAACCATATTTTATACATACACAAAAATAAAGAAGGCAATCTAACAAAACAACCACGTGCTATTTTGATTAAGGTTGTCGAATCATAGTATCTACGCGAAAAGTCCCACGGTGTCAAATTAAGAATCCCTGGCTTGAAAATAACATAAACACGACGTGTAGCGTTTATTGTATTTTCTTAATTCATCCTATCGTTCTGACAACTGCGTCTTCAGTATAACGTAGAGTTGATTTCCAATGAGGTGTGGAGTTTATGTGCATACGGGCATAGAGGTAACTGGCTTTACTTGAGTAGAAAAAGTTAGAGACGATGTTTGAACGCCTTAAGTAAACGTAAAAGTTTGGCTCTTTTTAACGGTTTACGTTTACGTGAGCTGCTTGCACGTCGTCTCCAGTTTTATTTTTGCAGGTAAGGTAAGTTAAATTTATGCCAGTACGCACGTAAAAATTACGGGGCGTTGGAAATCCACCTTTACATGGATTACAACCAGTCATTGAGTCACCTTTCTTTCATAAAACCAAGAGAGGATTTTAAATGAAACTGACTGAGGCGTTTCACCCAACAACGTTAATTCAAATTGTTTTATGGACCTTACTAAAAAATGACCGCCATCATTTTAACTGCCTGGCTCTCCTTGCCAAGAAATTATTCATAACATGTGAAAAAGCATCAAAAATTGTGCTGCCGCTAAAAGTCGTCAAAAATGAATCAAAAGCTTTGCGGAAGTGGCAACGGTAGGCGTACAACAGCTAGTAAATATTAAAGAGACTTCTATGGAAAGGCGACTCTGTAACCGATAACCCTTATTTGACTAAAATTAAACTTGTTTTACCAAGAAGTCAATCACTGGAAAAGTATCACAAAATGTAGTACCCTGGAAAGGTTCGGGTGTTTTAGTTTTCAAGGTGAAAAAGTCAAATATTTTAGTCATGGATCGTACAAATTTTAGAGATTTGTATGGGCAAAATGACTCTCACCCTTTCTTCTGTTTTTGACGAAAACAAGTTACTGTATCTTTTCACCAAACCATCATTTGCCCCCAAAACTCAACATGATCCCTTATTGTGACTTCACCTTTTCTTAGAGTTTATTATTTTCTGTCAACAAGTTATTCTTTTAGGCAAGGAAAATCAGTGGCGGCCAGTTTTGAGGAAGGCCTATAAATATGAGTACAACGATAAATTTTGGCGTGCTCCCATTGGTCGAAATCTATCACGTGAAGCGATAGTGTCTCTCTCCTATCAGTGCATTGTGTCCGTTTCGGCAATTTTCGCTTAAAATTTAGCGTTGTACAATAAAAACAACAGTCCTTCTGTCTCAGGCCTTATGTGTGATAGGTTCCCTCGGACATTTGATGTTCAGACTTCATTTAAGCCCTTAAACTACGTTCTCGGGCTAATGTTTGTTGTGAACATCAAATTTCCAAGGGCAACCGATCACACGATAGCGCCCTCGACAGAAGAACTCTCTTGTTTAAATAGAAAAGCACACACTACGCTACAACCTAAACTGCAGTTTCGTTGTTGTTTTCTCCAATCCCGTCTTTGTTTGCACCTTGGGCCTGCATCACAAGATCTGCGCTAAATTTTAGGCGAGGCATCCCCCTTACGAAACGCCGTGAAATCAGCATACTCCATGCCTTCATAAGGTGTTGGTCTCTTGAGCGGAGGCAGAGGTTGAGGAGACGTCGATACTTGCGGCATCTGTGGCATATTTATACCCTCCAAGTCCGCATAAATCGCACCTTCAGGATTGGGTTTCTGTGGAAGGTAAATATAAATTAACCCTGTAAGCCCCAAGATCATTATTCAAATTCTCCTCACTGGTCTCCATGTACCTTGTTGAGTACTCGTTGGAACTTGAACCATTAATCCACTAATATGACGAGGAGAAATTTGATGCTGATCACTACTGGGGCTTCAAGGGTTAAAATAGCCTATTGATGTGTTAACGTGAAAACCACAGATCTATCAGACGTTAAATTAAAGAGTTTGTTTGTCTTAAGGACCCGGCTTAACGGAATGAACTTCATTAACTGCTGAACACAAGCTTGTTGTACGAAGTTGACTGAGGTGGCCAAACGAATTCAGGAACTCAATTTAACATTGTTCAAGATTGTCAAGTTAGGCGTGTTGATCGCGTTTGCCACCCTTTTGAATGATTTTTGAATTGTTCACCACTGTTCCACATCCCGGCCAAACGAACAAACACTTTTTTTTAAACATTGTTTTCCATACTTGAGAACAAAAGAAAAGTTGACTAGTCTTCAATCGAAAGATGGCAACATCATTCAACATGGTGGCCAAACGCTTTCAACATTTAATCAAGTGCAGTATTCTCCTTGGTGATGTCACATTTATTGCCGCACATGGTGGTTCTTCCAGTTTAAAAGTTGCAGTTTATTACAAAAAACATGGTTCTTAATTTTTGTACAGTTTAAGCAACCCTACGAATGCTGGAGAAGTGAGTAGCGTTAATTATGCCCTACTAACGTGCTTATTCAGATAATGTTTACTGATAACAACATTCTCGTGATACTCGTATTCTACACTACTCTTGAACCCTGAACATTTGCTATTGAAATGGACCCTGAAAGTAGAACGTTCCTGTGATACCGTTTGTTATTCAAGAGAAATAGGAATGACATTTATAAACCGTCTATTTTCTCAAGTTAAACTCAGGTACTAACAGAATGCCTAGGTGTAAAAAAAAAACAATAAATGTTTCACTCTGGAGGATTACGGTTGGACTCTATGGATAGACGCTTCGCTCAAGGATAGTCTCACAAGACGCATGAGTGCAACCCACACACGAGTTGAGTGATCAGACCCCGATACTCCCTACGTTTTCCGCATTTTATATGACGTTCACTCACTCTTGCAGAATCTCTTCTTGCTCAACTTTACCTGAGCGAAAAGACGCATTTAAGTCTAGAAAGACGTGAGCCTATCCCCGACCGTACCTTCTCTATAATTTCTTTGACCTGTCGACTTGTGCGTAAGTATCGTCTGACTGCTTCTTCGTCTGAGATTTGTCCACGACAGAACTCTCAGGAGACTTCTCTTCTTTCTTCCTCTTGCTCTTCTTCTTAGACTTGTCTACAGCAGTATAAGTTGGAGGGGCTGCCGCTGTCTGCTGATTTGCGGCTGCTTCATGTCTGTTTACGTCTGGCCTCTGCTGTTGACCAGCATGCACCGTCTGTAACGTTTGCCGGTGCCGGTCCTGATTCTGCATATTTCTTGTTGACTTGGACATCAGTATTATCCTCAATGCCAAACCGGACATCTAGTCTGGAACTGAAATATCCAATCAATAAGCGCTTGTTACACTCGGCAGAATTGCATGTTACTGATATGAAGAAGAAACAAGTTGGATGAAATTTTCGATGAAGTTTTAAAAACAAAAAGTCCGCCAAAAAATAGTAATGAAAAGATAGCGCTTGCTTCCTTTCACATTTACATATCGATATGCAAATGCAGA
The DNA here is from genome assembly GCA_964017195.1 of Siderastrea radians. NCBI lineage: Eukaryota > Metazoa > Cnidaria > Anthozoa > Scleractinia > Rhizangiidae > Siderastrea > Siderastrea radians. The sequence continues at coordinate 12,016,907 of OZ024895.1, read as the reverse complement.
GATTTTATGGCAAGTCGTTGACTCAGGCGTCCTAAACAAGCTTCACTATATCATAAAGAAGAAAAAAGATACATATCGCCACAGCAAAATAAAATGCAAGTCTCTCATTCTTTAACAGGTTTCCAGGCCAAAAACTACCAAACACCCTCAGCCAGTCCTCAGCAATGGTCGTAGAACAGGCACATGTTGTTTGAAAGTTGTTTACGAATTGGGCCACGTCCAAATTAATGCACTTTCAGGGACCTCCGTTTTCAGAGGCCCAAACACGTTTTACCCGCACAAAAGTTGCCTTTTTTAGCTGTCCACAAACGATACGTTGTCGTGCGAAACATAGCATGAGCATAGCCATAGGCATAAACACAGGCATAAGCATGAACACAGGCATGAGCATAGGCATAAGCTTGAACACAGGCATGAACACAGGCATAAGCGCGGGCCTATAGGCATAGGCATGAGCATAGGCATAAGCACGGGCCTATAGGCATAGGCATAAGCATAGACATAAGCACGGGCCTATAGGCATAGGCATGAGCATAGGCATAAGCACGGGCCTATAGGCGCAGGCATGAGCATAGGTATAAGCATGAGGAAATGCAACATCACAAGGAGAACGCACAGACTGCTTCTTATTATTATTAACAAGAGAAGAAAAACGAAAACTTTGCTCATGTTTATGCCGCATTGCTTCCTACTGAAGAACACATAGGAAACAGTTTGAACGTTTTTAAAGCGCTTCTGCTTAGATCACCAGTAAAGACCAGTGAGACAAAAATTAATCAAGATTCATGCCGGAATAATGACGGCACAAAGTTACACTGCAGCCTCGCCCCTGGGCATGAGGTATAGAGCATGCAGGAACGCTGGCCCACACCTCTTTATTTGCGACAGAACGGTGTTACAGTAACCATATCACGTATGCTTCAGTATATGTTTGCTAAACGACGCTGCTGAACATCACCAAATTAGCCGTTAGTTGTTTTCCACAATTCAAGTGTAAACATTAGTCAACATTTGAATACAACTTCGGTGTATGACGGTCAACTATGTGGCCAATGAATTCAACACTGTTTTTCATAGCTGGGGAAAAAACGAATCAATATTATTCATCAGGGTGGCCAAACGTATTTAACATGTAGAGGATATTACATGGCCGCGAGAAGATATGAATTTTATTTTCGAGTGATTAAACTGGGGCTACGTCACGAGGATTTTGCTATTTTCGGTCAATTCTGAGCTAAAATCATTACTATCTGCCTCTATTCATACAAAAAATGTTCCTGTAGAACTTTGAGGAAGATATACAATGAATTTTATCAAGGAGAGCTGACCATAATAATAGCATCAAAACTTGAAAAAATTGGCCCAATTTTTTCAAGTTTCAATCCATTTCCATCCTCGCCATCGGTAGCAACAGAAGGCAGGAAACAGTTTCAGTGCCGTAAGATAGCATTTAATAACAAAGCTGGACAATTGTTTTCGGAATTCGATTGATGCAAAGAGACTTAGCTTTTCGAAAAAATACTAGAATAGCGTGACATAACCCCTTTGAAACAACATCACGAACAAGTGGAGCGAGTGAATAAAATGTTTTACCACATTTTCTTTTTATTATATAGACAAGAGTATTCTTGCACAAACAACGGTGTAAAAGAAGGAAATGACCACATCGATATCCTCACTAGCTAGTAAGGATATGGAAAATACGCCACCCGAGTCCCGGATGTAGTTTTAGATGAACTATACGATTGGTCTGTTTTCCGCCGTAACACTCTTGTCTATATAATAAAATGAACTTAACAATGCTTGGAATTGGAAATATTGTGCAAATTTCAGTTTCCACTGCAGGAACTTCACTTTCGATGCGACTGTGATGACAAAGCAGCAACATCCTCGTCCCCAGTGCCATGTCCGCGCGGTATAGCCATTTTGGTAGCGAAGACGGCGGGGCCCTTTTTACCTTTTAGGACCGCCCTTGCAATATTTTGAATTCGTTTAGGAAAGTCTTAAAATAATAACTAACTAGTTCACCATTAACCCAAAAATTCCGAAATGGATATGATAAGACTAATTTGGATTGCCCCAACAGACGGAAGTTAATAAAAGATAGTCAAAAATCCCCACATTTTCATTTTCTACCATTCCTTGTTCTTCTTCCTTCTCTCTTGTTGGATGGGTCCCAGTTAGATTCTTGGCCTCTCAAGTAAATGGAACAAGAAATCTCTCTCCAATGGGAATGTCACTTCAGAGATTTTGCGTTCCAAAAACACAAACTATGAACCAGCTGCTTTCTTTGAGTAAAAGGTAAACCCCCAAGTTTTAAATTTGTTAACCGTAAGTTTCTTTCAATTATATGCGCACTGGGTTAGAGCGGTTTTCAAATGAGTGTCGTAAAACCAAAACCAAAGCAATTACTCTGACCAATCACAACAGGAACAAAACACAAAATTAACCAATCAGAATCAAATCAAATACAAGCATTGGCGCTAAGCGCGGGAAAACGCGTGCGAGCGAGTCACGATTGGTTTTGGTTTTACGCCTGATTGGTTGAGAAAGTGGCGCGAGTTTTTTTAACCAATCAGAGAGCCTAGTAATGCAAAACCAAAGCAAACACAACATTACGTTCGACACTCAATTGAAAACTGCTCTAATACGTGCATATGGTATCAATATAAATAACGGAACACGTACGCATTGAATGTGACACAAAGAAATGGAGTTAATCAGCATTTATTAGGCACTAATTAACGGTGGTTACATGATTAGACTACGAAAAAGCATTAAGCAATAAGAAAAAAGTGTGGCAGAAGACCTTCACATCGCGAGAGAAACCAAGAAACAACAAGCTATTGGCACATTAAACTGGATCGTGTTCTCGAAGGACGCAAGGCATTAACCCCGCTGTACTGGTTACCAAAACTAGCCTCTTTAATGGCGACGTTAAGGGTGTTAAACGCTGAGTAAACTGAAATAGAAACAGTTAAAATATTGGCTCAATGTCGTCCTCCCTGCCGTTTTTGTTTTGGGTATTTGAGGGCGACGATAGCAGTTTCTCAAACTAACAATGAGGAAACAAAATTTCTCTTAAAAAAACCGCGATTGCAACTCTCAAAACAACCCAACACAAAAAAACCAAGGACGACAACGTGTTAATATTTTTTAGTTCTGTTATGTCACTTTACACACCCCTACTTCGTCTTTAAAGAGGTTAATTTGACACGAGTCAGTCAAGATAGTGGGCCTGTGGTTTCATCTTTGCAATTTTCCAGGTTAGACACATCTTCGCTTCCAAAGGCGACTGCCACACACTTTACCCTGTTGTGCGTTGATCTTCAAAACTCAGAAATCAAGCAGGGTTACATGGTTAACTGATTAATACAGCGTGATAGGGTTATAATATTAAAGTCAAAGATTACATGGTTGACGTAACAATGTTAATATTAGTTACGACTGAAGTTAGTTTTACAGGGCAGGATCAAACGCACCGCTATTAATCTGTGAATTCTTATGGTGGAAGAAATGATGTAGTTTTCCCTTTATCCTAGCTTAGCAACTCATATCGTTACGTACCAAACAATCGTTTGCTCAAAAATGAAATTCACTTCGATGAAAAAATTACCCCAGATTGTCTCGCAAAGGTCATTTTAAGCTTGACTAGCTTTTTTGCCCGCATTGTACGATTTAATGAAGCGCAATCTTCACAAGGCGAGGACATGCGATTGATTTCAAAATCACTGAATGAAATTGAGTCCGCAAAAGGAATTGTCTGTTCGGAGGTTAACCTGCCACGCGTTCTTCACCAGACAGTCTGATATCATTGCTTTAACAATTCTCCTGCCTGAGATACTACAAAACCCAGCAAGCTGGGCTGAGATTTTTCCATGTAATCGCAAAGTTGATTTTCAATATGTTTCACAGACGTGCCGAGATCCCGGCAAACCGAGCCAGCCCGGCTAACTGGGCCAGCCCGCCTCATGTAATTGGCCCTTACATTTAGCCGCAGGCGGGCTGGACCGCCTCATGTAATACCGGGCTGAGCAGTCATCTCACAGACAGAGCAAGCCCTTCTACCGAGCCAGCTCGGCTCATGCAATCGGTCCCTTACGGAATTGTCCTTCTGTTACTCCAAAGAAACATCCAAAATGTTTTATATGGCTGAAATACTAAGGCTATTTTGATGTTTTGAACATCATGTGGAAATAAAATCTTAAATTTTGGATAATTGTTTTCCTTTTATCGTTAAGAACCCAACCAAGTGCATGTCCGAGCGGCAATGCCACAAAACCTGTAAACTATAAATTCCATTGCAAGTAAACTCAAAAATACAAAAGCAAAGGTGAGCTATTTTTTTCACTAGTTAACGCATCCGTGAAAGTACAAACTTCAATTTGTTGTTGTCAAGACATTCTCGTAGAATTTCACGAATGACTTAAATTAAAGTAAACAAATACAAAAGGAAACAATGCAGTGTATCAAAAACAAATGTATAAAAACAACAGAACCAAATAGTAAGATTAAAATATTAAATGTACAACACAAGACCTCCTCTCTATGGACCCCTGAAATTCGTCCCCTCTCCCCCTCGAATTCTCCCGCTCCATCAATCTCTGTTCCCCAATAGAAGAGGGTTTAAAAGGACACGAAAATAATTTTTTGGGAAACTTGTAGACTTAAAAAAGTTTTTTTTCAAAATGGACAAAAAGCAAAACAAAAGACAACTGCTGTCAAATCTCAGTTATTCTTGGGCACTTTGATGAAGGTTCAAAAGGAATCGAGGAAAACGTTACACACCAATGACCGAGCATTCTCCGAACCACATGGCATTCCAGACAGGCAAATATCTCTACTGTCCTTTGCACTTAGCTGATACAAGAATTGCTATAACCCCTGGATGGAATGCACCTCTATCATAGGTTTTCTCCGAACCTTTCTGGATATGTTAATACTCATTTGTGCGCCTAAGTGAAGAAACAGTGTAAAGTTTATACGTGTCTTGTCTAAGAACACAAAACCCGGGAAGCGACCAAACCACTAACTTAAACAAAGCACAAGAGATACAGACGAACAAATGTTAAATATACTGGGATAGCTTAAATATTAACTGGTTCACGCACCTCGAGACAAATAAGTGTTCCTTCTAAACCTAGTGCACATGAGGTACGTACAAACGTATGTTAAATAAACTGGGACAGCTTAAATAACTGGTTCACGAGCGTCGAAACAAGCAAGTTTTGTGTCTACACCAAATCCATGACTTGACCAAGAGAGGTACCACTACCAAAATCTACATATGTGAGCAGGGATCACGAAGGTGTCATCAACTAGTTAGTAGACCCTCATGAACACGGCCAAAAAGCCTGCTTTGCTTTGTTTCTTACAATCTCGAGCTGCGATTATATGATGGTTATATACGTGGCTTGAAACGTTTAGGAGTGCACTGTTATCCTCTACAATGAACAACCCCATCTCAGTGAATATCGACCAGCGGCAAGACAGAAAAACGTGAATCGTGGAATGTCACAATAATGAAATTTCGAAACTGGAAATGCCCCCATGCAACTTCTAATGACGACAATAATTATAGATAATTAGCGACATAAACTGTCTTTTGCGTAGATTACCAAATTTGTTCTAGTCATGTCAGTGATAGGTTTTGAGTTGCAATGAGGTCTACACTGAAAAAGCCCTGCGACCTCGGATCTTGTAACATTTCAGAATCATAGAAAATGACCGACAAGAACAGTTTGCCCTTTTGTCCCCCCAAAAATGGATGGTATCGGATAAGACAATTTATTCTCCTGTATGTTCTGACAAACGTTTTGTTAGAGCTGATTTCGATAACGGTTTGTTATGAGACATACTAGTCCTTGTCACACTTGCTAGAAGGGATTTACCGATCTCGTGTCCAAGCAAGAAGTGCGTATTGAAATCCGCACTGAGGCAACTAAAGGTAACAGTAGCAAAAATATACTTTAAAAAGTCTCCGAAATCTTGGGGGACGGTAGACAATTAAGACATCAACCACTCCCTCCTATTTTGACATTTTGGCCAAATGTGCTGACTTTCTACTCAGGTTTAAGAATTGTTTAGCCTTTTACACACTCATTTTCTAATTCCTGAAAATTACATTTGAGGGGTAAGAAACTAATAATAGACTAGATAATAGAAAAAAAGCAATAACAATAACGGTGCTCATAAAAATATTTTCACACATAATGTACAATTATAATTACTATTTACTACATCTATAAAAATAAGCAAGCCATGAAAGACTGGTTCTACTTATAGAAAAACTACCACACCTGTTTCAATTAACGTTGTGCTTGTGCGGCAACATCCCCAGCAAGGTGATACGGGTTTTTGATGAAACCAGTAATGCCTCGCTCGAATAGAAAAGAAAGCACGACAGAAAACGTTTATTATGTTTTCTTAAGCCTTTGAGCCCCAACATCAACATCCATATTCTCCTCAGTGTTCCCCATATATTTTTTATGGTACTGGTTAGGATAATTTGATGAGACAACAAGACATTTCATCTTGGGCAGTCATTTCCTTTATTCTTATCCTGAATGTTTGATAAAGTAGTGATATTTTAATTAAGGAGAAATTAGATGCTTGTCACTGTTGGGCCACCTTCTTCGTCCTATAAGCTTGAGATGTTTATCCGACATCGTTGATTGAAACAGCTGTACAACTTTTGAAGGAAGAGCAAAGAGTAAACACTAGACCTTGACCTACATTGGTGTATTCCTGTCTTCTCCTCCAGCTCCACCTTCGTCTTTGTTTGGACCTTGCGGTTGCAACTCAGTGCCTTGATTGCTATCACTTTGGTGTAGGGTAGCGTCCCCCTTCAAAAACTGAGTGATGTCTGCATATTGCGTGTTTTCATACGGGTCTGGCCTCTTGATTGGAGGCAGAGGTTGGGGAGAAGTGGACACTGTTGGCATGGCACGTGGCAAATTTATATCCTCCAAGTCCGCATAAATCATTCCCCCAGACTTGGGTTTCTACAAATCAAAATACCTTTTGAATCGTTTCTTCGTACATGAGGTGAGAAAACGCAGCGAGTAACAGCACAAATCACGGTTGACGTGACATTAAAAAAAAAGATTATAAAACAGGGTACATTTACTCAGAAAAAAAGTTAAATAAAAAAATTGCAGTTTTACTATGGAGCGCGGGATGTGTGTGCCCGCCGACCATACTTTTCTTTCTAAAAATCGCGAATTCAAAGTTCTACATTTCCTCCACTTTGAATGGGGACTCTACAAAACTTCATAGTTGTGCTAAATTCAGCATGGCAAATCTATTAGTAGTAAAGTGGGCTCACTAGGGGTGGTTTGCCTCGTTTTGATGTTGTGGGGGGTTGCTAGGGTGGTTGCTAAGGAAGGGATAAACCGCAGACCATAGGGGGATTGGGGCCGGGGCCAGGGCAGGGGACGCGGGGATCCCCTGGTGAATAGTAGGTGAAATAACCGAAGTTGAGCATTGAGCAAGACACGCGCATGCGTCCATGTTTTGATTGTACCACAAGGTCAGGATGGTCTTTCTCTTATTATAGGTAAATGGTTTTGCTCGTAGTAGTATGGGGGGTCACTTTGGCGTTTTGTATGGAAAAGACCCACCCCTCCAATTTTTTAAACCAATAAGAGACTAGTGCCATTCCTTTTTATCATGTGATCCCGGTCAAGGGAATGAACCAATGAGAGATGGGGTCAAAGGTCATTTGGATGGAACCGGAAGTGACGTCCAAGGGAACCGGAAGTGACTGGAAATGTGGAGGTCATGTGATTTGGTTTGGGAAACCGCTGACCAGTTGTACCAAAAAGGATCGCGGGCTCAGATCAGAAAAGAGAGGACATTTCGTGACGCTTACATGACGTAGGTAAATAGCCCTCTGGCTAGGGTGGGAAACCGCTGACCAGTGATGAAAAAATGATCGCGGGCTCAGATCAGAAAAGAGAGGACAATTACATAGGGAAGACAGGGCTGAAAAACGACTGCGCATGCTCGAGATCAGCATTTCAAAATCGTTCGATTGGCCGTTTTGTTTGGCGCCATGCGAGGTTGATTTCTCGGTCGATTTTGGCGTCGTGTCACTCGAGAAGATGGAACTTGGGGCGCGATTTAAAGATGTTTTCTGTGGTGGAGATTTTTTCAGACAAACTGGCAACTTGTCTCTAATGTTTGGCTGTTTTAAAAGTCCTGGAAACCCAACGAATTCTTGAGATCATCGGCTGCAGCGCTACGGTGAGTGAGTCCTCAGATTAAATATAGCATTGCACTTTATAGCTATACCTTACCAAACTTTTGTGCAAGACTCATAGATCATAGAGTTAGGTTTATTTTAAACAATAATTTCCAACAAGTTTAAGTAAACAATCTATTTCCAAAAACAAAACTTTGCGATCATACATGCGAAACAGATATTTGGCTCCCAAACAAGAAATGAAACCCACAAGCGAATAAAGGCTTCTGTCAGAGCACCTCGGAGCACATGATGAGCGTTTGTAAGCGTTTCTCTCTCAACAGAATTATTTCCTAGGTTATTAAAGCGAATTATTTTCTTGTCTACAAAGTGCTTTCCTGTCGTGTAAGACAATAGACTCGGATAGTGTGTACGGAGTAGCGACATTTCAGTAACAAATTCATGCAGCTGAGTGTTGGCAAGATGAGCTGAGATTGTCGTTTTCTCTTCAATCTGAAACTGTTGTGAAACATGTAGTGTCACATACCCATAACACTTGTATGTGGAAGTAAAATGGCAGCTGACTTCCAGATAAGATTGTTTATATCATTTGTAACAGAATCAGTAATTTTACCATTTCCTGATTATGACCTTTGATCATATAAATTAGAACATATTTGTCGGTAATTCCTTTGCCTCATTATTTTATTTCTGATCACGATTGGGCTTGTGCACAAAAATGTTTATCTTGTGTAGTTTTTTCTGCTACTACATTGCCCTATAGTTTTACAAACTCGTGAAAGCTTAGGGTAAATGTTTATTTTTCAGTGACCCAGATTCCAAGGAAAATGCTTTAGTGCTGGGGAATGGTTCTGGTAAACATGAGGATCATGATATGATACAGGATCTTGGGGTTTTTTGTTTGTGAGAAATAACCAGCGGGCCCTGCAGAAGAGGAAGTATAAGAAGAACCTAGAACTAAGTCAACAGAGGCCATCAAGAGTGAAATGAGGACAGTGGAAGGTGTCGTCACAGTGATTCTCCCACAGCCCCACCAGCTGCACTGCCCACCACACCTACAGCTAAAACTCAAAATGATCCATACACAGAAATTTTTTTCCTCACCGTGACTGATTTCTGGACATTTCCATGTTGTATAGGTGTTTGATGTAAGGGTAGGGGTTCCTTGAAATCCCAGTGGTAGTGTTATACCACTGGTTGTGAGTACATCACCCTGTTTTTTCCATGTGCTGGTTTTAGGGGCTCACGTGACTGGTGGTGTATGTAAAGCTTCTTTTAAACCAAAATCTGTACATTTCCCACTTGTGAATAGTTTTTATTTGTATCTACGGTTTGACAGGCCCATACATCCTGAGATCAGCTTTGCAATAATCCAGTTGTTTTTGTGTTTTTTTTTTCAAACAAAAATTGTGCACTTGAAGGGTCAAGTCAGGGACTTTATTGCCATAAGTTTGTGAGTTTTCAGAATATTTCATTCATTTTTTTAGAGATGATCTGCAATACATTATAAACTGTAACTTTTCTTTCAACAGTTTTCAGTTTCCTGCAAAGAAAGACATTTGCTGGTAATTTATGCCATAAAAGTGTGTGTTGCATGGTGTCTTGCATGGCAATTAACATTTTAAATTAGTCAATAAAAGCAATTGAAAATGAACCAACATATTCTTGATGTTCATTTATTTGGCTGTAAAGTGACTCATTGGGTGGCAAAATCGATTGTATGAAAAGCAAAGGACTAGTCAACATGTAACGAAAACATCCCAAAAATAACTATTTTGAAGGAAGTCACCAAAGGGTGAACTGTTGTCCTGAGTGTGGTGCTGTATCCTAAAATCTGACCTATGGACAACCCCCTCAAGGACATGGCACAACTAGCTGCATAGGGTCCACTTTCCTTTTGTAATGCAGTCCTTGTAATGTAGTCTGTCAAGAAGTTTAGAAAATTGGTTTCCCGGTGTTCCATCACGCATGAACTTTAACTGAATTAAAAACCCATCTTCCAGTTAAATTAAATCAAAATATGTCACCTAAAACTGTGCTCAATTATGTGAAACAGAGGTAAATGACTGTCCTGGTAGCTCTTTTCTTTTGCTGCAAAAGTTTTGACTGCCCGTAATACAACCAAGAAAGTCCTTCAAGAGTCTAGGGCCGTTTTTATCAGTAAACTGCTTCACTGCTTTTCGATATGATATTCTTTTCTGGAGCGGTTGTCTGGTGTCTATACACGGCTTTTTAAAACGCTGTCAACTTCTAGTGAAATGATGATTCTCTTTTCCTTTTCCGTGGCTGTTCAAAATCTTACAAAGGCGGACTGGAAATTACAGGAATGTCTGAAATTGTTTTGATTGTCTTTTAGTAAAGGACACAACCACCGACTGTCCTGAGTGCGGCTGGAGGCCTAATACACCCATAACAGGGCTCTTAGGCATTTCTGGTTTTCCCAGCAAACCAATAGTTTGCGAAAACAGACGAGAAAGTGGTCAGAAAAAGCCAAACAATACCGTAAACAGTACCCTATAATCCAGCCGGCTCGCAACTTTCCGACTATGTCACGCGAAAGGTCGTTTTTCCGCGCGAGAACATTTTTTGTATAATTTGTACACCCTCTAAATTTTTGGAAAAATATTGTTCCTCTTCAAAAATTCAAACGAAATTATTATCTTTTCAACGGCGTCCTTATTTTTTCATTTTAAACTTGGGCTGTTTTTTTCCCGCGAAGAGGCCTCCATTTTGAATGAGCCCGCACCTGAGCCCACAATCGTTACCGCAGGACATTGACTTGCGCAGTCGTTTTTCAGCCCTGTCCATAGGGAATACATAGGGAAAAAGGGATTGCGGGCTCCGATCAGAAAAGAGAGGACATTTCGTGACGCTTACATGACGTAGGTAAATAGCCCTCTGGCTAGGGTGGGAAACCGCTGACCAGTCGGGGGGAAAAATGGGGATCGCGGGCTCAGATCAGATAAAAAAAGACGCCATGTTGAAATCAATGACTTTTTAATCCTTTTCCTTGGGTGTGGTCACACGCGCATCAACAGGGTGAAGGTGTGTCTTGGCAGGCGGCTCGATATCCGTAAGGGTAGGTTTGAAAGGTGGCAGGATCAATGACTCTCTTGTCGTACACCAACTGGTAACGCTTGTAATCCGGAAAGGTGACGTGGGTGAAGGTATAAAAAGGCAACCATGGGCTATTTTGTTGTCACCATGAGTTTCTACATCACCCTCCTCAGTGATCAAGCGCAAGGCACGGGGCAAAAATTTACCGCTAGACTTCCTCATTCACACTATCTGGTAGAAGATGATTGGGAAGCGGCCCTCGTTCATATCTCACACCCTGGTTTTAATCAACAATTGGAACATCAAACCAAGCAGAATTGGACGCAAGAAGATAGTCAAAAACACTGGATGAAAACAGATATCAGATACGTGCCAAAACGTGGCGATGGAACGGCTCCGGTTCAAGTCACCAAACAAATCCATTTACCGCCAGGGTATTACCACAATTTGAAAGAAGCATGGATCGCCATCGCGTACGAAATGGAAAAACAACACATGGAAGTCATGATGGATATAGCCAAAATGGACGTGGACGATCAAGCTAAACGACAACAACTAGCCACTCTCAACCTGGCTCAACCCTACGTGAAAATCACCAATGCAGGCATTGCCTCCGAATTAGATTCCTTGTATGTACTCATACCAGCCAACATGCAATTTGAAATGGAATGGAAATTGGCCGGCCTGATGGGACTGGTGAAAGATGGAACGCCAAGTGAACGCATCGTCCAAGAAAAAATTATCTGGTGAAACATATCGTCGATTACGACGATCGACACAAATGGGAAGCAACCGTCGGTCCTGTCAACAAATATCCACCGCATGGCATTGTGTCCGTCAGCTTTACTCATCCCGATTTCGATTATTACTTCTTCTTGGGTCCGAATCTCAGTCGACAACCATTTCCCACCACGCAAACTGTCAAACCACAACAAGGACAACAACAACTCATGATCTATACGGATCTCGTCGCACAGAGTATTGTGGGAAATCAACAAAAAGGTTTTTTACGTACCTTGGATGCCGGCAATACCGATCATCAATTTGATACCACGCAACGGATGTATTTTCCTCTTCGCAAGACCATCTTTGACAGCATTGCCATTGACATTCAAACAGCCAATGGGCAGCCTGCTCCCTTCAAACAAGGCAACACCATCCTCACTCTTCAACTCTCCAGAAAAAGTCAACGGACATGACGTTTTTTTTTTTTTTTTTTCATGTTCAGTTTTTATGGGACATTTTATTGTGAGTCAAGACAAATTATTTATAATCCACGTGCAAACTCAGTGTTGTCAGTTTTTTAAAATTTTTTAATTAAAAAGAGTCGATGTTTTTTTACAAATGGTTGTCCGTGTCCATCTCTTGCCACGCGGGTTGGGTGTTCCTAGGTACCAAAATAAAAGAATTGAAAAAGAAAGCTATGTACAGATTGAAAACTAAAAATTGAAAGGCTATGTACAATTGAAAAACTAAAAATTGAAAAAATAAAAACTAGAAAATTGGAAAAAGCTATGTACAATTCAAAAAGTAAAAAATTGAAAAGAAGAGCTATGTACAATTGGAAAAGTAAAAATTACAAATGAAAGTCTTCGAGCTCCCTGCGTAATTGATCGATGTTCTCGGGTAGACAGAAGGTGCGATTGAATAAGGCTTGAATTTCTTCTCGGGTTTAGTTGTCGAGATCACGGGATCCTACCACGGCACTGCTTTGATGAAGGGTCGGCTTTTTGGGACCCCAAGGGACAAATTGACTGCCAGTGACCAGGGTGGCGGCATTCTCGTTGACTTGGTAGTAATGGTCCGAGCGGTACCACGATTGACTGGGCATATCAAAGAGATAGACGGGTTTGCCTTGATCCATGGCCAATTGCACAGTCCAACCGGTGCCTCCTTTCACGCGTTTTTTATCCTGTTCCAAGATGCCAAACGCATAGAGGGTATGTGCTTTTTTGACAATTTGATAATTGCGTTGCAGCAATTGCAGGGTGTAAAAATGACTCGGCATCCGTTTCCCTAGTTTCTCAGCCGCCTGGTGAAGATGCGGGTTGGCCAGCATGAGGACTTCCACGGTGGACGGGGTGATCAAGGTGGCTCGAGGATGGTTAGGGGGTACCAGGACTTCCACTTGCATCCCAAATTGTTTGGCCAATTGTTCCACCAAGTCATCGGTGCCTTTGGCTCCCCCGGTGTATACCACATGGCCATGACCCATGTGGAGTTCCATGGCCTCAAGATCTTGTTCTCCAATCATGTCGATGTCGGGGGGCATGCGTTGGGAAATACGTAGCCGGTGTCAGGTCCCACAATCACTAGAATCTCGGCGGGGGTCAACCCTAAGGCCAAAGCAAAATCAATGAGATGGTGATCACGGCACTGTTGGAACGTGAATCCCTTGGCCAGACCTCGTTGGACCCGTTCGGCCAAATAGTCGTTGGTCGAAGCAAAGTCCTCCCGCTTGAGATCTTGGTAGTAGTCCATCCGCTTTGGAATGACAAGTCGGGGGACCCAGGGAGCTCCTTAAATAGGAACAGCGGACCAATGGAAGACAAGAGACCGTTATATGGACAGGGAAAAGCTGACCAATGGGACGACGAGAGGCCCTTTTATGGTCATGAAAAGGTGAGAAATCTGACCAATCCCAGGAAAAGCTCCAAGGTATAAAAAGCCAGGCAGCGTCGAGTGACATATCTTTAGCAGGATGTCCGTCGATGTGAGCTTTGACCCTGTTTCTCCCGCGCGTCATCCGAATCCAGGTCGGAAGAGAAAATCAACCAAAAGCGTTCCCCCTGAGGAGAAGAAGAAGAAGAAGAATGACCCGGTAGTGACGCCTGAGGACTGTGATCCTGTGGTCCGCGAGGTGGTGGAAGACACCCGAGCTGCTGTGGAAGACATGATGAAAGAATTGAATGACATGGTGGAGCAAACCATCCAAACATCCCCGCCTGAATACATGGTGACGAACGTGTATGACAAAGCCCAAGACCTTCTTGCGCCCAGTTTGGTGGACTATATCGTATGTCCTTGCCATAACGTGCGTTTGGAGGCACGTCAATCTCAAAAGGGTTGGAAGTATGTGAAATGTCCCATGCAACCGTGTTTGCTGTTTTGCGGTCAAGATCAAGCCCCAGACTATATGAAAGCCGTGTATAGTCAACCTCATCCAGAAGTGTTGGACATGTGGAGTGGTTTGCAGTGCTTTTGCCGTGAACCCGCCACGCTTCAACAGAGTCATTCCACCCAGAACCCCGATCGATTGTATGTGAGCTGTTCCAAGAAAAAGTGTGACTTCTTTCGGTGGGCCGATCAACCCATGGGTCCCAAGTACTGGAGTTGGTTTCATGACCATCCCCCCAAAAAAGCCGACGCACTCGCCGAACCACCGTTGTCCACCCGTGATGCTCAAGGGTATCCCAAGCGTGGGGTAGACATCCCAGGCCCTCCACCCCGAGTGAGAAGGAAAGAGGACGTGGAACGAGACCGTCCCTTGACAGACTATGAGAAACAGTTGTTGCGAGAAATTCAAGATCTCAAGAACCGTCAAGAAATGATGGTAGCCCCAGCTCCACCGCCCCCCAAGTACAGTGACAGTGTAGAGAACTGGCAGAAAGGTTTAGAGACTGTCACCTATGACGGTCGTGGTCTATTTTAAGAAAAAGAGAAAAAAAAAAAAAAAGGAAAGCGGGTCCGGAAAAAGAGCATGATCGGTCGGGGCGCCGGCATTTTCCAAAATACGCACGCTCTTTTGATAACATGACCTGTCTATAAAGGTAGATGTGGTACGAATAAAATTAGTTTGACCATGGAGTCAGTGTGGTTGTGTTATGCGTGAGAGGGTCTCTTGTCTCTGGTGCAATGGCAATGCCATCAAACCCTTTGCCAAATGTTATATGACCACCAACCGGGCGCCAAAATCCCCATTCCCCCTTGTCCCGAGGACACGCATCCTCTCCACGTCTTTGAAGAAACCCATGTGGACCTCAACCTGTATCGATGGGTGGTGTTTGTCTTATGGTTAAAAGCCCACCCGAACGCGTGGCGATGGTATCGCATCATTCAAAAGGCGCATCCCAACACCGTCCCTTCCATACCGACCTTGTGGGATGAGTGCCAGAACGTATGGCACCTCGAAAGACCAAACGAACCAAACTCGATGTCTCGCAATCATGGTTGAACCGTTACCACGATCCTCGAGCCCCCGGCAGTTTAGGAGGCGTGCAACGGTTTACCAAGGCCCATCAGATTCCTTTGAAAAAAGCCCAACGGGTCTTGGAGCGGGATTTGGCCTACACCTTGCATAAACCACGACGTCGTCGTTTTCCCACCGTACCCGTGATTGTTGGAGGATTAGATGATCAATGGGTCGCGGATTTAGTGGAAGTGCAACCGTTGGCTAAGTATAATCGGGGTATACGATACTTGTTGACCGTCGTGGATGTGTTGTCCAAGTATGCGTGGGTACAACCGTTGAAAGCCAAAACCGGGGTAGCCTTGGTCCATGCCTTTGACAAGATTTTGAAAGGACGACGTCACCCTAATCGATTGCAAACGGATCGAGGGAAGGAATTTTATAATCGGACCTTTCAACGATGGCTTGACGAGCAAGGCATTCAACATTTTTCGACGGAAGGGGATGCGAAAGCCAGTATAGTGGAACGATTTAACCGCACCTTGAAAGAACGTTTGTATCGTTATTTTACCGCCGCCAACACCTTACGCTTTGACGATGTCTTACCCGAGTTGGTGCAAGGCTATAATGCCACCCGTCATCGAAGTATTGGTATGGCCCCTCAAGACGTGACATGGGACAACGAAGAAGCCGTGTGGAAACGATTGTACAGCAAACGATTGAAAGGCCGGAAAAAACCTAAATTCAAAGTCGGAGATCGTGTACGTCTCAATAAGATTCATCGTACCTTTGAAAAAGGGTATCTACCCGGTTAGACCGAAGAAGTGTTTGTGGTGCATCGTGTGGTCCCGGGACCCGTGCCCACGTATAAGATTCACGAATGGGATGATACCCCCGTCCAAGGTACGTTTTATGAAGAGGATTTACAAAAAGTCCATGTATCCGACGTGTTTCGGATCGAAAAGGTACTTAAGCGACAAAAAGATCGTTGGTTGGTCAAGTGGAAAGGGTGGCCAGACAAGTACAATAGTTGGATAGCAAGCCAAGACGTGACGTCTCTCCAACCACCCAAGAGGAAAAAGCCCACCCAAAGAGACAAGTCCACCCAAAAGACGACGACGACGTGACTAAACAATGACGTTCGTCCCCAACTCTTCGTTTTACGTGACGTTGATGAGTCATGCGAGTACCAAAGAGTTTCCTGGGAACAAGAGTCATCATTTCAGAAACCGATTGCCTAAACCTATCCGATTTGTGGGACGAGGATGGATGGTGGGTATGGTGAGTTTATCCTTACCCATCATTCCAGTGATAGCGGAAGAAGGAGGAGTGGGCGATTCCCATCCTCTGTTGTATGTACGATGGCACGAACGGGTGTATACCAAAGACGATCAAGGGAACGATCGCTGGTACCATGAACGTCGCGAACTCACTGTCTACGGTCGAGATATGAGAAAGGAGATGGCCTCGTCGACGGGATCGCACTTTTTTCATCAACTGGTGTACCGTTACGAGCAAAGCCGTGCGAAACAAACCGCCCCCAAAAACAAATGGGCCGAGGACAATGGCATCAAATTGTATCCGACCTTTGAATGGACCTCCGAAGGGGATTTGTTGTTGAATACCACCAATGTGGATTACAAACGACAAGTAGCGCACGTGTCATGGGGCAGAACCTTGGCCCTGAGAATGGGATGGATTGAACAAGTGTCGACGGGCGTGTATCGATTGGGTCCGAATCTCTTGCAAGAATTTCAGGGCATTTCCACCATTCCCACCCCGACGGATGTCCGCGATACCAGCAACAAGCCCCTCTTTTGGAAAGTGGAGGGGGATTATCTGAAATTGAGTCTATCGTGCCCTTGGCGGTTTGTGAATTTGAACAAGACCTTTCGTCCCTCGTTGGAATTTCCCTCCACGCGTCCTTTGCACGTGTATTGTGATGTAGGGACCAGCAGCATGGTAGGGGGTCGCATCACGGATCTCTTACGAGAAATCAAGTACCAGCCTCAAAACACCACCCACTTTGAACCTCGACATATTCAATATATCCCAGTACGCAACGAAGTGGTGGAAATCGTGGAAACCCAGATGGCCGAAACCAATGGGGATCTGGTGAAATTTGGCGAAGGGCGTACCATCCTGACCCTCCACTTTAAAAGGGAAGTCGTGGTGTGAAGAAGAAGAAGACAAAATGTCGTTCTACGTGACGTTACCGAGTCATGCCAACCGACGTGAATTTCCCAACAACCAAGCCAATTCCTTCAAGATTCGTTTACCTCAACCGTTACAGCTCACGGGAGGTGGATGGCAAGTGGGGTTGAGTGCCATTTCCTTACCGGATGCTCGCGTCAATTTGTATGAGTTGGTGAAGAAAAATGGGTACGTCATGGGGGTGTCCTGGGGCCAAACCTATCCCAAACCGGGTGGAAAAGACGGGGAAATGACCTCGCGAGTAGACACCGCGCGAAGCATCATCAATGACGTGAAAGATTTGGATTGGGTGGTGGATGGCGTGAGTTTCATGAAAGCCACCATTGCTCACTTGGAACAACAACGTATGGAAATGGCCATTCAAGGCGGCCGGTTTACCAATGATCAAGGCAAACACACCTACGTCAAGTTTCGTTGGGAAGGCGAGGATCTGCTCATCGACAACACGAATATCTGCCATTGTGGCACCGACACGCCAGCCCTGACCATCTACACCAAGTTGGCTCTCAAGATGGGATGGTTACGTAAAATTGACAATGTGTTGATTTTGGGGCCAAATTTACAACAAGAATTCATGGGGGATCAAATCCCCAACATGACAAAACCCGCTGACAATGATTGGAATGATGTCACCGACGGTCAGGGGAACGCGGTCTTTTGGACGGTGCGTTCTATTTTACCGGATTATTTACAATTGAGTATGAGTTGTGGGTGGCGTTTCACCAACTTGAATGTGGCATTTCGGGCGGTGGTGGGTGAACCCACACGATCGTTGCACGTGTACTCCGACGTGGCAGGCAGCACTGTGGTGGGCAATCGCGTGACTGATTTGTTGCGTGAAATCCAGTACAAGCGAGAAGCACGAGGCAACCTGTACTTTGAACCGTTGCACATTCAATACATGTCTCTTCGTAACGAGGTGGTGGAAATGATTCACGTTCAAGTGGCTGAAACGATTGGTAGAGGAGGAGACTTGGTCAAGTTTGGTGAAGGTCATACCATTGTCACGTTACACTTCAAAAAGACATAAAAAGGGGGTGGCCAACGGAGTGTCCCAATCACAAGATGCCCAAGACAAGAGTGCGTCGAACGAGACGAAGGAGAAGAAGGCAACGAGGGGGTTTATTCCCACTGGCCGCCCTTATTCCAGCCTTGATCGCTGGAGGGAAAGCCTTGGCGTTGGGTGCTGCGGGTGGTGCAGCGAGTTACGGGGCTAAAAAAGGGTTGGAAGCCGCTTTTCGGAAAAGAAGACGATGATGACGCTATAAAAAGAGACGAGTCCTGTGACACAAACCAAACGTGATCATTGGTAACGCGTGAAGACGACACAATGCGTGGGGGAAGTTTGACACGATTTCGGACCGACGAGTGGTATGATCAACAGGGTCAAAGTGGACAAGGGTTGGTGACGGATCTCTTGCGTGGGGGGTTCCAAGGCCTTAAAAGCACGCGAAATCCTTTAAAACTGCCTACTAATATCAAGAGAGGATTGGAAACGGGTTTGACACGAGGTATCAAACGCAAAGCCGAAGACGTCATTAAAAAAGAAATCACCAAACAAGCCAAGAAAGCGTTGAGTCATAAGAGCGTGAAAGACGCCGTGCGTGTGGCCAGTGCTTTGTTTCCCAAACAAACCAAACGCGCGCGTGATATTTTTGGAGTGTGAACATGGATCCCGTGCATTCACGACCTCGACGGATTCGTAGTGATCGAGGGTTGTCTCAATGGGGAGGACTGTATCCATTTTGGAAACTCATGCGACGACAACGTGGTGGATGGTTAAGTCCCGAGGTGATGAGAGTCCCCGGGTTTGATTTGAGACAACGTTTAGCACGACGACGCTATAAAAACCCCTCACGACGACGACGGGGTACCACTCGACGACGTTAAACATGCCTGACGTGAGTACGCAAACCGCCCCGGCTCACGAGCGTTCCGAAGGGACCGTCAACCCTGCATTACGGATTTTCAAGGTGCTACCGACCGACATTAGCATCAATGCCTATCGCATGGTCACCATTCAACCCACCACCACGGGTATCAATCCCATGGAATTCATCATTCCAGGGTTGGACGATTTTGTGGATTTGGGACGCAGTTACTTTACCATGGAATTGAGATTGCAAAAGAGTACGAACGATAACTTGGTGGCCAATCAGAAATTGTGGCCCGTCAATAATTTGGCCCATTCCATCATCAAGCAAATTGACTTGCAGTTGAATGGCACGTTGATCAGTCCACAATCCGACACTTATCATTACAAAGCTTACCTGGAAACCTTGCTGAATTATGACCGAGAAGATGGCAAGACCGTGTTAGGACCCCAAGGATGGTACAATCAAGTGGATTTCCCACCCCAATGGACCGCCACCAACACAGACTATGCAGGACCTGATGCTGCCTATACCGCTCTCAGTGCCAATCACAAAGGAGCCTTGGCCGCCATGGTAGCCGAAACCGCCAAGTATGCTGAAGGTGTCACCCACAGTCTGGTGTTTACCCCGCACCTGGAAGTCTTTCACACTGGCAAACTGTTGGTGCCAGGCATCGAAATCAAGATGAAATTTCATTTCAATGGCCCCAGCCTGTTTTTCAATGGAGTGGCTCTAGCTGGCCGATTGATGGAAGGGGATGTGAAACTACGGTTTCATCTCTGCCAACTGCGTTTGAATGACGCCATCTACCAGAGTTTATTTAGCAAAAGACACAATGAAGGAGAAGTGGCGGCTTACCCGACCGTCCGCAGTGAAATCCGGACCTTCAGCATGCAAAACAACCTGGTCCGCTTTGATATCCCGAACCTGTTTCAAAACAGAATACCTGACCGATTGATTGTGGGGTTACTGGACAGCCGTGCCTTCAATGGAGATGTGACCCGAGATCCTTTCTGTTTCCAGAAATTTGGTCTGACGTCCATTCGACAGATTGTCAAAGGAGAAGAGTACCCTTATGAAACCCTACAGTTAGTGCACAACAATGGCACCCGAGATAATCTAGGCTACTTCCGTTTTCTGCAAGCCAGTGGTGCTTGGTGTAAAAAGAAAGGCAACATGGTAGAACTGCTGGATTGGGGCCAAGCTAAAAATTGTACCTTGTACATGTTTGACAATGTGGCCAATGGATGTGCTGACAGTCAAAACCTCAACCCCAAGCAAACAGGCGATTTACAACTGGTCTTGGAATTTGGAGCCGCACCCGGTGTCAATATAACCGTGCTCGTGTATGGAGAATTTGAGAACTTGCTGGAGATTGACAGGAACGGAGCCGTGTTGTATAACATTTACCAACACTAAAGATGGAACATGTGGCCTTGAATAATGTGCAATTGGATTATTTAGCCCGAGACGACCCGCAATTGAAACCGGTCTTTTACGGGACAGTGGCCTGTGATCGTTTACCCAAGACTCCTGTCAAGACTTCCCCTCAAGGGTACATTGTGAATACCGACCCACACGATCAACCGGGACAACATTGGTTAGCGGTGTCGACGGATGGAAAGGTGTGTGAAGTCCTGGACAGTTATGCTTTGCCCATGGACACGTACGTGCAAGCTACCCCGTTACGAGATTGGATTGTCAACCATTGGAAGTATGTGGTGACCAATGGCAAGTCCCTCCAAGCCATTTCAAGCAAGAGTTGTGGTGATTACGCCTTGTTGTACGTGAAAGCCAAAGCCCGTGGACGGACCTTGCAAGACTTTTTAAATGAGTTTTCGGATTATGATTATGTCAGGAATGACCATCAAGCGGTTCAACGCCTTCAACAATTGATTGTAGGTCAAGAAGCCAGATGGTATCAACTTTGTTGTCATCCGTATCATCAATGTAATGCTTAAATAAAAAAGTTCGTTGGAAAAAACGGTGTCGGAGTCGTAGCTCAGTTGGTAGAGCCTTTGGACTTGATCCAAGATAGCGATTGGGTCGTGGGTTCGAGTCCCACCGATTCCAATAAAAAGGTGCCTTTTTTTTTTAACTGGGTAGTATCATCATGCAAACGGGGAAACCGTTTCGTTTTCATACCCCCTCCAGTATTTTGGTGGTGGGTCCTTCGGGATGTGGCAAAACCGTGTTTACGGAAAAACTCTTGTTAGAGAACCCAGACTTGTTTGACACCCCACCGACTCAAGTGCATTATTGTTATGGGGCCTGGCAAGATCGATTTCGAGGCATGCAAGATGAAGGGGTGGTGTTTCACGAAGGGATTCCCGACCATGATGCCTTGGTGCAATGGTTTCCTCCAGGGCGTAAAGGAGTGATGGTCTTGGATGATTTAATGGACGAAGGGAGTCACGATAAACGCGTGTTGGATTTATTCACCAAACATTCGCATCATCAAGGGGTGACGGTGTTGTACTTGTGCCAAGACATGTTTCCCGTGGGCCGATATGCCAAAAGTATTTCTCGCAATGCCCATTACATCGTGGCGTTCAAGAACCTCCGCGATCAATTGGGGGTGCGCAATGTCTTGCTTCAATCGTTTCCTACCACCTGGAAAGACAGTTTGGAAACCTTTCATCACGCCACCACACGACCGTATGGCTATTTGGTGTTGGATTTGCACCCGGCCTCCTCCGATCAACAACGCTTGTTGAGCCACGTCTTAAAAGACGAAGGATGGTCCCGCACGTATCAAAAATGTTGCAGTGATCAGGATGTCAAGTAAAAGATTGCCTCACCCCATTGTGTTAGATTTGTTGGGAGATGCCAAGTAGACGATTACCAAGTAGAAGGTTGCAGGGATTGGCTCCCCTGTTGTTTTGGATTTGTTGGGAAAAAATTGTTGGTGATTATTTTCATAGCATGCGTTTGGACGACATGGATTACCAGGCCATGCAAGAGGTATATAATTTGGTTCGAAACCGACGAGGCCAATCCATTGACCGTTTAATCGATCGTTACAACGAAACGTATTTTCGTGAACTGGTGTGGACCTTAGAAGATCGAGCATGGCAGTTGATGATGCATCCCGACGTCCTTCGCAAGCTTACGCAACCGTTTCACCTGTAGGCACCACCATGACTTCCCAAAAAGACAAAACCGTGGTATCCTTGCTGAATGGACCGTTGTCCAGAAGCCACGGTGAAAAATTCAAACCGGAACTTTTGCAACGCATGGATTCCTTGTATGCCTTTTACCACAAACAGTGGTGGTGTTATCGGAAAATGCTGAATCATTTCAAGTTTGTCAACGCCTTGTTCAATGGTTTGGCATTACTCCTGATGGCGGCGGGCATGATTGCCGGACCCCTCTTGGAAAACAGTACGTTGGTGGCGTGTTTGGCGGCCGTGGGTACGGTGGTCAAAGGATGGAACGATTTTAAACAATACCGGTTTAAAGTGACCATGAGTCGGTTTGCGTTTACAACCTATGCTAAAGCCTTGACCGAATTGAAAACCCATGTGCGTGGTGTTCCCTTGGAGGACCTGGAAAGGTTTTTGATCAAGATGCAAACGTTGGATGATACCATTGTGGATTTCACCCCTCCGTTACCCAAACGATGTGTGCAAGATTACCATCGTCGTTTTGTGTACCAACCTGTGGAAGCGCCATGTTACGTGGATGGATGTCCTCGTCCGTTGATGTCCAAAGGGTATTGGACGGAAAAGGATAAAAAGCCGCCCCCCTCCAGTCCCACACTCCTAGAACCATGGCCGTCCGACGAAGACGACGCAGAAAAAGGAAACAAAGAGGAGGGGCTTTAATGCGTCGCAAACCCCGTTTGGTGGATAAAATAGCGCATGGCATGAGTATGTTTCTATCAGGCCCAGCGCCCGGGTTTGGACTCGCTTTAGGCAAACTAGGCGGTCAAGCCTTGAAAGGCATTACCGATAATGTACAACATTACCGACGACAACGAGGTGGGGGTTGGTGGCAAGATTTGAAACGCAATACCCGTCAAGGCTATAAAGAGTCGCGAGACGTGATCAAACAAAACAAAGCCCTTCAACGTCTATTGACGAATCGTCCATGGTATCCTTGAGGAGAAGAAGACGACGACGACGTCGTCGTCAACGAGGCGGTTTTTTAAATCTATTGGTCCCCGCCATGGTAGGATTAGGGAAAGCCGTGGCCTTGGAAACGGATAAACGTATAAAACGCACGATTCAAAAAGCCAACCAACGGTATCGTCACCGATAAAGGATGCAACGTCTTCGACGTCAATTACCGTTTTTACGGTCCATGTTACAAGAAGCCAATGGTTTGAAACGTCAAGAGTTGTTACAACATGCCAATGCCGATCAAATCAATGCTGTGAGTGAATTGGTCTTGAACTTCTTAAAAAACAAGATTCCCGTCACCCCACCCATCCTAGCTAAACTTCAACCCTATAAAAAGGTGCTACGTGATTTGGGACGTCGTCAACATTCCGTCAAAAAACGTCGTCAGTGGTTGGTCCAACAAAAAGGACGCGGATTGTTTCAAGGACTTCACGAGGTGTTATGTCAATGTGCTCGACCGACCCGTTAACCCTGGCCACGTGGATCACTCTATTACAAGAGGCCAATCGGGCCACCGACAAGTGGAAAGACGAGTGTTCTTATTGGAAGCATAAATATCACCTGTTGTATCGAGAGTACCAACACATCTTAAAGGCCCGTCTTTGTGAGAGCTGTCGTGTTGTGGAAGACGGGGAACTTTGTCCCGACTGTAGTCAACCACCACCATGGACGAGGTCTACATGATTCCCCAAAAGGACTTGGAACAACTCATTCAATATTACAAAGGAGAAATCACCAAAAATGCTTTGTTGAACAAAGCCGCGACGCTCGCTGCCAAAAAACATGTGTTGTTAGCCGACCCTCAACTCCCACCCGCCCTCGTCAATGCCCAAACTAAACCGTTGAGTCAAGAATTAATCAAGTTAACCAAACGCATTCGTCAATTTCCCGGAGGCGTGGGTGTAGGGGCGCCGGGTGGCCCACCAGGCGAAGAAGGTGAGGAAGAAGCCGGGGATTTGGTGACGGGACCCGTGGAACAATGGTTGAAGCGCATGATAAAAGGCAGCCCGTCGACCCCCAAACCACCCATTACCCCTGCAACCAAGAAAGGCAAAGGAGCAGCCACCACCAGTAAAATTCCCATTGTCCAGAAAGGGAGCCCATCCACCAGTCGAGGGGATACCCGGTCGCGTTTAGAAGCCATTCGAGAACAGCGCAAGACCTTGGAAAAAAAGTTAGCCGAGAGTCGCAAAGGCAAAGGCAAAGCACCCGCCCGAGAAGTGGAACGATTGAAACCCTTACCTGGTTGGGAAGATTGGGCCCAAGGTAAAAAGTTACGACGTCGATTGGATTACGACGACAGTGACTAAAAAAGATGTCCACCAAGAGGAGAAGGGGTATCAAGCGGAAACGCACCCAACGAGGAGGGGCCTTGGATGTCCAAAAATGGATTGCTAAAACCGGCAAAGAATTTCATTGGCCCGGTTATCAGTACATGGGCCCTGGCACGCATTTAGCCAAACGTCTGAAACGAGGGGATCCCGGCATCAATCGCTTGGACCAGATTGCTAAGCAACACGACATTGATTACAGCCGTGCCAAGAATTTGCAAGATAAATGGAAAGCCGATACGAAGATGATCCAAGCCA
The DNA here is from genome assembly GCA_964017195.1 of Siderastrea radians. Lineage (NCBI taxonomy): Eukaryota > Metazoa > Cnidaria > Anthozoa > Scleractinia > Rhizangiidae > Siderastrea > Siderastrea radians. Next base: position 11,991,714 of record OZ024895.1, on the reverse strand, counting down.
TTGATCGATTACCCGGCAAGAAAACCAAGACGGAACGCGTGGTCAAAAAAATCATGCAAGCCAAGAAACGTTTAAAATTGTAATTGAATGGCACACCAAGCCGTACCATGTTGAGTAAACAATAAAAACAAATGAAAATGTCAATCACTGTCTCTTTTTTTTTTTCCTCCAACCCTTTCATTCCTATGCAAACGTTCTGTCACAAAGGTACCTGGCTCTGGAAGCCCGTGGCTGCGCCCGTCGTCGCTCTTCTTTGGCCCGGAGCTCCGCCAATTCGTCAAAGTCATCGTCGTTTTCTTGGTCTGTCGTGGGGCGGCGTTTCGTGCCGTGGCAGGTGCAGCGGCAGGTCTGTTTTTTGGGAGGCATCGGGAGAGGGCGGCGGTGCTGGCGCTGGTGTTAGAGGGCGCTTGAACTCGTACCGCCAGTAGTCGCAACAAAAATCCAGGCCCTCGATAAACCACCCTGTGGTCAGCTGTGGGTAATGGCCCGGGGTCCAATGTTGCTTCACATAGGTGGCTCGTGCTGCCTGGGCTGCCTGGGCTGCCTGTTTCAACCGTGCTCTCTCCTCCTCTAATTCTTCTCCAAACTGTGTGACCCCCCGGTCGAGCACCCACTCCTTCTTCACTTCAGATAAAATTTCGTCCACTTGGAATGCCTCAAATTCTTCCAATAATTCGTCTGGACAAGAGGCCATGTTGAGAGGATCCACCCCGAGGTTCGATCTCTTTTATAGTGTCTCATTCGTTCCCCGCGAGGCCTGATGGGACTAACTTGGTGCCTTGCTTGGTGATTGGTTCATGCCCTTCTCCCACGTGACCTTTTTTTCTCTATAAAAAACGAGCACCGACCTCCAGCTAGTTCATCTGATCCTGACCTCTCGCCAAGACGAAGACGAAGCGAGGCCAAGTGGCCTTTCCGTACGAGACCAATTGGCTTTGCTAGGTCTCGATACCTCAGACTCTGAGAAAGAAGACACAAACCTGTTATGTCCTGAAGAGATGGGAGACAGCGAGGAAGATGACTTGTGCAATGACCTCCTCGATCATTTGGAACGCCAACACGCGTTTCAAACAAACCTCCTTCAGCAAAGTGGTGGTGCCTTGGATGGTGCGGAGGGCGCCTTCGAGTTTGAGTTGGACAATTATGTCGATCGTAAGAGTAGCCGTATGGGTGTTCGTGAACGTCATTTCAATACCCGTTTACGCCAAAGGGGGAACTTAATTCCAGATGAAAACATTACTCAAGCACTTCAAGATGGTTTACATCGAGCGGTGAATCAAGTGTTAACCACCACTCCCAGCCTGCACGATCAAGATCGACTCTATTTTACCATCGGTTCCGACCGCCTCCACAATAATTTTCAAGGATGGGGATAACGGGCTGGTGAATGGCGTGAAGGAGGTGAACGTTTGGATGCCCTCTTCGATCGATTGGCCCAAGCCCTCAACAGCAACGAACAATTTGAAATGGACGATTTGTTTCAATTGTCCATCACCCAAGTCCATCATGCACCTCAGGGAACCGGACGAAAACGCAGTACCAAGCCGGGCCACCCAACCCTTGAAGTGCTGACGGCCCGGTCACGGTCCGTTATCCGAATCCAAAATAGAGATGACCTCTGTTGTGCTCGGGCCCTCGTCACTGCTAAAGCTCGCCTGGACCAACACCCGAAATGGGAATCGATTCGACACGGTAGGAAAATCCAAAAAGAATTGGCTCTGTTGCTCCATCACGAAGCCAAGGTGCCCTTGGGTCCTTGCAGCTACGATGCCTTGACGGCCTTCAGTGCCGCCCCGTCCCTTGCCAATTACCAGATCATTCTGGTGGACGCCCATCGCTCGTTCCATTTCACCACCTTTGGAGGCACCCAAGACAAACCATTGATTTTGCTCCACGACCATGGCCATTACGATGTCATTACCCGTTTGCCAGGGTTTTTCGGGTCCAGTTATGTGTGTGGCCACTGTTGGAAACCCTATAACACCCAGGGAGGGCATCGATGCGACAAAAAACGACTTTGCGGAGCCTGTCGTCAAAAAGATTGTCCCGATTTCCAGGCAGCTTACCCAAGAGGCCTCAAAGCGACCCAACGTTGCCACACTTGTCATCGCGACTTTTTCGGAGACACTTGTTTCCAAACACATCTGGCTGTTGACCAGGCGGGCAAACCCACCACCAACCCACAGTCCACCGTGTGCTTTCTTCGCAGGCGATGCCCCTCCTGCCGAAAGCAGGAGGTAGGGGTAGAAAGAATTCAAAGGCATCAATGCTGGCACATAGATTGTCCTTCCTGCCATGAGTACGTGGACGCCCAGACTCATCTATGTTTTATTCAACGAGCCCCAAAGCCTCAAAAAGAGAAAAAGAAGAGAAAGAAGAAACGGCAAGGGGGTCCTCGCGCCAAACGAGGGGCCGCGGCTGGGGGACTTCAAACCCCCAATGCCCCGGAGGAGGAGGAGCAAGAAGACGATGTGGACGACCTGCCACCCTTGCACGTGTTTTTTGACATTGAAGCCATGCAACCCCACGAACAACACATCGCTAATCTCATCGTGGCCGAAACCGAAGACGACGACAACCCCGTGCATTTCCCAGGCGAATATTGTACCAGAGATTTTCTCGAATGGTTGGATACCCTCACGTTGAACGACACCCGACAAGTCAATGTGATGGCTCATAATTTCCAAGGGTACGATGGGTACTTTGTGGTTCATCAATACCATAGTGACAACCGGATCGTTGAACAGCTCCGGAACGGATGTAAACTCTTACAAGTCCAACACGATCGTATCCGTTTCATCGATTCTCTCAGTTTCTTCCAGATGCCTTTGTCGGCCTTTCCCAAAACCTTTGGATTGACAAAATTGAAAAAAGGTTACTTCCCACACAAGTTCAACCTCTCCGAGCATCAAAACTACGTGGGCATCGTCCCAGCCCTCGATTACTACATGCCTGAAACCATGTCTCCCGAAGGCAAGCAAGCCTTGGAAAAGTGGCATCAAGAGCAACGCGATAAGGAGGTGGTCTTTGATTTCCAGAAAGAATTGGTCGCGTACTGTGAATCAGATGTGCGTCTCTTGAAACAAGGATGTCTCACCTTCAAACGATTGTTTGAAGCTCAAGCGGGTTTCAACCCCTTCGATCAAATCACCATTGCTTCCGCCTGCAACTGGGATCTACGCATGAACCGGATGATCCCTAACAGCATTGCCAGTGAACCCGTCCGTGGTTGGAAGAACCGTATAAACCATTCCAACGGGCCATCCAATGGCTAACCTGGTGTGCCCAACAACAGCCCCAGGACATTCAACACGCGGGCAATGCCGGTGAGGTTCGCATCCCTGCCGTGGGGTTCGTGGATGGTTACTGCCACGACACCCAGACCGTGTACGAATTTCAAGGTTGTTTCACCCATGGATGTCCCACCTGCTATCCAAACCGCCACGAAAAACATGTGCGTCACTATGATCGAACCATGCAAGATGTCTACGAAACCTCGCAACACAAGGTCCAACAGCTTAGAGAACAAGGGTACACTGTGATCCAAATATGGGGTTGCGAATGGAAACGTCTCAAAGAAACCAACCCAGAGATCCAATCCTTCGTCGACAACCTGGACTTCAACGACCCCCTCAACCCTCGTGACGCTTTCTGTGGAGGTCGTACCAATGCTATCAAGCTGTACCACCATGTCACTCCCAGCCAAAAGATCCATTACATTGACGTCACCTCCTTGTACCCTTGGGTCAACAAAACCTGTGTGTACCCCAAAGGTCATCCTGAATTCATTTCCCAACCGGGTCACACCGACATCCAACAGTACTTTGGTCTCATCCAATGCAAAGTCCTCCCTCCACGTGCCTTGTACCATCCCGTACTGCCTTACCGCCATGAGAGCAAACTCACCTTTCCCCTCTGTGCCACCTGTGTCAAAGAAGAAATGGCAAAACCTCTTCTGGAGAGATCCGCTCAGTGCGACCACACCGACGAACAACGCGTCCTGACCGGGACATGGTGCAGCCCGGAATTGTCTAAAGCGGTGGACTTAGGATACCAAGTCCAGTACATCAACGAAGTCTGGCATTTTCACGAGACCTGTGAAGGACTGTTCCGAGACTACGTCAACACTTGGTTGAAAATCAAGCAAGAAGCTAGTGGGTGGCCATCGTGGGTCGGAGACGACGAAACCAAGCGACTACAATACATCCAAGAGTACTTCGAACATGAAGGCATCCGGTTGGACTACAACAAGATCGAGAAGAATCCTGGTCTCCGGACCTTAGCCAAAATGATGCTCAATTCCATGTGGGGGAAGTTTGGACAACGGCTCAACAAGACCCAAGTCCAAGAATTTGATGATCCCAAAGCCTTTCACAGTTTCCTAGATACCTCCACCTTGGACGTACGTCACGTCTCCGTGATGAATGACCAAATGGTAGAGGTACTCTACCAGTACCAAGAGGAAGACATCCCCGTCTCCCCAAACCTCAACATCTTTGTGGCTTGTTTCACTACCTGTTGGGCTCGACTCCGTCTCTATGCTGCGTTGGAACAATTGGGGGAACGGGTCTTGTACTATGACACCGACTCCGTGGTTTATCTGGAAGACGAGGGTCAATCCAACCCAGTCTTGGGGGATTACCTCGGCGAGTTTACGAGCGAATTAGACGCCGACGACTACATTGAAGAATTTGTGTCAGGCGGACCCAAAAATTATGGCTACCAGACCAAACATGGCCACGTCGAATGTAAAGTCAGAGGATTCCGTCTGAACAGCGAAGGCAAGAGCCAGTTGAATTATGACGTCATGCGCCAGAACGTCCTGGACGAAATCCAAAACCCTCAAAAGAAACCGCGTCAAACTCTAGTCACCAAAACGCATCAGATTGTGCGCGATCCCAAACACTACCAACTCTACACCTTTCCGGATTACAAGCGTTACCAGTTGGTGTACGACAAGAGAGTCATTGATCCTGCCACCTTTCAAACCTACCCTTACGGATATCGAGCCGCCTGCCAAGACACACCTTCACCCTGTTGATGCGCGTGTGACCACACCCAAGGAAAAGGATTAAAAAGTCATTGATTTCAACATGGCGTCTTTTTTTATCTGATCTGAGCCCGCGATCCCCATTTTTCCCCCCGACTGGTCAGCGGTTTCCCACCCTAGCCAGAGGGCTATTTACCTACGTCATGTAAGCGTCACGAAATGTCCTCTCTTTTCTGATCGGAGCCCGCAATCCCTTTTTCCCTATGTATTCCCTATGTAATTGTCCTCTCTTTTCTGATCTGAGCCCGCGATCCTTTTTCATCACTGGTCAGCGGTTTCCCACCCTAGCCAGAGGGCTATTTACCTACGTCATGTAAGCGTCACGAAATGTCCTCTCTTTTCTGATCTGAGCCCGCGATCCTTTTTGGTACAACTGGTCAGCGGTTTCCCAAACCAAATCACATGACCTCCACATTTCCAGTCACTTCCGGTTCCCTTGGACGTCACTTCCGGTTCCATCCAAATGACCTTTGACCCCATCTCTCATTGGTTCATTCCCTTGACCGGGATCACATGATAAAAAGGAATGGCACTAGTCTCTTATTGGTTTAAAAAATTGGAGGGGTGGGTCTTTTCCATACAAAACGCCAAAGTGACCCCCCATACTACTACGAGCAAAACCATTTACCTATAATAAGAGAAAGACCATCCTGACCTTGTGGTACAATCAAAACATGGACGCATGCGCGTGTCTTGCTCGATGCTCAACTTCGGTTATTTCACCTACTATTCACCAGGGGATCCCCGCGTCCCCTGCCCTGGCCCCGGCCCCAATCCCCCTATGGTCTGCGGTTTATCCCTTCCTTAGCAACCACCCTAGCAACCCCCCACAACATCAAAACGAGGCAAACCACCCCTAGTGAGCCCACTTTACTACTTCTATTTCATGTTTTACTCAGGGTTTGAAAATGTCACGCTATCCGCGTACTGTGCTATGGCATTCTGTTCGGTGAGCCTGTTTTTCCCAGTTCCTTTCTGTGGTGCTGTTTATTTTTCTGAATAAGGGGAATTTTCCTTTTGAGGACATGAAATTCTAATATGTAAGAGCTGGCAAGCAGTACTTTCATTTAGTGCTGGGATATTGAAGTTTTGATTCTGCAGATGAATGCTCAGTATAGTGCGACCATCACATGGGAAATACTGAGTAGTATTTTACTGAGGTACTCCTTATAAGGCTGAACACGGGTTATTCAAAGTTGTTGAAATTTTACAGCATTATCATTCTCCCTGTTATATGAGGGCTGCTGAGTGTAGTTTTCTGTGGGCTATTCATAAAGCTGCTAGCCTGAGAAAACAGCCAGCGTTTCACGAGGTCGCCACTTGAGCCCTCGCAAATCGACGTCTGAGTAACGAGCACAGAAATTCCATACTGATGACGTTCACTACCCAGATCTTGGTAGTACTTCTGATTGGTTGGAATTTTCTTTCAAGCAATCGGAAGCACTACCAAGATCTGGGTAGTGAACGTCATCAGTATGGAATTTCTGTGCTCGTTACTCAGACGTCGTTTTGTGAAGGCTCAAGTGGCGACCTCGTGAAACGTCAGCTGTTTTCCCAGGCTTAATAAAGCTGCCCATGGTGGTTTTAACATTTGAGTCTGTAAATCACAAACTAACGAGCCTTCAAATGAAAGCTGATGATAAGAAACCATTTGTGGCACTGATACTGTGCTTTTGTGACCACAGAAATGGAGCCCGTATTTCTGTTTGCTATTTGACGAAGATGAAATTTGTTCTTCATTTGCTAGGTGTCATTCGGGCCGTAATGATCGGGCTCAAGTCAGCAAAACACATTTGCGGAGACTACAAACAGTCCCACTTTTTTGCCAAGAAACACTCAAGCTAGAAAATGTGCGTGTGCGGGAGAAAGTTGCCGCGAAACTCATGAACATGTGAAGATGCCCGCGAACACTCTGTATTTTGGCGTGGCTACCAACTTTAGTACATGCTTGTTTTGTTCTCCTCAACTACTCCTGAGACAAGAAGGGCAAATTATATATATAGTGTAGGATGACGAGGTCCTACCGATTGGTATACCTTCTTAGTTTCCTTTGACCTGTCGACTTCAGGATAAGTATAGTCTAGTTTCTCCTCCTCCTCCTTCTTCTTCTCTTTTTTAGACTTGTCAACTTCGCCAGAAGTCGGAGAGGTGGCTGCTTCCTGCTGGTGTGCTGCAGCGTCAGATCCATCTGCGGCTGCCCTCTGCTGTAGTGGAACACTCTCAGTTCCGTTAGATCGCGGCCCTGTACCTGCATACCCGTGATTGACTTGCGAATAAGCATTATCCTCAGCATCTAACTGGCCTTCTTGTCTGGAACTGAAAAATCCAACCATTAGACGCTTGTTACGCCAAGCAACGTGCAATGTGTGTCGCCACTTTCGGCTGGAAACAAGTTGCACGAAATACACTGACCAGTTAAAACATTACAAGACACGAATGGAATTGAAATCGCAGAAATGTACTTGAGAACTTGACCCAGGTTACCTAACACAACTCATCACTTCTACCCGTTGTCAGACAATCGTTAATTCAAACTTCTTCGTGCAACGTTTTTGCATCCAAGATAATCTGGCTCAAAGTGATGCAAAGTTGTGAAACAGAATCACTGAATCCAACATTTTACCGCAAATCTCATTACTTCCTCCGGTCAATACAAGTGACACAGAGCTTACCTACATTCCCACACAAATTGCGACAGAGCCTAAATGAAATAAATGGAAAGAAGATCCTCGCAGTTATTAACGCAACTTATGCAGTTGCGAAAAGAAAGCCTGAAAAAATCAGGCTTGCCGGGATTCGAACCCTGACCTCTGCGATACCGGTGCAGCGCTCTAACCAATTGAGCTAACAAGCCAACTGGGAGCTGGTCATTAAATTGGTTCGTAATATACCCGGGAAAGATGAAGATGAAATTATGAATATATGAAATTCATATATTTGAACTGCGGAATGAAGAAATAAATGGAAAGAAGATCCTCGCAGTTATTAACGCAACTTATGCAGTTGCGAAAAGAAAGCCTGAAAAAATTAGGCTTGCCGGGATTCGAACCCTGACCTCTGCGATACCGGTGCAGCGCTCTAACCAATTGAGCTAACAAGCCAACTGGGAGCTGGTCATTAAATTGGTTCGTAATATACCCGGGAAAGATGAAGATGAAATTATGAATATATGAAATTCATATATTTGAACTGCGGAATGAAGAAATAAATGGAAAGAAGATCCTCGCAGTTATTATTTCTTCATTCCGCAGTTCAAATACATGAATTTCATATATTCATAATTTCATCTTCATCTTTCCCGGGTATATTACGAACCAATTTAATGACCAGCTCCCAGTTGGCTTGTTAGCTCAATTGGTTAGAGCGCTGCACCGGTATCGCAGAGGTCAGGGTTCGAATCCCGGCAAGCCTGATTTTTTCAGGCTTTCCTTTCGCAACTGCATAAGTTGCGTTAATAACTGCGAGGATCTTCTTTCCATTTATTTCTTCATTCCGCAGTTCAAATATATGAATTTCATATATTCATAATTTCATCTTCATCTTTCCCGGGTATATTACGAACCAATTTAATGACCAGCTCCCAGTTGGCTTGTTAGCTCAATTGGTTAGAGCGCTGCACCGGTATCGCAGAGGTCAGGGTTCGAATCCCGGCAAGCCTGATTTTTTTCAGGCTTTCTTTTCGCAACTGCATAAGTTGCGTTAATAACTGCGAGGATCTTCTTTCCATTTATTTCTTCATTCCGCAGTTCAAATATATGAATTTCATATATTCATAATTTCATCTTCATCTTTCCCGGGTATATTACGAACCAATTTAATGACCAGCTCCCAGTTGGCTTGTTAGCTCAATTGGTTAGAGCGCTGCACCGGTATCGCAGAGGTCAGGGTTCGAATCCCGGCAAGCCTGATTTTTTTCAGGCTTTCTTTTCGCAACTGCATAAGTTGCGTTAATAACTGCGAGGATCTTCTTTCCATTTATTTCTTCATTCCGCAGTTCAAATATATGAATTTCATATATTCATAATTTCATCTTCATCTTTCCCGGGTATATTACGAACCAATTTAATAACCAGCTCCCAGTTGGCTTGTTAGCTCAATTGGTTAGAGCGCTGCACCGGTATCGCAGAGGTCAGGGTTCGAATCCCGGCAAGCCTGATTTTTTCAGGCTTTCTTTTCGCAACTGCATAAGTTGCGTTAATAACTGCGAGGATCTTCTTTCCATTTATTTCTTCATTCCGCAGTTCAAATATATGAATTTCATATATTCATAATTTCAGAGCCTAAATGATTACTTAGATTTCCGTGATAAAGATGTACTTGCACACTATAATTTAATGCAAAACAGGAACCACGAGCGGTAACGAGCGCTAGCGTCTCGTGAAGGAAGTCAAACCCCACCAGACATTTAGTGAAAACAAAATTAGAATGCAGACTGGGTAAACCTTTTCATATTTAAACTAAGACTATAGCAATCTTAAAGGAAAATTAACGATAAAAACGTCACATGACGTTTCGACGATATCACGTCACCATTGTTAAATGTGGAGAAATTAACATAGGTGGCATATATACAGAAATGGCATGATGACATGAAGTCGTCGAAACGTCATGCAACGTTTTCCTCGTTAATTTTTCTTTAAAATGTTTATCGAAATCGACCCTTACTCAAGTAATCACAATACTTATTCTACACTGTGGTAACCAGAGCTATAGAAGGCTATAACAAGTATACTAAGGGCTCGATGGCGCTTTAATTAGTACAAGGTTTGGTAAACGACAATGCGGAACATTTAAAATCCCCAATTATTTTACATGAAAATTCTTCAGAATTCAAGTGTAATTTTGGCCCTAAAACGATGAATTTCAACGCGCTTTTTCATTTTAATAGTTTGTAATTTATAGTAATTTATAGTTTTAACAGTACAGTACATTACAGTGTTGAAACAGTACTCACAAAGCTTCTTGTTCCTCACTTTCAGAATGGTGAACTGCATGTTGTAAATGTACATTTACATAAAAAAAAAATAAGAACGAGAAAAACAGTACGTTAGAAGACAGCAGTAACATATAACCAGTAATTAGGCAATGGACGGTTTCACGTTTTTGAAAAAATGGACGGGGAAAACCAGTAAGAACAATCAGCAATATGTATAGTCTGTGTCCAGATGTCCCCCGTTTTGTTCCCTTGCTGAACAGGGTTAAAGAAGAAAACAAAGGGACTCTGTGGGCAGGCTTCAGATGTCAAGTCTTGATGCCATAATACTTAAATTAGAGGCTTCAGTTCAGCTTGTGGACTAGCCACCTTTGTTACATACAGAAGGCTGACCAGCCATAATGCAAGATGTTTCAAACACTAGAGAGAGTAATTTATTAGGACACCTGACGCCTTTACGGACTGCTTACTCACTTTTAGCGTCCTTTCTCCTGCACTCTCTCTTCTTATGCACATACCAGGTCACAAAAGCAACGATGATAGCAAAAACCACAACTCCTCCGATTACAGCGCCAATAACAACCCATGGAGGACCATCTAAAATGAATTATAAAATGGGTGAAACCTGCCTCTAAGCCTATTGTCTTACCGGATAATGACCCTAGCTTTGACACTTTCAAAGCAAGAGTCAAGTGTCCTCTTAATTTCAGGGGAGCAAGGCTGACGCTTAATAAGAGCTCAGTATTCTAAGACGCTTAAAGAACTGACCTGGGAGGCTATGCCTGGATGCCAACCCTTACATTTAAAAGCCTCGGCTCATTAATTCTGAGCTTTGGACAACTAGCAATTCGTCTTGGACATCCACCAAAATACACAAGGTAGCTCTAACTTGTGCGTTTCTGAATACACTCCCTAATAACTGTCTCAACTGATACGACACCTTTTCGGCGGTTATCTTTCTATTGCTCTGTTCGTCTTTCTGACCCTGAGGTGAATATCTAAACAACAATGGTTCCATCCTTGTCTTCTGCCCACGTGTTGCTGCTGTAGGTAACGAATCATTTCACAATGAGTGTCAGCTTAATTATACCTCTCTTAGTCCAAGAGTGTGACGTAAAAGAAAACTGACAGAGTGCTAAGTGGTACCTTTCATGGCTGCCATTCAAACCGAGCAAATGGCTTGAACTCAGTAGTCATGACATAAGTAGGTTATGTATGATCTTCTGGGTAAGTGTTGTCCTAAAAGGACTGACGTTTCAACAGGAATTCTGTATTGTCAGTTGATCTGTCAACTGACGATACACAACTCTGATGATAACTTCTGCTATAATTGTCAAAAGGTCAGTCACTGTCACTAACAGTCTTTTTCAGGACTACACTCACCTGGATGACCACACAGAACCTACTTATTCAATTCGTAGCACAGTGAAGCCCTGAGTCTTTCCATCCAACAGAAATCGGGATAAATTGGATAAACAGTTAGTAGTAGTGGGCCGATAAGCTATCAGACCTTAGAGAGTATGCTCATTAACACAAGACGTCATAAATGTAAAGAAGATCCTCGCAGTTATTAACGCAACTTATGCAGTTGCGAAAAGAAAACCTGAAAAAATCAGGCTTGCCGGGATTCGAACCCTGACCTCTGCGATACCGGTGCAGCGCTCTAACCAATTTCCCGGGTATATTACGCACCAATTTAATAACCAGCTCCCAGTTGGCTTGTTAGCTCAATTGGTTAGAGCGCTGCACCGGTATCGCAGAGGTCAGGGTTCGAATCCCGGCAAGCCTGATTTTTTCAGGCTTTCTTTTCGCAACTGCATAAGTTGCGTTAATAACTGCGAGGATCTTCTTTACATTTATTTCTTCATTCCGCAGTTCAAATATATGAATTTCATATATTCATAATTTCACAAGACGCCATGTTGCACAATAATATACCTGAGCTTGGAGGATTCCCCCCTTCTGTTGTAGGTGATGCAGAAGGTGTGGGAGTGGGTTCCACTTGCTGGATAATTTTCAAATTTGTTACTTTAAAGGGACCAATGGTTCCATTGTTTACAGCATCTATCAGTACGGCAAGTTCTTCATTTGTGATGACAGGAGTCGTAAAGAACAGGATGAAAGACACAATTATACTGCCCTCCCTAGTAATAAAAAAAAGAGAAAATTATAAATAAATTAGAACCTCAAATTTTTTAAAATAGAAACCTCAAGCCAACAAGTTACAAACCTGATTCGATAAAATTTCATTGAACATTTAGGAGCACACGTGGCCTCGATCTGAAAGGTATAAATGTTTTTTTGGATTTTATTGTAGTCTGTAACAAACATTTTTAAAAAAAGATGCTCAACAAAACAACCATTCTTGAGATCGTTGCTGTAAACAAGCATTTTCAAACTGAAGACATGCATGCGACCTTTGTAATCAACTAACATCTTACTGACTGAGCGCGAGGGCCGTTAAGTGAGGAATATTGGCCCGAGGTCATGGTAATACGGACCTCGCTGCGCTCGGTCCGTACAAAAACGACCAAGTGCCAATATTCCCCAGTATGGTCCCAAGCATGTGAATTCGAAGTTAGTAATCAGTTTATTATATGGCATCATTTTCATACGAAACAACACTTCTAGCAGTTCACTAAAGTCGATTTCCGGTGTGGTATCAAGGAAAGAAGCCAGCGATTTTAACTGGCTTCCAAAAACAGTTTGACGATCGTTCCTGTCGATCGGTGAAAACTTGCGTGACTCTTGAATTAAAACTGCTCCGCTTTTATTATATGTGTCAGTTCTTCGTCGTCCTTAACAAAAAAAGATAGTTTTATTTGAAAGTACCTGTTCGTTTATATCGGCGGCGACAACTCGGGAAAAAGAATAATAATGAAAACGCCGCAATAAAATCTCACAAACGTGCTTCTCAAACTGGAAATTGTGGCAGCGTGTTACTCTATCACCCGCTCGAAGGAACTCCGGAACTTAAAAAAACAAGACAATGAAAATACCTCTTCGTCAAATACTGCAAGTTGTTTGCTTCAATGGCTTTGGAAGAACTTTGTAGATGCTAAGTGCAAATTTTCGTCGCACCTGACAAAGCTACTGCAAAAGCGGACTTGATAACCAGCTAAAACTATTTTCAAGGACGTCCACTACAAGAGCAAAAATCTTGCTGAGAAAGGTACACTTTCAGTTTAATACGTGTAGCTTGTTCTAGTGGAAAGTGCTCACTGAAGCGATGGCCTATATTACGAAAGCTATACAAGAAGGTGATCGTTTCCTTTTGATTCACAGTTGCCGATAAAAAACCATTTGCTAGTTGTTTGGCAATTTTGATTGTTTTTTCGCCGAGAGGGTTTCTTACGAGAAACGTACCCTGTTGTTAATGCTGAATTTTAATGATTATTGTTCAAAGTCTTGACCGATTTACTTGGCTCTCTACAGCTTACAGCCTATAGCCGTACAGGTCCATGTCAACTGCTTAATAAAGATCCAACTGACCAACCTAGCCGGAAACTTACTGAAAAGCTTCTTAGCTTAAAACGAAGTGGACATCTTTCAGAAACTGTCTACAACAAAATCAAACCTAGGCACAAACAGCCACCTAGGATGTATGGTCTACCTAAGATACACAAGCCCGACGAATACCATTAAGACCTATTGTATCGTGTGTAAACACCTTCGCTTCGATTTGTCGGCTCACTTAGCTGGCATCCTGTCTCCGTTGACAGGCAAATCAGACTACACAGTTACCAACTCTTCTCATTTTGTGTCTACCATCAGCCATGAGCGAATACAAGAAAACGAAGTCATGGTATCTTTTGACGTAGAATCGTTATTTACAGACGTGCCGATCGAAGGTGCCGGCAAGACCGATCCCGGTCTTGCCGACCGCACAAACCTTACACCTACACAAATTGCCGACCTTTTAAACTTTGTCTTAAGATCCACGTATTTCCAATACAACGGGTCGATTTACGAACAGAAAGACGGAGCAGCCATGGGGAGCCCTGTCTCCACGGTTATTGCTAACCTTTACATGGAACAGTTTGAGGAACGGACGATAGCAACAGCGACCTATAAACCTAAGATCTGGAAGCGATATGTAGATGACACTTTTGCAGTCTTAGGTAAGACTATGTAGACGGCTTTTTACAACATCTAAACAGTCAACAGCCTACTATTCGTTTTACCATGGAAATCGAGAAAGATAACACTAGCCCCTTTCTCGACACGTCAGTTTCAAGGGGTTCAGACGGTCTTCTCGCCACCACTGTTTACAGAAAGCCCACCTACACTGACCAATACCTAGCGTATGATTCACACCATCCTCAGTCAGTGAAACTTGGTATTGTTAAGTGTCTATACGACCGAGCCAAACACCTCACATCAAAACCATCAGCTATCTCTAAAGAAAAGAAACATTTATCATCGGTCTTGTTTCGAATGGATATCCTTCTTCATTTGTACGAAAGCTCACAAAGACAACAAGACCAACAGCCAACAAAGAACCCACGCAGGAATTTAAATCTACTGTGGTTCTACCCTACATTAGAGGTGTATCAGAGGTTCTTCGCCGCTGCCTTAACAACAACAAGGCGTACGCACCGTCTTCAAATCAGACACAACTCTTAGGTCTCACTTAGTGTGACCGAAAGACGCCCTTGAACCAACTAAACAAGACGGTGTCGTCTTTAAGATTCCATGTGAGTGCGGCAAAGTATACATCCGGGAAAGAGGGAGAGCGATGCAAGACAGGATAAAAGAACATGACAGAGATATACGGCTTGCTCGTATGCAAACCTCCGCAGTTTCGGAGCACGCTAATGAAACGGGGCATCTTCCTATTTGGAAAGAAGTTAAGTTTATTGATCGTAACCCTCGCTGGTACACGCGTAGGGTCAAAGAGGATATCCACATAAGACTTCATCCTAATAACATCAATAGAGATAGAAGAATCGAAATTCCTGAAGCTTTGATACCTACGATCAGAAAGCACAACAGCCGATCAACCACAAAGCGGACCTGTGAGGGAACAACATCTAATAGTCCGAATAATAATGAGGATCGAAATGCACCAATCGCAGCGAACCAACATGCTACAAAATAGCGACACGTAAACAATCGGCCTCATCGCCTGACGAAGACTAGCAGTATTGCAGTCGAAACGTCGCGATCATCAACTCAAAGCGATTCCATCGTGAGACAAACCAATAAACGTTCCACTGCTGACGAGTTCTTTGCTTATATCAAAGAGTCGGTAAAGTTAACTGCAGAGCGGTTTGAATTTTGCGGGAGCGCGAGAAAAAAAAGCCTTCCAAAAGGACTGTTTTCATGGTAACGGTCCGTACTGTAAAATCCCGACCGAAAACTAACCAATCGGAGTGCTCCATTTAACTTTCAGAACTGCTTACCATATAATAAAGGGAATAAGGAGTTTTTGTTTTTTGGTGTTATTTTTCGTTTCTGTTCGTTGGTTTTGTGAGTACTTGGTGGCTTTACAAATTCCTTTCTCCTCCTTCAAAGGAACCGTGTGTTTTCTTAGTTAATGAATAAGAACCGATCAAACGTACCAGTGGCTTCAATACATTTGTCAAATTTTTTGAAGATAAACTGTCCAGGTCGTTATAATCTTCCACAAATACAGCATCTTTCCCATACAGTGACACTATCGTCAGTTCCAGTGAACGGTTGCTTCCTAACAATAAAAGCAGTAAAACTACACATGACCAGAAAAAAAAATAATGGCCACTTCATGGGGTTGTCTATTAGATCTACTTTAGACAAAATAAGGAGTCCATCTCTACCAGCATGCAGAGGATGACCCAAACACAAATATTGTCACTCCCACTGAAGGATAAAGTAGTACATCAAAATTTAACTCCGTAATTGTATTTGCATTCGCAAGTCTCCGTGCAAGATCCCATCACAATATCTTGGTAACGAAAAACGTTATTGAATCAGTCTTGTCATCCAAGGCTACAAGTTAATCTGGTCTGAAAAGCCCACTGGGGGTATTATAATTTGATTCAGACCACTGATAAATCATTACATAGATTAAGAACCACTTCAACTACCCCAAGTTTCCCTTATGTCTTAGACGAAAATGCCAGAACTGTTGTGACCCATTCTTACTTACATGGACATAAATGTAGCAAATGTTTGACCACAAACAACAGGAAATTTCTTCGTCTTAAATTTAAGTGGCAGTTCACCTTAAATTTACAGGGATTACACTTATGAAATAGCTTTTAAAACAACCTTCGATATTTGCAGCAATTACAATTTCATCAACAAAACACTTACCTTTTGAGGTCGGTGGCGATGTCGTGGTAGGCGGAACAGGGACTTGTATGAGTAAAAAAAAGAAAATGAAACATTGGCTAGTTGAATTTTACTCTATAAGCAACAGAAAATCAATTCGAGCATTTTTTCCTAACCATTTGCTTTCTAGTGCCCACAAACGTATGGGAAACGCACCAGATTGTTTAGAAATAAAAAAAAATTGAAGCAGCTGTTCTACAGGAAGCTTTCACTTTACTACCACAAGTGGAAAAATGGTTTTCTTTACTCCGTTTGGTTTCGTAGTTACAGCTATTGCTATAGTCACCTTTAAGACATAAATTAATTTTATTCACCATGGTTTGAAGTTGAACTCTAGAACTAAAGAAGGCAAAACCAGGTACCATATTGCCATATTCAACACGACAGACATTTGAGAAAACCGTAAAGCAACTGAGAAAAACGCGGCTCACATAAACCTCGCGAAGCCGAGAAGCTGTTCATATATATATATGCAAGTCACCGTTGTAACTCTTTGCTAACACATAAGCAATAAATGAAAAGTGGCTTTCAACTTAATTCAGTCATCCTCTGTATTGTTCGTTTTGAACCACTGGATAATCATCCCGTTGCGTCTACACTTTCAGTTTCAGTTTCAGCAAACATTTCGATTTCAAGCACATATTGAATAATTTCGTGCATATGTGATGGCGCGTTGTGATATTGTATAGAAATGAAGAGACGACCTTCAAAATATAAACACGCTACAAGAATCACTAAAGGTCTTGCGAGGGGCGCCAAATTTGTATAAATTGCTTTGCAAAAGCCAAAGGCTCTCAAGCGACCTTAGCCTCTCGCTTTGCTAGAACGAGCAAGCAGCAAATTGGGGAATAAATATACTAATTTTGGAATAAATGACCACTCACAAATTTTTCCAAAGACCACAACGGTTGTTAGCCGTTGAAAAAAAATTACTCCAAAGTGAACAAATAAGGTTACACAAGACCTTATACAAAGTGCGTGTAATCAGATAAAAACAGTTTGTGCTTTTGGTTGAGATTTTTTACGAGAATTGCCCGTAGCGATTTTGGAAGGTACCTATTTCCGTCGACTTAAAATTAATCTCTGCAACTCCTGCAGGTCACGTACAGTCGTATACAGAGAAACAAAATGATCACGATAACTACAAAAGCCCACAAAACTATTGATAATCAAAAGCGGGACAAAACTATTTTCCAAACGGTCTTTTTTTTATTTTATACCGCATAATTTGCTACAATCTTTGTTGAAGATAGCATATAAATCATAGCAATAAACGTCTACAAATTGTTTCAATAGTATTAATGCAAAATTCTCAAATGTTATAAGCATAAAATTGAAAAACACTTCTTCAACATTTGGACGCATCTCAGGAAATGCACAGTCACAAATCAACGACGGCTGTTTTCTGTCGCGTTGAGTGGGTCAAAAGTTAATTTTTGGTTCTTGTAATCATCTTTCTAGCGAGTAACCGTTGTTACTTTAGAGGCAGGGATTGCCTCGAAAAATTCCCAAAATCCCGAAAACCCTGATACGTTGAGTTCCGAGATTAAAGACTGAAAAATGTTCATGTTAAGGCTGGTTCACACTTGTGACATAAGCATAAGCATAAACATAAGCATAAGCATAAGAATGTTCACACTTATGACATAAGCATAAGAAAGCGACATACGCAGGCGCATTAAGCCTGGGGGAATGAGACGAGTTGTAATTTCAAAACGGTGGACGAAGAAGAAAACGAAGAAGCGCTCCTTTTGATGTTACTGCACCGTAATCGTCGACGGTGGAAAGAAAGACAACCTGAGAAAAGATGGCGGTCCTGTTGGGTAAGAGAAATCTTCACGAAGAGAAAAACAACAAGAAGATTATCACAATCTTGTGCTTGAAATGCGACTGGTGGACCGATAATTTTATTTCAGGTAGTCAATACGGCCGGCCTCAGCCAGTTTCTCATTATAATACAGCGTACGTGTTTAAAGAAGAAGACGCCAGTTTGAAACAGGTAATCAGAGCAGGATTGGGAACTGTTTTCGCTTGAATTTCTGCTGACATCAAATACTGCTGTTTCGTTATGCTTATGCTTATGCTTATGTTGTCCCGGTTCACACTTGCGATCACGAGACATAAGCATAAGCATAAGCATAAGCATAAGCATAAGCATAAGAAAAAGGAAAACTTTCCTTTTTTCTTATGCTTATGCTTATGCTTATGTCACTACGGTTCACACTTACGCTTTCTTATGCTTATGCTGATGTTTATGCTTATGCTTATGTCACAAGTGTGAACCAGCCTTTATTCTTGACAAAACGTATGCCCAGATGAAAGGGGAAACATTATTAATAAAGTACTAGAGGTTACAAATTGTAAGTGAAATGCTGCGAGTAGATACTGGGCAGTACTACAAAATAACGTATGAATGTTATAATTTCAAACAGTAAATCTACGGAATGAATACAAATATGAGTTCTTCGCGATTTGCACCTCAATAACCATAACAGTAATTTCAAACAGTAGATCTACAGAATGAACACAAATATGAGTTCTTCGCGATTTATACATCAGAATATAAACAGTAATAGTAACTTCACACAGTAAATCTAGTGATCATGAATGACTACAAATATGAGTTCTTCGTGATTGCAATGACTACAGTACCTCCAATAATTTAAATAGTAAATCTACTGAATGGATAGAATTATGAGTTCTTCGCGTTTGAACCTCAATAACAATAAAACAGTTAAGTTCAAAGAGCAATAGAATCTACTGAATGGACACAAACATGTTCTTCGTGATTGCACCACAGAATAACAACAAGAATGAAATCATAGCTGGACCTTCAGTGTCCTAATTTATTAAACTTGGGACTTAGCAACCTAGTTAAATATGGCGGCTTTCTATTTTATTAGATCTAAACAACGCAACTTTTTCACATCTCCCACAAAAACTCCAAATAACTGCAGCATTCTTTCAACGAAATAAATACAAAACAATGAATTACCAATTTATTTTACCACAGAGTTCCAGAAATTTTATACTCGAAATTATGGAGCAGCAATTCAAGAGAACTGTTCGTCTTCACAAAAACGTGGCTTTCTACACGAAACCGGATTTCTTCGCTACAGGTTTTCCACATCCCACTTTATCGACAATCGAGTGTTTTCTTCTGAACCAATTTTACTACGCCTGGAAATCAAGGGCCTCGATTCAACGGCCACGAAATCGAGGCAAATTCGGTGATAAACTAAATCTCAAAACCTTCTGGCTTCGGGCACAGGCAACCCAGGCTGGTCACGTACACAGCATGAATTAGTCTGCTGCGAAGCCTGGTGTATTCGCAGCAATGAAGCAGCTACAAAAGATATCTGAAAACTTAGGAAACTGTGCAATTGTATATGGCTTAACTCTTACAGGACTGTATCACTTACCAACCAGAAGGCACCGACTGGCGTTGACTGGTCCTCCCAAGAAGTTCCTGGCAGAACAGGTATAACATCCACTGTCATTAAACTTAGTCCGAGAAAAAGTTAGCATTTCTCCACTGTCAAGTGGAGGGCCACTTGTATCACTTCCTTTGTACCATGTTATATTAGGTTCAGGGTTTCCATCAACTTGGCAAGACAAAGATACAGGTTCACCTAAGGACACATTAGTGTTCGGAACAATACCTCTAGTTGATGGAGGATCTAAAAAGAAAGAATGTAACAAGAAAATGTATGGTTATGCCTTTTACAAGATTTTTGAATGGAAAAATGCTATATTCATCCAAGCAATATAACAAGTGCAATGTGCCAAAGGTATAGAGCAATCTATCAAGTGTGACTGTAACTTCGAAACCCAACTTATAGTTCGTTGATGGAACTTGAACCCTTATTACATCCGGCAGGATCTACCTTCTAATGAATTCAAAACATTTCAAAATGGCAACAATTTCATAGACAATGTCAAAACGCGGTAGGTTTTTTACCTGTACTTGGTGTTAAACCGTCGTTTAGTTTTAAGGTTTGCTTTTGCTATTTTATTATCTTATTTTTCATTCTAACACAATGTAAATTGCAAAACATTTCTGTTGTAAGAAGTAATTCATTACATTTCAGGTTTACTTTAATATTACATGAATTATAATTTAAGCGTTAAATGGCAACAACGTTAAACAGCACTCCACTTGGACTTAAGTTTAATCATTTAAGCTTACATTCTATCCTGGAATTATAACGTAAACACACGTCAAACAAAGAAGCTTTAATCTTTCATTTTCTAAAAACAAAACTAACGATTCTTGGTTTCCAGTGAGATCACCTTGGGGTCCTTCCAGCAAATAAGAGCTGAGAAGGATTGAGGGCTAGGGCCATAGATACCGTGCAACCAATGGTTATATCTAAGTAAAATTACTGAACATATATTATGTCAAAAACAATAGCGTAGAATAAATAGATAGACGGGAGATCAAAATCGAGTAGGTAATAACTAGTCACTTTGCATCAACAAAACAGACAATTAAAGCAGAGAAGGAAACCTTTCTTTGAAAAAAGTCACAAGGTGCTAACCAAAATAAACAACGTAATTAAGATAGACAAACTACACGAGGCAGAGAGAGTGGGAATTTCATTAAATGACAACTATGCGTTTAAAATGATGTCAAATTAAATGCCACAGGTAAGAGAAGAGAGGTTTCAATTATGAAACCACCTAGCATCTAAATCTAATTCTGCTTGAAAAAAGGAGTGGTCGTGACCTCAATAGTGACTTTCTCTGTACCAAAAAGTTAGTGTTTCAGTATTTTTATTTCACAATTTAGACTTTTTTCTTTTCATTGCACTATGAAAAGACAATAAAAATCTGCAACAGCTTCACAGTGTACAATATTATTTGCAACTCTTCGTTTTTACAATAAATTCTAAAAGATTAACAGTGACTCACATTGAACATCAATAACAGCCGTTTTGTTGTGATTGCCACATACATTACTCGCTCTGCATTTGTATTCTCCTGTGTAATTCCTGTAAATGCTGGGTAACGCCCACGTGGCACCTACTTCTATCAGCTCATTGTTGCTGCAGTTTATCCAAGTGATATTTGAAAATGAATTTGCAGAAACGTTGCAGGAAAGTGTAACATCCTCGCCTTCCTTTGCGAAAATCGTGTCATTCACACGTGCCACGGATGCAGGAACTTGGAATACACTCACATGTGTCACAGGAGCTTGGAAATAAACTGACAATTAGTAAAACAAAAAACCTCCATTTTAAGTCATCTGCAATCACATCTGAGAAGTGCACTTTTAAAAGCCATACCACACTAATATTTCCGACTGCTGTGCACTACTGATATCACCTTAGAAAACGTCTTTCAGAAGCTAGTACACTAGCTAACCCACTAGCTAAAACCCAACTGAATTTTTGTAACTACGAAATCCAAGACCCCTATTTATAATGATGATGATGATGATGATGATGATGATGATGATGATGATGAAAGAACAATTTACACGTCCATTAAGGTCAAGCAAAAAGAAAAGAAAGAAAGAATTTAAGATCTTATAACATGGAGGGCAAAATTACTGATTGCTGATTGGTTCAGACAGAGGGCATTTTTTCTTAATTTTCTTTCTAACGAGGGCAAAATTACTGACTCCTGATTGGCCAAGCGCGAAATATACTGGCATTTGATTGGCTGAGCGCGAGAGCGCGCCATTTGCATTTTGTAAGCGCTTGAAAAGAAAAACAGATTTTGAATTGGATGGTAATAGCTCGAAGAGAAATTCCAGAAAGTCAGAACCTGAATGTTTTACGGGAAACAGCAAATAGTTATTTGTTTTAAAACTATCTAAAACTCTGGTTAATTCAGCGAGCGAGAGGAAGCTTTGCAACTCAGGTAACTTAAATTAATTTACTTAGTTTGAGTTTTAAGTGTGTTTTGTCAATGAACTAGAATTGTAATTATCTCATAAGATGAACATATGCATAATAGACAGTTTCTTTTTAGTTGTCTTTTGTTCTGTACGCTGTGCAGCAGTCTAATAAACTGCTTGTGTGGAGAAGTGTTTATTCCGAGGGCCGGCTGATTGTGTTTGGACGTGAATGGAAAGTTTTCAGAAAATTATGCCCTCTGTGTTATAAACAAGTAATCGCATTGAGTCCTCGTAGAATTAAGGATAAATATTCATTTGTATTTTCAAACTTTTCTCAATTTTGTGAAAACTTTGAAAATACGCGTGAACCTTAATTCTACTCGGCCTCATGCGATTACATATACTAATTCAACCTCACAAGAAGCTCCTCCCGCTAAAATAAGTAACAAAAAGACCTCCAAACACACTGATCTCATGAACTTTCTGGCACTAACTAGCGAATGTAAATCAACGTTTACAACAAGACTTGAAAAAGGACGTTTAGACCGAAGAACTTCGGCCTTCTTCAGTTTGAATGTTGGCAAAAAAGCAACGGCTTACTTAACAGTTCACATTTCATGTGCGATTGGCTGACATTACGCAAGCGATTTGTATATGCCTGGGATTTTTATATGCTCGTTTTCCGCATTCTGGCTTTTCTGTGAAATACCATGCTTCGAGAAAAAGCCTCTTGGATAATCGTGCGCTTCGTAAGA
This sequence comes from Siderastrea radians, assembly GCA_964017195.1. NCBI lineage: Eukaryota > Metazoa > Cnidaria > Anthozoa > Scleractinia > Rhizangiidae > Siderastrea > Siderastrea radians. The sequence goes on along the minus strand of OZ024895.1, from coordinate 11,968,816 downwards.
TGGCAGTGGTATGGTCAAAATCCATACTGTGGCCAAACTGATTTGCGTGTTGTGCACTTTTAGAATTGCTGTCGCAAACACTGACTGCTCTTCTGCTTTTCTTGATTCTAGTAGCCAAAGCTCTGTCAGTTTGACAATGGTAAACGAAGTCACAGTCAAGGCAATTAACATTGTATACCACATATCTGGACTGAAATGTGGGGAGTTTGTCCTTTGGTCTTGGGAAGCGAGTGCGCAACGTGTTGAGCGGTTAAAAGCCCACTTTCGATACTCTTTCAGTTACACCTTTCACAAAGGGTAGAACAACAAATGATATTTCACTTCATTCGAAGTGTTGCTGTTTGAGCGCGATGATTGGCTTTCCGATAAGACTCAAAACTCTTGATTAACCATAATGGCTCATTCTAGTCCACCAAAACCTCGACCACATGATTCTTTTCTTTGCGTTTCCCTGATGTAACTTTCTCCGCTCTCTCAAGGAGGGTACTCACCACAGACCTCTTGTGTTGAACGGGGCGATGCGATTTGTGATCAAGATACGGTATGTTGCCCAGTTTTCGGACAAAAAGACCTTTTTGGATTATTTTCGTCGGTCATTCAAATCTTCGTCAACTAAAGAATTCCGAAAATGAAAGGAACACTTCAGCTATAAATTGCCGGTTTTGCCGGGTTTTTTGACGAAGAAGCAGGTCAGTGCGGACAATTTCTTTCGAGGTGAGTAAAAGTTTAGCGGCTAATGTTTGTACTTTTCACTGCACAGTAAAGGTATCATTGCAGGTAAACAAAAAGCTCGTTTTGTAGGTATTTTGCAAGGAACTTCATGATTTCTGGACAGATGATAGACAAAAGATGAAAGTGAATAGGAGAACTTTCAACGTCAGCTTAAATTTAACTCCTCCTGAATTTTAGCGGTGAAAATCTTCGCACATACTGTGCCAGTTTTCGTACACTTAGCTGCGCCTTTCTCAAAACCTATTTTTAAATAAGTTAAAAAACTAAATTTTAAACTTTACTGTTCGAAAACTAATGAGTCGCAAGTGTAGCAAAGATTACACAACAATCCTTGCAAAGTACGATACACTACATGTATTTGTTGTGGTATAACAGCGACGTTTTACGTCCAGGTCATGCAAAGGTCAAGAATATTTAATAAACTAAATCCCACGCAAATAATCTAAAACTTCAGTAAGGTAGATGTGTAAACATAGAATGTTGACATACACCTTGAAATATCGTTAGTTTACCGGTTTTACTGATTTTTTTTCACTCCGTTGCGATTCTAATAAACATTTACAAGAGTAGCTAAGAAAAGCAAGTGCAAGCGGAAACGGAAGAAAAACGTTTGCTATTCTAAAGGCGTAAGCGGAAACGGAAGTAAAAACGTCGAATCTTATTCAGGCCTTTTTCTACCAGTTGTAATACGCAGAATAGTAACCGGTCAACTACCTTTGCCAAGGGAGTAAATGACGTACGAGACGATGGATTGAGCGTAGGAAAAACCCCCCAAAAGTGGGAGATTAAAAAATCAACACTGCAGGATCGAACAACCACCCCCCGAATAATCATTTGCCGAGTACTCCAAACATTGGTCGCTAAGCCGATTTCTATTCACAAATCGAAGAGAAAACAAGATAAGCACGCAGCAGGGTGGCTGACACATCAGTTTGCGTCGAGCGTTTTCGTGGAAAAATGTTGTTTTGTCGATGTACGAAAACTGGGCCAGGTGTACGTAGACTAGGCAACTTAGGCGTTTTGGGAAAAGTGGCATAATTTTGAACATACGTCGATCGAGCGTTTTAGATATTGAAGGTAAGTAAATGGGCTTTCTTAAAAAAGAAATTTCAGAAATTTTTATGGTACAGACAAAAAGATATAGCGATTACAAACTGAAGTGTACGAAAATTTGGTAACACACTGTACTTGTTAGTGTCGGTCGGTTTTCGGTAAACGTTAAACTATATGTATCCCTTCACTCTAGTTGAGTAGTGTCTAAGAACGACAGGCCGTTGTCGCCTTCGACCTCTTTTGTGAACTGTATGTGCAGGTTGGTGGAGTTCAGGTGATCATGGAACTTTTCCACATACTCCTTTTCTAGGCATACATGGCTTTTATCGACATATTTGTTCCCCCGTCGTAGAGGATGGGTGGCTGTGGAAGTCACCCTGTCCTCTACAAACGCCATCACCAAACTCATGTGAACCGTTAAGCAAGCTGTTGCTTCTTTTGCCAACTTTCAAACCAAAGGTCGAAATTTTTCGGTCGAAAGGTCTTCTTCAAGTCTGGTTGTAAACGTTGATTTACATTTCACTAGTCAGTGCCAGAACGTTCGTGAATGTGTTATGTCATATCCTGACTGCAATTTTAGTATTTTTCGTTTGAAAACCTCCAAGTTGCATTGTTTTCACAGACCATCCCTTTCCCCAGATATCTGTAAATCTGGACAGATTCGTATCATCAATATAGAATTTTTCCCAGTGAATCACAGTCTATCTGTCGCCCAAATGTCCCCAGCAGTCAGGAGCGATGAGAGGTGGCTGCACTTGCAGGTTATTAAGCTCGGTAGCTGGCTCCCTGGTGGCAGTCTCTTTTGGATCAAGCTTTAAATAATATGTTGCTAAGGGAAGGTACGTTTTTTCTTGGGAGGGGGGGAGGGCTGGGGCCTCAGAGGGGAGGGTCATCAGTGAAAGTGAGCACCAAAAGGGGAGGGCCATACCTCATGTGAGCTATTAAGGGAGGGTCACGCATCTTTTCCAAAATTTTTTAATGAGAATTTTTGTGATGTTGCTTTCCATTTTTCTTATAGATTAAGTTCAGTCTTTTCACCTACTTTGATTTAATTTGGTGTTTTGTTATAGGTACTAGGTTACATTTCTACCTGTATATTATGCCATGGCACAGTTTTTCTCGGAGGACTCGTGTTCTTTTCCGTCCGTATCGAGAAGTACTTGACTCAGCTTCTTGCTGTTGGCTATCCACTGCCTGATCTCCTGAGTCGTTTAGTTCTAAAGAGTTACTAGCTAGTAGATCCAACAATGCGCTCTACCCAGTGTCGGAAATGAAGGAAATATTTGTTTTTCAGAGGCAGATTTCGCATGCTAAACAAATAAACCTTTCTGTTAGAATAATTAATAGCAATGCCGGCTAGTCGGAGAAAGAAGCGCGTGTATTTTCCCTTAGATATTTTATGTTCAAAACCTTTATAATACTCAAATACTTCCATACCCAAACTTCAGCTATAAAACGTAAATATCCCACACCGATTGTTCGCATTTTCCTTGTTTCAGCGCGGACACATTCAATATCGAGATATATTCATATTCAAACACTTTGTATTCACATGCGAAACGTTCTGAGGTTTCTACAGCATGGAACATACCATGAAGTAGTGAGGGGAGGGTCGCACTTTTGTCAGTCACCTAAAGGTGGGGGGTCAGGAGTTTTTTTATTAAAACGCAAGGGAGGGCCAACACTTTTTTGGGAAAAAAATATCAAAATTCCCCAGCCCTCCCCCCCCCCCCCCCAAGAAAAAACGTACCTTCCCTAACGAACCTTTTAGAATACCTAACATAATACATGACAACACGCATTCGCTAGACACAGCCTCTGGCATCTATAACACATACAACTGACTGATTTCCCTTTTTTGTTTTTCTATGAACAACTAACGCCACCTTACATAAGACAGTTATAACTATTAGTATAAGAAATCGCACGACCTCGAGAACAATTAGTGATTAATGGGTACAAGTAATGTTTTGAAAGTTCTCAAAATTACACGAGCCTTTAGGCTCGTGTAATTTGAGAACTTTCAAAACATTACGAGTACCCATTAGTCACTAATTGTACGAAAAGGTTGTGCGATTTTTTATTTACAGTACAATCAACAAAATTGAAGAAATGGATTCGTTATAACTGAAGATCTCGTCGCGCTCGCGTCTTGCTGGCTTCTTCATGCACTGGTGAGCATGTTTAACAGTAAACAACTCTTTATTCGGTAAAAAGAAAACCATTTACATTCCAAAGTATAATCTCCTCAACTCAGAAATGACAGGATTTGACGACTAAAGAGCTAATAGAAAACTGCATTATGAAAGAAACATAATAGGTACTCCAACAGAGTACAATTTGGGATTAATTGTACTCTCTCTCGTCCAATCAGAAACGAGTAATTTTGTTGAGTGTACTATAAAACTGCAAAGTATCTGCAGAAGTATTGGTTACGCAAGCTTACCTTCAACGATCAAAGTAGTAACACTGCTTGTTTCATTCCCTACAGAATTGTTAGCCTCGCATCTGTAGTCAAATTGGCCACCCGTGTTCAATGTCCTTATCCATACTCTTGATCCACTCATATTCGCAATCATGCTATCATTTTCATACAGTCTGTAAGTGTGTACTTCAGGGTTAGCATCAGCTGTACAGGTGAACTTTACCGCGACTCCTGCACAAACTCTGTCGCTTGAAATGTTTACATTTAGTGTAACATTTTCAGGTTTATCTGCACAAAAAGGCAAAATGAATGTATTCAGGAATGGATGTGTCAACAAATGTTTTGCAGTGAGCATGAAAAACAAACCTACAGCTGTATAATAATTTTATTAACGAAAAAGTACAATTCCCGAAAATTAAACTGTGATTACATAAAAGTGCTCTCGAATAATTTAAGACCACACGAACATATAGAAACATAACACAGTAACATCCAATGAAAAGACGATTTTTCCAAAGGCACATCTGTTTTTTTTAAAATTAATACTGTAACCACATTAATCTTTGATGCAACTTTGAAGAAGCGGCTCTTCATCAGCAATGAATAATAACTGTCAATCTGACTGGTTATATTTTGACGCCCTATTACAACACATTAAGAAAAAAAAGGATTGCTCTTACACCGCACTTCAATGCTTGCCACATTAGAAGAAACCTTGCCACAACTGTTGTTTGTGCTGCAAATGTAATCGCCAGCTTCATCTCTTATAATGTTAGTGAAGGTTAACAATGAATTCCTCTTGACAGGCACATCAACCTTAACTTTTGTCCAAGTAGCAATCCCTCCAGTAGCGTTACAGGACAAAGACAAATTGTCACCTTCCACGGGAGTCTTTACACCGCTTATCAGGCTTACACTTACTTGTAAAGGTACTGGAAAATAAAGCAAAGAAAATAGTCGCTTTCTTTACAATGGCAGACTTTTAATATTAATCTAATTTATTTAAACAAAGCTATCTTAAAGGTCTAACTGGGCTATTTTATTAACACTTTGAAAAGCCAAAGGCCGCATTTACATTAATGAAAACCTAAAAATAGTAGAGTCCAGTTTTGTTCAAAGAGAGCAGTAAAACTATAAAGAAGTGCCTTTGGCCAAGGGTGGCCAGAGTGGAAATGGACGATAGGCCAACTTTTTTAACTTCTACAATAATAATGTCTTTTGGAAAAAAATTCAGTCTTCTTATTGTTTGCTCTCCTTTCGAAAGCGATATCTTATTAATATCATGTTCATGGTGTTCTAGCGGCATTTTGTGTGTGAGCGAAGGACCTTAAGCATAATCCCAGTGACATTAGTCTCTTTCACCGCTGGCAATAATGAACATTACAGAACAGGGCAAGTTTGATTTGTAAACTTTAGCTTTCTTCTTGTTTCAGTCTTCCTTATGTTCTGCTTTCCTTCGTTTGTTTTTTCGCCTTGTTTTATTTTGCTTCCTTTTCAGTCGTGAATGTGCTTATGCAATGACTGACATTACAGTGCTAGTTGGTGGGAGATTTGAGTTCCGGCCTTCCTGTAGGTATTTTTAAATCCAGAGAGATTCATGCCATCAATATAGAATTCTTGCAGATAAAGGAAAGACTTTCTGTCGCCCAAATAGATGAAAGGTGGATGTATTCGCAGGTTATTAGTACAAGTTCGGTTGCTGGTTCCCTGGTGGCAGTCTTTCCTCCATCAAGGCTTAAATTATATGGTGCATTAACCAAACTTTTGGAATACTCAACAAATGCATGACAACACGCATTCAGTAGACGTGGGCCTCTGGCATCTATAACACCAAGAGAGGATGAAGCAAGAGAGTGAATCTCTGTTGAATCTATCTATCTGAGGTATTAGTTATGCAAGCTTACCTTCAACGATCAAAGTAGTAACAATGCTTGTTTCATTCCCTACAGAATTGTTAGCCTCGCATCTGTAGTCAAATTGGCCACCCGTGTTCAATGTCCTTATCCATACTCTTGATCCACTCATATTCGCAATCATGCTATCATTTTCATACAGTCTGTAAGTGTCTACTGCAGGGTTAGCATCAGCTGTACAGGTGAACTTTAGCGTAACTCCTACACAAACTCTATTGCTTGAAATGTTTACATTTAGTGTAACATTTTCAGGTTTATCTGCACACAAAAAGCATAACATGAATGAATTCAAGAATGGCTGTTTCAACAAAGTTGTTGTATTGGGAGAACGATATCACTTTTCTTATAAAATTATTGTTCATGATTAGTTCTGTGTACATAATGTGCATTCAGGTTATTAGGTAGTGAACACTACTGCAGTGCCAATAACAGCCGTAAACACGTTTTCCTTCATCTAATATTTGCCTATTCTATGTTTCACTGTTGCGTACACCGATAACGCCGCCGCTTCCAAACAGCTGATAGCTTGTTACTGCTGGATTGGCGTCAGAGGCCATAGAACTGAAATTCACCCTCGCTAAATCAGGACAGTCTTTATTGTCAGTTGTACTAGTTATCAAAGTGACAGAAGCAGGATTTGGAGTGTAAGCAACCACGACGGCGACGGCGACGGCAGCGAGATAGGCAAAAATCAATAGGCTTTAATGAACAACACAATGGCTCTGCACGTGCGTTACACATTCTGGTACATTTCGTTTTCGTCTTCTGCAAAACAATAACGTGAAATGAGTAGTTTTACACGGTTTCTTGGAGAACGGGATCACACGACAGTGTCTCTTTCTCTTCCTGAACTCGAGCGCTTTACTTACGAATTCAGTCTCCGGATAGCTCGGCCACCTAAGACAAGTTTAACGGGTTGGAATAATCGCGAAGTAGACAAAAGAATCGAAATACCACAATTTACACGACGTTTTCCTTCGCGTTGCCGCTGCCGCCGTAGTTGTTTAAAGTCCCTCTTATCTGCCCAAAATATCGATCATGTCAAACAACCCTATCTTCCAGTTTTATGTATCAATATAACAACCGAATAAACGCATGGCAAAAGATAACGTTTTCACAGTGGTTTTGCCACAGCTGTCATACCACAGCTCGAGTTAAAAGAAACAACAAAAATGTGCGTTCTTGCAGTCTAATTACTGTGTGTAACCAGAACTTGAAGTAGTTAGTGGTTAGGGTATGCAATAGCCTGTTCCAGTTGTTTAGATTGCGCAGAGCAGCGAAAAGCGACACTAGGCGCTAGGTCGGCGCTAGGGAAGACTGGCCCTGGTTTTGTTTTCTCTTGGGCCTGCTTTTCCGCTGCTCGTGAGAGACTTAACACCTGGAACAGAAAAGGTAATCAAATTAACATCTCAAACATGTGCATTGAAAGAGAATGTTGCCAGGGTAATGTAGAAATATTGCACCAACTTTTTATACAAAGGTATTTGTGCATTTTAAAACAAGAACTGACTCAGTTAACATTAGGTACTTTCATGACTGAATTATATGATAAGCTGGTTAAATTAGCTTTGAAAACTAGTAATTACGCCAAAGTGTAAGAAAATTAAATGCAAGTGGGGCCTTAATCCTTACAAAGGGATGTTAAACCAGATCGTTTATATAACCATTTTGACACATTTTATGTGTGTTGAATCTCAAGTGAGCAGAAATGGCAACAAAACAATTTCCTGGAAAGAAGGATGATCAAAACCGGATAGCTAGTTAAATGAGACATCTCGACTGTAAAAACAAATCGGAGGAAGACTATTAAGTCACCATGCTTGTCTGGAGTCCCTCAATGTATGATTGCCAACATGACTGGCTATGGAAAAACATTGCGACTCTTTGTCTTCAGTTGCTACATTTTGCAAATGCGGAGAGTTTGATATAGTCTCATGAGCAATCGTTTTGATATAAACAAAGCAAAAACTTCATATATCTGCTCGGTATTGTCAAGAGCCCACTGACTGCAGAACCGGTTATCGAATCGAGAACAAGAAGACAAAATGACTCAAGACGAATTCCTGATTCCTGTTCTTTAGGTTACTGAGCGTCTAATGACTTTAATCGTGTGGCATGCAGTTGGACTGAGGCATTTGTTCACAGGCAGTGAAAAATCACTGGTATGTGTAGACTCCTCAAAAGACAACTCTGGACTACCGGCAGACCCAAACAGGGTTTTCCATTCGAGTGGAGGAGTCAACTTGATAATGATTTGCAGATGATGATATGAAATAATGCAGGTGACGTGTTCCTCCAAGGATCCACGCCATCATCCATGACCACTCCCTTAAGAATTCATTATCAGAAAAACGAAACAGACACGTTGGCCATCAAAAACATGATAGTGGCTGGACAGTCAAGAAACCAAAGATGTTAGGGAAACTCAACCGGAATCCCACAGCAGATGATTAAGTCCACTTAATCATACTTAATCATACTTAATCATACTTAATCAATACTCTCAGGGCAAAAACAAATAACTCTACTAACATTAGAGAATTTAAGAGCGAATGCCAGAAAATATCGAGCAAAATAAAAATTTAGCGGCCACAGTGAAAATTTTTTTTCGCTCATTTTTAATATATAGGTAGGCAATACAAGTAAAACAATCTTGGTATAGTTTGTTTTTCAATAACTCGCTTTCGTTGTGAGAAAATCGAGAAAATATATTTTCACCGTCGGTGACCTCAAAACAACCAAAATCACGTGCGAAATCGGCAGTTACCAGACATCATCTCGTTTGCCAAAGAAAAGTAAGGCTGAAAACATTTGCCATAAGATACTGATTTAAGAAGCATTTAACATCTCATTTAACCTCAAATTGTTTCTAGGCAATAATTTTAAACGCAAACAATCGCATTTTTTAGGACACGCTTTTTTCAAACTGACAAAAAAATATGAATTTACATCCAGGACGCGAACAAAATGTTTTCCATGTGCCCAGTGATAATTTTTTCTGAGGAGCAAGCTGTGAAGTGTTAAAGACTTGCCCTAGCACATATGTAAAAACTGGAATGGGTATTTTGCTTTAGCTTCGCAAAAGATCTTCAAAGTTGGTAAATTTTCATTGATTCATAGTGAATAATTAACAAGGTTGAGCCGAATCAACGTTTCTTCATTCAGCGATTCTGAAGAGGAATATTATTTTGAAGTTACAGCGTAAGTGAATGAGTTGAAAAACTGCAGTTCAAAGTACTTTACGTGGTGAGCTTGGTATTCAGGTTATGCGAAGCTTCGATTTGTGAATTTTGGACCCTTCCCGTTCCTTGTATCGACCAGCTGTTGAGCGTTGACCTCGAGGTCATCAGTTTTAAAGACAACACCAAACGGTAATAAATGTTGCTAATAAAACAGTTATTTACCTTAAATCAGCGCCAATACGAAATGGTACCTAGAGGTTGAGGTAATTATGAACATTATGGCGAGATGCAGCTTATGGCAAAATAAATAAATAAATAAATAAATAAATAAATAACGACATTTCCGAATGCGGTTTTGCCCATATCACCGCGCACCGCTTGGCATTGAATGGAAACGTCCATCCGGCAAATGCAAAGTCACATCACACCGAATATGTCGGAAAGAGACCAAAAGCGGAGAGAGGACTCAGCAAACCGGGTTCGGAAGCTTAAAGAGTGTGGGGTCATTTTGCGAATGGAGGTTATGTCTTTGGTAAGTCTATCCGGACTCAGTTCTGTTCAAACACCACGGAGTGAGTAGATGAAATACATCCTAGAAGGGGGGGGGGGGGTGGGGAAGGACCACCACACACTTAGAGGATCCCACACACCCTTACCCCAAGCCCCAGTCACTCCGTCTATCACTGGCGGCTGCTGATTAACCGCTCTCGCCGCACAGACAAACACTGGCCCAGAAACAAAATAGATCATGCGAATAAGTGATAGTGAAAATCAACGAAACTAACTGTTCGAACTCATATATTTTCCATGTACTTAGTGAGTTAATTAGGTCTGAAAAACCCACTGGGAGTACCTAATAAAGGCTATTATTATTACTATTATTATTATTATTATTATTATTATTATTATTATTATTATTATTCCAGTCACTCCAGCAAGTTCCTTTTCACCCGACTTTCAGACTCCGTCACAGAGCATGTATGTCATCACCGACACAGATGTTTTGGTCAACCACTTGAACAGCTGAACACTTTTCTACAAAGTAGGGACATAAGTCCAGTGAGATATCCCATGAAAACTGATGGGAAGAGGCCAGCGAAAGAACAAGGGGTGGCACAAACGGAAAGCGAATCAAGCAAATAAGCTGAGAAGTAAAATTCTTCGAGACGTTGCGCCTGTCCACCCCATCTGCTACGACAACCATAACCTTGCGAACTTATTGCAAACTCAAAGCTATCAAAATTTCCTATTCAAATGGTTAGGGACACCTGCGAGCACTTTGATATTCTGACGGCTGACGTAACAATAACGAAGAAAGCCCCATACATTGAAAGAACTGTCGCCGTTGGTAAGAAATGCACCTGCCAGGGTGTCATTTCTTTACATTTGATGAAACTTCACAGTAACTACATATCTTTCTCACAAAAATACACTGAAGGGACTAAACAATCTATTAATAGTAGGTAGGGGGATTAAGCAAATGCAGGAAAGGGAAATTAAGAAAAAATAAGCACAGTAAAAGAATTCAAAGAAATACTTTGAAAACTGAATAAGATCGGTTCATACAAAGCTTTTAATTCAGTTTAATTCAGTAAAGGCAAAAAAAAAATCGGGCATTAAAATAGACAGAAATATGCTTAACCCTCCCTCCCCCCCCCCCCCTCTCACACACACACTGTTTGAAAATTCAATGGTCCGTCCCTTAAGCAGGGAAACTCGTTGAGATGTGATACAGACAAGGAAGCGTTTGGTCGTAAGTGACCTGGCCACAGGACAACCATACAAATATTAAAACAGGACAACCATCCTTCCTTTGAGTTGACGGAGGTCAAGAGAGGATGACGGGAGAGAGCGAATCCCCCATACATGGGCCTTTTTGGTTCTGTGTCATACTGTGTGGTTATGTTAAGGACGACACCTCATTGGTCAGTTAGAATGACTTCATGTAATTTTAGATTGTTGACATGGGAACAAAAGATTAAAAAAAATCTTCGCAGCGTGTGTGCGAACTAATACTAAATTTCAAATAGTTATCATGGGGCACGGGGTTTAACTCTCTTGCTGCATCCTCTCTTGCGGAGGGACATTAAAATTCCACCACTTAATTTTTGTGAAGCGATCCGGATTCCAGCAGAAGAAAGACAACAATTAACTTTCTGTCGGCACCTACTTTAGAAAATGATCACTGAATTTTTTCATCATGACATGATACGATCGTCGAGGAGAGAAAAATTCTAGCAGACTCTAGTTGTATGAGCTGTAACTCGATTTCCTGTTTTCACCAAAGTCACTAGCCTACTCAAATAAATGTTTCGCGTTAATAGGTGTGAACCCGGCTGTAGAAAAAATAATGCGGCTAAACCTAGCGTTTGTCAAGGTTACCGTTAGACTGTTAAATAATGAAGAGTGTACTTGCCTGTCATATACAGTATTCAGCAATCCCAGATCGGAAACGTTCGCCGGTCTCTCAAAAATTTAAAATTGTGTAAAACAAGAGAGTGTGTATTTTTTCGTTTGTCCTCAGGACAAACGAAAAAATACAAAACAGAGAGCGAAAATGAAAGGTGTTGTATTAAACACGGTTGGTATCTTAGGACATTTTTTCGTCCTAAACAGGGTCAGGGCCGTCATACCGCTTGATAACATTCCAGTCGCGTACCAAGAAATATATGATGGATAGTTTAATAAAAAAATCAAAATATTTGAACGTATTTCGAACCAAAATAAATAAACGAATAAAAAAATAAATAAAGTAAGTCATTAATTAAGTAATTAATATTTTACTTTCTGCATATTGTGCTTGCCTCATTGTTTTGGTAAGTTTGCCCCAACAACCCCCGCTGCGTAGAAGTTTTTTTTCAGTCACGCAACTTCAAAACATATATGTAATCAGGTTAACTATCAAACGTTTACTGGCTTGCGCGGCCTGCTTTTTAGGTTGATCTGTTTTAAACTGTGCTCTTCTGTAATGGAACGTGCTTCGAAAAAGCAGAATAGAAACGTCGAATCAGATTTCCGTTAGAATTAAATCTTTATAGAGAGGTTTTTAAATGTAAAGAAGATCCTCGCAGTTATTAACGCAACTTATGCAGTTGCGAAAAGAAAGCCTGAAAAAATCAGGCTTGCCGGGACTCGAACTCTGACCTCTGCGATACCGGTGCAGCGCTCTAACCAATTGAGCTAACAAGCCAACTGGGAGCTGGTCATTAAATTGGTTCGTAATATACCCGGGAAAGATGAAGATGAAATTATGAATATATGAAATTCATATATTTGAACTGCGGAATGAAGAAATAAATGTAAAGAAGATCCTCGCAGTTATTAACGCAACTTATGCAGTTGCGAAAAGAAAGCCTGAAAAAATCAGGCTTGCCGGGACTCGAACCCTGACCTCTGCGATACCGGTGAAGCGCTCTAACCAATTGAGCTAACAAGCCAACTGGGAGCTGGTCATTAAATTGGTTCGTAATATACCCGGGAAAGATGAAGATGAAATTATGAATATATGAAATTCATATATTTGAACTGCGGAATGAAGAAATAAATGTAAAGAAGATCCTCGCAGTTATTAACGCAACTTATGCAGTTGCTCAATCAGCTTTTGAACCGATCAGCAGTTGATGAAGCATTTCATAAACTGGGAGGACTTGTATCTTTCGTCGAAGGTAAGTCATTTAATAGTCTAAATCTTCTCATTTAACCTTCAGTTTAATGTTGTCAATGAGGAGTTGTCTAAGGGTTCATTTCGTCAGACCGAGAAACTGTGCGTTCCACCGTAATGCATGGTTCAATTTTACCTGTTACCATCCCCCCCGGGCAACCCCCGGGACAAGTCCAGCCCTTCGGGCCCGGGGGTGGGGAATTGTCTGAAACGGTTTTGTCCCGGGGGTAGGGGGGCGGGGCAAATCGAAAATAACTTCTCGTTTTTCTTGTGCAGCACGTCACTAGCTTATCACTTCTCAGTTGACACAATGGCGCCGGACAGCGTAGAGAAGACTGCCTATTTCCAGAGAAAATCTCTAGAATTTGTAGCAGACTGGTTGGAGAAGAATAATCTCTCGAAATTATAATCTGTATTCAAAGGCACGTTTATTATAAATTGTTAAACGAAGGTGCGTTTGATGCGTACTCGAATGGATGGCGTTCATCACAAACATAGAAATATTTCTTCAGCGTATTTGTATGAAACAAATGCACGGCTTTATATTAAACAGAGATCTCAGTCCAGTGTTCTTGTGAAACAAGCTAAGAAAAACTCCTTTAAAATGCTGTCATCAATTTGCTCACCGGACCTCTTTTGTGCATGTGCTATATTTAGAATAAAACACGCGGTGAAGAACATTTCTTTACTCGCCAGCCGAATGCGAGAGCGGTTAGACTTTTTCTTCAGTTTTCTTCTTCAATGTAGCGTCCATGTTTTTTAATACTATGTAATATTCTTCGTTCAGTTAACTCTAGAAAAGCGTTTAAGTTCTTGTCAAAACGTCTGGTTGTGCTATTGTACGGAAATCAATTTTGAACACAAAACAACGTATTTGTGGTCGATGAGGAGTCCCTGGGGTCGGGAATTGTCTCTTTCTGCGTTCCCGGGGGTGGGGAATAGACCGCCAAGTAAGAAAAAAATTGCAAATCCCCGGGGTGTGCCCGGGGGGGGGGGATGGTAACAGGTAGAATTGAACCCTGCATAACTAATTAATTATTCAAAAAACGCACAAAATTTCTTTAACTTTGAGGTTATCAAGGGAGACTTACATCAAAATACCCATTACAGTTTAAACATATGATTTAGTTCAATGCTTAAACAACTTCCAGCGCGAATCCTAAAACAATTCATCATTGGGCACATGGAAAAAAATCTGATCGCGATATAACGGTAAAATCGTAATTTTTATAACCTTGCAAATTCGCGTCCTAAAATTCGTTTGTTTCCATTTTAATTTGTCGACAAGAAGACAATCTCATGTCCGATGAAATGTGAAACATTTCCCAAATCAATATCTTAGGACAAATATTTTCTAGCTTTGTTTGCTTTTGGACGAGAGTAATATTTTGGTAACTACTAAATTCGCCCTTAATTTTGGTTGTTTTGGGACCAAGGACGTGAGAAATATATTTTCCTAATTTTCCCACAATGGAAGCGTTCTCTTTGAAAACAAACTACATCACGATTGTTAACTTAGTATTGCCTACCAACGCTCCAAATATGACCGAAAAGTAATTTTCAACTGTGGCCAACGTTTGCTCGAAATTTTCTGACATTCCCTCTTAAGAGATTCGCAATGCAGGAACTATGCAGAGGTTAGAAGACAATATACTTTAATTATTTGTTATCCCTTTCTTTTCTAGTTGGCATATTTTTAGTTTATTTTTTGGATATTGTAAATTCATAGTGACAGAGATTAGTTTTAGATTAACATTAAAATCTAAATTACTTCTGAAAATCCAAGTTGGAAGAACTAATAAAGTATTGTATTGTATCGTATCGTATCGTATCGTACCGCATCGTATCGTATTGTATTCTATAAGTCAGCTTTGATACCACAGACTACCTCTACAATTAGGAAATTTAATATCCACACTGTTGCATGTAGCGTTAACTTATGTGTGTTATTTGTGTACAGTATTAGTGTAAGATTTTAATCATTTATCATTTTTGCACACTGGCTTCCTTTAGTTCGCGACTTTTAAGTTTCTGTTTACGTTTTACATCTTTAATTAACGTCCTCTTTTTGATCAGTGCCATTTGGTTTTCCTGTCGCGTTTCTTCACCTGCTTTCTCCTTTAAGTTTTTTTTGGCGAGCTCAATCGGGTCGACTCTACATATTCTTCAAAATCTCGTTTGCCACTCCTCGTGTGGGGCTTCTCAGAGAGAATGAAACAAGTACTTGAAATTGAACAGAACGACGTTAAGAAACCCAGCTGCCAGGAGGCAGACCAGTGGTCATTTTTGAGCCTTCCCGAGGAGTTAACCTCGGGTCTATTGCGAAATGTCTCTAGCTACGAATAATAACTGTACTTCCAAGCACGACACCCTTAACACTCGGACAGACTATATGTGAGATATAGCTTCAGATTGTAATCTGTAAACATCTACATGCAGGCAATGCAATGTTGTTCCAGAAATATCCATATCCGCCCAAGTAGAGACTTTTGGTTTGAGCCCCACCCTTTCATAATTTCCCTTAAAATATTTTCCCTTTTGGGACTCCCTCCCCTCGTAATTTGCAGAGGCCTTCCCTGGGGTTGCGTATGGATTTTTTGGAAAAACTGCTCAATTACGTGACAAATGCACTCCATTTTACACCTATTTATAAAAGCTAGCAACTGTCAAGGCCAAATCAAACGTTTTAATTGGTTACTTCTGAATGTAAGAAAAAATCATACCTGTGAACTGCGAAATACTGACGACCATTGCAGTTTAAATGTGAACTTAAACAGTTGAAAACAAAAAATTTAAACAATAACTAAAACAGCAGGACAATGCAGCAATCATGGGTGGTGAAGCTGAGAGAACTCAGACACTTCATGTGACTGAGAGTGCTAATCGTTTTTCCTTCGATATTTTACTTTGTTGGTCCGGAAAACGTCCCAGCAATTTTCACTCTTTGCGATCTAAATCAAACAGCGCACTTCAAAACTAGCAGAATGCTATGTTACCATTTAATATCGGTTGTGCAAATTTTCAAAGTCCTTCTTCGGGCAGACAAAAAAAAATTATCGAACGTTCTTGTCAACTCTATGTACACATAACGTGTTCATTTGAGTCGATCTATGGTGTATGGCTCTAGCACTATCAACAAAATCCTCGATACATCTGACAGTCCACACTTGCGCCAGGTATAGATACATGTATCCCTTTTCTGGCATTACGTATCATCGCGTAACATGAAAGAAATTACCAATTTTAGCTTTTTAAAACAAGGCTTCTGCCAATTCTATGTATTTCAGACAACAAAATGATTAAACATTAATAATAAACACTTCAACACATTATAAATCTGACCACAATGCAATACTCCAAGAAAGTAATGAAATTCATTTTAGTACCAGGATTCACCAGTTCCTAACCTAGGAATCACTAATAACTTTATACAGTTAGAATACTTACACCACACAGTAATCGTGGTATTAGCTTCTGCTGACCCAACGACATTTTCTGCTTTACATTTGTAGACTGCTCCATTATCTCCTCTCATTAGATTTGTCAGATTAAGAGTCTCAGATGAAGAGAGTACAGTGTTGTTTCCTTGTTTGGTCCAAGCAATGCTGGGTGGTGGATTACCAGTGGCATTGCAGAAGAGAGTGGTTCCATTGCCCTCCACAACTGGTTGAGTTGATGGAGCAGAGTCAATCTCTGGGGGATCTAACAGTTTCAAAACAATTGAAAGGAGAACACTTTGTATTAATGAAAAACAAATACAATATAGGGGAACTGACCTCGTTAACTGCAAGTAAAACAATCAACACAGTAAACATAGCTGCCTAGCCTACAAAAGTAGTCATCCATCATAGCTGTCATTATGGCATTATTCATGGTTCATTAGATTATGCTCTTTGCAGGATGCAAATTCACATGGTGGTCATTAATTATTCAAAATAATTGACCCTGGTATATAGTGTAATGTTACGGTAGTGTTGGTAAGCTTCAAGCTCACAGTTCTAGAACACTGAATTAGCTGTACCACTGATATTACTTATAAGTTGACAATGAAACATAAAATTCGTGTCAGTTTAACAGTGAAGACGTTATGATAAGGGCTAAAAACATGTTTACAGCCATGCAACAAGAGGACGTAAAGTGGTACAGTAAAGAAATGATAATTTTATACAGGATAGCCCTATCTGTTCTCAAGGGACCTTGTTTGTTAAAAACAGTTATTCAAGTCAAAGACAATGGGACAAATTATTGAGTGTTACAAATCATGCAAATACTTCGGATAATTTTTTTGCTAGTCAGTATCTTTGTTCGTTCGAGAAACGTTTTTAGTTTTGTTAAATAGAATCGAAAATCGAGTCGATGTAAAATCGGAAATCGAGTAGCGGGCAAAAATTTCAACCGAAAAGAAGTTGTACCAACACAAGAGTGAATATATGTTCTTTTACGTCAAAACATTGGTAGCAAAGCGAGGTTATCTATCGTTTATATTCGTGGAGTGTGAGATGTCAAAGCGAACCTGAGGAGATGACTGAAGAGGAGCAAAGAAACATACCAGAGGATGTTGAAGAGCATTTGGAGACGTTCAAACAACAAAAGGCTAAAGCGAAGACTAATTTTACTCGAGCCAGACATAAGTTGTTGGCATTAATCGATGATGACCATCCACCAAGACGGAGCGAAGTGTGGGAAGAACGCGAAAGCTTGATACGGCCCTGGAGAAAGCAATGTGTGTAATGGAGAACCTTTCGGAGGAATATTTGCGAGTAGGAGACCGATACAATCGAAGAAAGCTCGGGAGAGAAATCGAACATTACTAGAGAACGAATTTACCGAGGCGCAGAATAGAGCACAAGTTTACCTGGATAAAACAAAACCGGAGTCTTCGAGCGAGAGTTCGAGAGACAGTGTTCGTGAGGGACGAGAAGAAGAAATCCGAATTCAATCGCCCCTGGATTCTCAAGCCTTCCCAAGCCTTCGACTAGAAGAAAATATTCCAATTGAACCACGCTTGGATTCTCAAGCCCTCTCAAGTCTTCAACACGAAGATAAAATTCGAATTCATCCGCACTTGTATGATCGAGACCTTCATCATCCTAACAATTGGCGGCAAACTCCGCTCATGGGAGTGAGCAGTAATTAACCTTAAGGAAGCAGGCAGAACAGAAGATCTTGGAGACGGATCGGTGTACTTAAAACTTCAGAAAACGATGACCGAACCCATGCATTCACGGTATAACCTATGGGTGTGGGAGAATTACAAAAGCGAATCAGTGGAAACTCTACGAGAGTTCGTGCTACAAGAATCGCAATTCCAGACAATTGCACACTAAACTATCAAAGGCCTGACAAAGCCAGAAGGACGCCCTGACAACCCAAACAAGTTACGTACCTTCTTCTCAGAAGATACTACCGCCAAGCAGAAGCAACAAGAGTGTCCAGTTTGCAGCAATCGCCACGGGATTTGGAACTGTGGAGAGTTCAACGAGATGGATGTCAATCGCCCCTAGGAACTTGCCAAACAAGTGAAGTTGTGCTTTCGATGTTTGAGTGAGGGTCACCAAGGAAATTTTTGCCGCCGAAGCAGAGTCTGTGCTGTAAATGGCTGTCGTGGAAACCATCACAAATTATTACACTACCTTCAAAGGCCCCCGGTCGGAGTTCAAGACAAAAATTTGGACCGACAACCCTTAACAGCAGATTTGCCCAAAGTGAGAGATCAGAAAAAGTGCTCTTCAACTCCTTCGGCTGTTAGTTCCGACAGTTCGGCCAGGCCGTCCCAGCTTTGGTGACTAAGGTTGTTACGGAGGGGGAGCCGCAAAACGCTGCTGAGAGATCACATACAATGATTGCTTTGAAGGCGTCAGAAGCCCCTTATTTTGTCGCCTTACGAACCGTTCCTGTAATTTTGAAAAGTGGAAACCGCCGAGTGGAGGTGAACGCCCTCTTGGACGACGCTAGTACAAAGACGTACCTTAACTCCGACGTTGCAGCAGAGTTAGGCCTGCAGGGAAATTGCCAAAGAGTGACAGTGAACGTACTCAATGGAAGAACTGAAACATTTGAAACGATGCCTGTTGAGTTTGAGATTGAAAGTTTGGATGGCAGTTTCGTTAGAAGGATCAGCGCATTCACGACAGATCGAGTCACCGGTAACCTGTGTATAATCGACTGGGGAAAGGAGTCAGAAAAGTGGAAACACCTTCAGGGTATTCAGTTCCCAAAACAAAGCACAGCTAGACTGATCGTTGATATTCTGATTGGCGTTGATTGCCTAGACTTGCATTTTTCTTACGAAAATGTGCAAGGCCTACCGGGAGAGCCCATCGCAAGACGTACACCTCTTGGCTGGACTTGTATCGGAAATCCGGACGGCAGTCAAGGACGATGCGTTCAGACTAACTTCATTCATGCTTACTTCGTTCGTGAGGAGTCAAAGCTGGAAGAAATTGTTTCGACTCTCCGTAAATTCTGGGAAGTTGAGGCTGTTAACAAGAGAGAACCCGTCCTGGGAATTGAGGACAGAGTTGCAATGGAAAATGTCAACAAGTCCTTGAAATTTGTGAACGGACGTTATCAAGTTGGCGTTCCGTGGAAAGAAAACTCACCCTTGTTACAAAACAATTATGAAATGGCATTCAGACGACTTCAGAATACTGAGCAGCGGCTTTACATGAAACCAGACATTGAACAATACTTTTCAAAGGGATACATCCGCAAAGTGCCTGTGACCGAGGAACAACTCTCTACCAAGTGGTTTCTACCTCATTTTCCTATTGTGAAACCGGACAGGACGACCACGAAGATGCGGATCGTTTTTGATGCTTCTGCGCAGTATCAAGGTGTTTCCTTAAATCACGCGATCTGCCCGGGACCGAAATTACAACGCGACCTCTTTCATGTCCTGCTTCGCTTTCGAAAAAATCCTGTTGATTTGGTCTGTGATATCGCAAAAATGTACCTGTAAATTGAAGTTGCGCCTGAAGATCCACCCTTTCATCGTTTTCTGTCGAGAGACTTAGACTTACAGAACTCAGCCGTGTCGTTTTTGGTGTCAATTCGTCACCTTTCTTAGCTCAATTTGTAACGCAGCACCACGCAAAAACTCATGGAGGTGAGTACCCACTCGCAGCGAAAACCGTCCTCAAATCAACGTACATGGACGACAGCATGGATTCTGTGTCTGACGATCAACAAGGCATCGAGCTTTACAGGCAGTTATCACAATTGTGGAAAGGGGCCGGGATGCACGCTAGAAAGTGGCTGTCAAACTCTCCAACCGTGCTAAACGAGATCCCATTAGATGACGGAGCCTCTGAAGTTGATTTGAAGGAAGGGCATCTACCCTGTACCAAAACACTCGGAGTTCTGTGGGAGGCAGCGAAGGATGCGTTCACCTTCAAGATTCGACCACCTGCTATCTATTTCTCCTTCACCAAGCGTAACTTCCTGTCCAAGGTAGCAACTCTCTTTGTCCCACTTGGGTTCTTGTCGCCATTCATCATCGGAGCTAAGGTGTTACTACAAGACCTGTGGACTGCAGGGCTGGATTGAGATGATCCTCTGGGCGAACCCCTGGTATGCAGTAGTCGCAAATGGTTCCGAGCTTGACCAAATCAGGGTTCCAAGATGCTTACAGCTGCAGACAGAAGGAGCACCAGTCGACACTTCTCTTCATACCTTTGTGGACGCTTCCCAAGATGCTTACGGAGCCGTTGGGCGTTACGGAGGGCGTCTTAGCAAAGCAGAGGCTCAAGATGTTCAAGAAAGTACACTGATTTCAGTTGTAACAGAAGGACCACTGAACTGGCGTTTGAACCCTCTTCGATTTTCGAGCTGGATTCGACTTGTGAGGGTCCACGCGTGGGTGTCTCGTTCCCTAGATAATTGCTGTTTACCGAAAGAACAACGAACTGCCGGAGAGATAACGCTAGAACAGATCAAAGCTGCTGAGATCCAAATCATCACAAGAGCCCAGCAAGAAGCATTCGCTAATGAGTATCTACTAATCGCAAAGGGAAAAGAACTGCTGTCTTAGAGCAAACTTCTTCACCTTCGGCCACTTATCAACGAGGACGGAATTTTACGCTGTCACGGACGTCTCAAGTAGGCTGAGTTTATCCCGTACGATACATGCTTCCCGATAATTCGTCCACGAAGGCACTGGGTAACTACTCTCCGCATCAAGAACTACCACGAGAAAGGCTATGACACGAGCGGGACTAATCAAACTTTAGCTAATCTAACTTCACGTTTTTGGATAATCCCTGGCCGAGAAGAAATTTGAGTATGGAAAAGGGAGTGTGCACAGTGTCGAAAACGCAAAGCCAAACTTGCTAGTCAAGTGATGGCACCTTTACCAAGGATAAGGGTTAAGGAACTTTTACGAGCGTTCTTTCGAGTGGCTGTAGATTTTGCTGGCCCATTTTTTACATTTCAAGGAAGAAGCAAACCCAGGAGGAAACGCTATTTGTGCCTGTTTACCTGCCTATTATCAAGAGCAATACATTTGGAGGTCGCATTTGGACTGGAAAGGGACTCATTTCTGAACGCGTTTTATCGCATGGTCAATCGGAGAGGCCTTCCGCTGGTAAAGAAACTTGACAAGGATAAAGAAACTTGACAAGGATAAAATTCAAGGGTCCGTGGCAAACCAAAGAACCAAGTGGCATTTCAACCCTCCATTAGCGTCTCACTTTGGGGGGGGGGTACATGAAGTCATGATGACGGCGGCTAAAAAAGCATTCTAAGGCATCCTGGGAACGGCTGACATAAACTATGAAGAAGTGATTACATCTTTCACTGGCGCCGTGGCATTGATAAATTCTAGGCCATCAATGTATCAAACCACAAACTTAGATGATGATGTGCCCCTGACACCGACCATTTTCTTCATGGACAAATCGGAGGCCATTTCGTGCCAGAGTCCGTGGGTGAAAAAGATTTCAACGTCAAGCAAACATGGCGGAGGATTCAAGAACTAGTGAAGCATTTCTGGCAACGCTGGCTAAGGGAATGGTTGCCGAGGCTTAATTCGAGAAAGAAGTGATTTAACCCTCAAAAAGATCTTATCGAGAAGTGGCACTCATCGTTTCACCCCGCCAATGGCCTCTTGGACAAGTAATCGAAGTTCATCCCGGCGAAGACGGTCGTGTACGAGTTGCAAAAATTCAAGTTGCACGGAATGTTATCACTCGAAGTGTTCCCAAACTGTGCCCTTTGGAAGTCATACGAAAAGAATTACCTAGAGAAACTTTAAGTTTAATTGAATTTTCATTAATGGACACGTTCTCACCTCCTTTGTAGAAGAGTTTATCGATATGCTCCACCGTGCATTTCGAGGAGGGGAGAATGTTCTCAAGGGACCTTGTTTGTTAAAAACAGTTATTCAAGTCAAAGACAATGGGACTAATTATTGAGTGTTGCAAATCACGCAAATACTTCTAAATTATATGCATAGGTTGTGTACTACAAATTAGGAGCGTGGAAATTTTTTTTGCTAGTCAGTATCTTTGTTCGTTCGAGGAACGTTTTCAGTTCTGTTAAATAGAATCGAAAATCGAGTGGTACATGTAAACTCGGAAATCGAGTAGCGGGCAAAAATTTCAACCGAAAAGAAGTTGTACCAACACAAGAGTAAATATATGTTTTGTCACGTCAAAACACTATCTGAGTATAAAAACACCAGTATCAAAGGGATCCCGTTTTTTTTTGTAATATGGGAAGGCAGGTTGTTATACTACATGGCTCTGGTAGACAGTCAAACCTATATTAGCCAGACGTTTTGATTCTCCATCAACATTTTACAAAGTTTTGTTTATTTTCTCTACGCCGGCACATTTTTTCTATGTTGCACAGGTTGAATAGATTGAAAACGCTGCTATCACAAAGTGGAATATTTCAGCTAAGTCAGTGCATGCAGTTTCCTCTCAAATAACCACAAAGTGTTTGTTATCCTAAGGCTTGTTTGATGATTTTGATGGATATTAACTCATTCAAATATCCGGAATCTTAGTATTTGGACTATTTTGGGGACTCCCTGTGAGTCTACGTGTAAATAAACAAGACTCGACAGTTAAAACTATCCAGCTGAAAAAAGTTCATTCAAAAACAAAGTAAGTGAATTGACATTAGCTCCAGTAACACTAATCACCATGTTAATTATCTGATTCTGACAAGAGAAATGAGGTAGGTCAGTGTTTGCAGGACAAAAGAAAAAAAAGGCCACTTTGGGTGGTGTCAAGAACATATAAATGTAGCATGATCCACAGTTACATGAAAACACATATACACATAATTATGTTACTCAGGACTATGGATTGCCTTAAAAACTAAAACCACTGTCACAAACCATCTACACTGTAACAGTAGATGTGCCAAGTGCAAGCACAGTTTAAATAATGGGCCAGCTTCCACTGAAACCTGTATGTACAGTGTATATTCACATCACGGTGTTCAGGTGATGATAATGTTGGTTCCATTACATTGAATTTGAACGATAATTATAGGTAGGTACATAGGTATGAAGATCCCAGTTTTAGTTAAGGCTGGATTGGATTGGATGTATAGAAGCCATACTATCAGATAAATGTCACTATCATTGAGAATGAAGAAAGTACGTTGTTAGAAGAGAAGTAAGCCATTACGTATTTGGTTTAGGTCCAGAAGATGCAACTAATGATCAAAATTTTGCTTCCAAATCAAAAATTTGCTCAAAACTTAATTATTAAAATAAGATGTTTTGCATATTATCGTAACCCTTCTTAGGGTAAATTCAAACAAATGCGGCAGGTACTAGAATCTGGTACTTAACTTTACTTCCTTCTTGGGTGGAATGCAAGTCCATCAAAAGGTTACCCACAACAATTTGATAGGTTACCCTAACATTTTTATACACCTTGGTCAAGAGAATGACAATAAGGAGTAAAAGTTTTGTCTAAGGAAACAACATGACACCCCACAATCTGGAGACAAGCCTCAGACTACCCAACTTCCAAACTTCTGATCGAAAGTCTGATTGTTAGTGCGTATTCTCTTACATGTACATGTAGTTTTTACAGCTTCAAGGTTCTTGACCCTGTAAGTGCCACGATTCTGCTGCCGGCAGTAGGCCAGTGCAACACAACTCAAGGTTCTCATGTTCGCTTTATTTACCAAGAAACGCCAAAAATATCCTCACTAAACCTTTTTATTATATAGAGAAGAGTGTTTTAGTAGAAAATAGACCACTCCCAAAGAGCCTTCTCTAGTAAACAGAGCCTTCTCTAGTAAACTCTATGAGTGGTTTAAATTTTTCAGAAGGGTCTGAATGTTTTGTGAGAAATTGGGCTCCTAGACAGGTTAAATTTCGGCGGCGTAAAAAGCTTAGTTTTCTTGCAAGAAATTTTCGTTCACGTTTCCGCCCACTCGCAAGGTTCCATCTAGTAACACTGGTCTCAGGTTGGCTAGCTTGCTTGATTTCTCGACTTCTTTATTCTTCTTTAATTATTTGACGTCTTCAGTAAAGCATTCATTCTGGAAACTGCGGACAATAACATGGGTTGCCTGATTAAGCTCATCTAAAGTCAATGATCCAGTGACATGGGCAGCTCTCTTACTCATGATCCAGTGACAAAATCGGACTATCCATGCAACACGGCGCTGTAAGGTTGACCATGAACTGTAGTTCTCAACAAGTTCCTTTAGTCCTCTCCCTTCATTCGTTAATGTATCTTCACTATCGGTGTTAGTGGTAGAGTTTACATCACAATCATTCTGCTTGACACTGATTTGGAGAACATTTGTTGAAGCTCGCACTTCTGGATCATTTTCGGGAACTTCTTCCACCACCGCATTTGGCCAACGATCTTCTGGCTCCCACAGAAACTCTGGCCCTCTCCACCAGCGATGCTGATTGGACAATTTCTGAGGCTTCAGACCGCGTGAGGCGTCATCAGCGGGATTCATTCGTCCTGGACAATGTCTCCATTGATCAGGGGTGGTCATCTCGCGTATTTCAACTACACGGTTGGCAACGTACGTCTGAAAACGCTTGCTTTTATTCTTGATATACTGCAAAGTTGTTTGAGAATCTTTCCAGACTGTAGCTCCGCTAATCTTGTACGTCAGCTCATCCATTAACACTCTGTGCATCTTCACAGACAATGTAGCTGCTTGCCGTTCAAGCCTCGGGATCGAGATCGGTCTCACAGGTGAACTTCTGGACCTACCGATCAGGAATGAACATCTGATAGCTCCACTTGCATGTACAAATCTGAGGTAAGAGCACATGCCATAACCGTCCTCAGAGGCATCTAAGAACAAATGCAAAGATACATCAAGTACTTCTGTCTGATCGGCAAGATGGCACCGTGGCACTTGAACACGTGACAAGGCGGGCAACTCGCTCTTCCACTTGTTCCAGGGGCGCTGCAAATCTTCAGGTATCTCATCATCCCATTCCAGTTTCAGCTTCCAAAGTTTCTGTAAGATCTTCTTAGCTTCCAGCACTACTGGGCAGACAAATCCCATGGGGTCGTGCAGAGAGCTTACTGCTGACAGTATTCTACGCTTTGTTGGTGGTTGGTTTGGCTCGCGAACCGTGAATAGGAAGACGTCCTTTTCCACCTCCCACTGAACTTCTAATGTTCTTTCTACTGGGAGATTGTCGAGATCCAAGTCCAGGTTTGGTCTCGCCCGCTCTTCCTCAGGTATCACGGGCAGACCATCTCGACTGGTGCTCATCTATTTTGTCAGTCTGAATCCGGCTTCAGCAAGTAGGCTTGTTACTTCTTTCGCTAGCGACCTTGCCTCTTCCACTGTCTTCACTGACTTGATAAAGTCATCTACATAGAAGTCTTTATTGACAGCATTTACAGCATCTTCACTGAAGTTTCCTTTGTTATCTTCTGTAGCTCTTTTTACGCAGAAATTTGCACAGCTTGGCGAGTCCGTGGCACCAAAGATGTGACTGGTCATCTGGAATTCAGACGGTCGCTCTAGATTGCTGTCCTCCCACCACAGGAATCTAAGGGCATCAGCGTCTCCAGGCGGTACTTTGACCTGATTGAACTTTCCTTCAATGTCAGCAACGAGAGCAACTGGATACTGTCTGAATCTTAGCAGAACACCGAGAAAACTGTTCGTTAGGTCAGGGCCTTGGTGCAACTGGTTGTTTAGTGACACTCCATCATGCAGTGCTGCCGCGTCAAACACAACACAAATTTTGTCTTTCTTCTTCGGGTGGAACACCCCATGGTGAGGCAAGTACCATGTCCTTGTGCTTCGACGCTCGGATTCTTCCGCAGTCAGCTTCCTGGCATATCCTTTGCTGACGAGGTTATCCATAAAGTCTCTGTACTTCCGATGAAAATTCTCATCACGTTCGAGCTTTCTCTTCAGAGACTGCAACCGTGCTTCAGCCATTTGTCTGTTGTCTGGCAACCAAGGGTCTTCACTCTTCCACAACATTCCAACTGAATAGTGTCAATTTACTAGACGAACAGAGTTCTTCATCTTATTCAACGACTGTTGGTCTTCAATTGACATTCCCTTCTTTGAACTCTTGTTCATGTCAACGTCATCAAGTCTGAGAAACTGCTCCATCTGCTGATCTCACAGTTCACTGCCATACTTCACAAAATTCATGTTCACTTTCTGTGGGTTTAAGAGCTTACAGCATCTACTGGCCAAGCACAGCCCATCCCAGCATAGTGCAAACAGCAAACGGTTCTCCTGCTTTCCCTTTGCGACATTCCTCATGCACCTGGGCCTCGGGAACATTTGCACCAATCAGCATGGTCACCTGTGTCTCATCTACTTTAGGAATTACAATGTCCTTTAAATGGGGGCCATCTTGATTAATCCTTTGCGTTTGTTGCGGTGATGTTGAGATTGTCTACAACCTTAACGTTTTTTATTGTCACAGTGCGACTCTCACGGTTACCAGCCGCTCGTACTTCAACGTCGACTTGGCCAACCCTTACTGCAGACTCTCCTGGCAATGTACATACAGCTAAGGTATCATAGTTGTCAATCTGAATCCCAAGTTTCTCTGATATGGACTTGGAGAGAAACGTTTCCTCACTTCCGGTGTCTAGTAGCGCGTACGTACTAACAGAGCGTCCCTCCTTACTCAGCATTTCAATCGGCACAACTTGCAATGCAATCTTTGCCTTTGATGTCGTTGAGTATGTGTGACTTAGCATCTCATCACCCGCAGCTGTAGTTACTACATTTACATTAGCTGGCTCTTTAACCGCTTGGTCTCCACCATCACCCGTGCCTGTATCCACGTGGTCTTCTAATGATTTGTGCAGTAAAGTGTGATGCGGTTGCTGACAGTGCTTGCATCGAAAGGCCGATTTACATTCACCAGCAAAATGGCCTCTTCCCAAACAGTTCAAACAAAGTCTCCTTGTATCTTGCAAAGATCATTCTCTGTCTAACGGACTTGCTGGTGAAATCAGGACAATGTTTTTCTATTTTATGGGAGGCCTCACAGCTGTAGCATTTTCCAGCCGGGAAGGGAACCTCTTGGCGTTGAAACGTTTGAACCCCTGCCTTGGGTGTTCTGGCTTTCTTGGATATGTGATCCAAGCTGTGTTGCAAATGTTGTCACTCTGGATCCACTTCCTGCTGTGGCTTCTGAGGGTGGGGCTCGTGTGTTGCCCTTTGCTGGTCGTTTCACAAAGTTCTTGTTTACTTCACCAACTTTGCCAAATATGGGGTCATTGGCTGCTTCAGCCCGCCTTTCTATGAATTCTACTAGCTCTTTGAGACTTGGGCACCTTCCTTTCTCTCTGATACGCTGAGCTTCGTCTCTCCACCTAACCTGAAGTGCAACTGGTAATCTTCCGGACATTTTCGCCGAATTGGTCTTGTTCATTTTAGAGAGAGCATTCATGGATTGCAAAGTCTCGTACAAGGTTCTTGAACGATCAGCAAATTCACGCAGGCCTTGTCTATCACTGCTTGAGATATTCACTACTTCGACCAAAGTATCAACACACCCCTTTGCTACAACATGTAGTTGTCCAAAACGCTGCTCCAACATTTTGAGGGCCTTTGATAAACCACCAGGCACTCCTTCAAATCCAGCCACAGCACGCTTAGCTTGGCCATAAAGGAATTGCAATAATCGAGTCATTTTCTGAACTTCAGAAATGTTCTGGGAGTCAACTATTTCATGGAAGCGAGCCTTAAATCTAAAGTATTCACACGGATCACCAGAGAACTTGACTACATCCAAAGGGGCGAGGCTGGACCGAGTTACTATTGAACCTATGCTTGTTGTTAGTCTCGACACCATACTTTCAGTAGCACTGGTAGGAAAACATGGATCCCCAGAGAGATATTCTTTCTTGGGCACTGAAGTCTGCACATAGGGCACTGCATTTGCATTCACACTAGACTCCTTACGATTTAACACTGGTATCACTGGCTGATTTGGTGCTGATGCAGACAATGGAACCTTTACAACTGATGCATCATTCCTGGCTGATTCCCATAGTTGGCTTGTTAGCTCAATTGGTTAGAGCGCTGCACCGGTATCGCAGAGGTCAGGGTTCGAATCCCGGCAAGCCTGATTTCTTCAGGCTTTCTTTTCGCAACTGCATAAGTTGCGTTAATAACTGCGAGGATCTTCTTTACACTTATTTCTTCATTCTGCAGTTCAAATATATGAGTTTCATATATTCATAATTTCATCTTCATCTTTCCCGGGTATATTACGAACCAAGTTAACGACCAGATCCCAGTTGGCTTGTGAGCTCAATTGGTTTGAGCGCTGTACCGGTATCGCAGAGGTCAGGGTTCGAATCCCGGCAAGCCTGATTTTTTCAGGCTTTTTTTTTTCGAAAATAAAATTCATATCTTCGTGCCGCCGTGTAATATCCTCTATGTATTCAGTCTCATGCAGCTGCCCATGAAGCCCATACATTCTAAAAACTCGTTCCTCTAGATGTAATCAGAAATATAAAAATTATTCAGAAAACTGTTTAAAATTTCGTCGTTTAACATAGGCCCGCAATGTGAGCAGAACGGACAAAGTGTTGGTTCGTCTTGAAAACAAAGCAAACAAGGCATGCGTGACAGCATGTTCGATGACATTCAAACATACGGAACGGTAACTTGCCGCATGGCACAACATACATAACTGCATGTCCCATGAAAAGAATTGACTTTATGCCCACTTTTAAATTATTGTTAATTAGAATTTAAGACTTTTTTTGGCATTTTTGAGAATAAGGTTATTTGTGTTTATTTTTATTGCTTCTCGACATGTTTGTTTCTTGTATTTTGGACATTTTCAAGTCGTTTAACAGAAAAACAAAAAACAAATGATATACTCCACCGAGGACTCAAATCACAAAAACCAGGTTAAAAGGCACCCGCCCACCCCATTGTGCCACACCAGAGATATTAGACATATATGTCCTAATTAGTTTCTTATCGCTTTTCACCTGACGTCCCATCGATTGAGATATACACAGACCGTTATTTCCTAGGAATATATTTTTGGACTTGAATAAAAAGCACGGTTGTGGACAGAAAAAATCGGAGGCGCTCGCTCTGCTAGGTTTCACTTTGGGAGCACCGCCAAGTACTCTGAACTCAAGTGAAATATACTTGGACGCCGAACGACTTCATGAATCCACTGATTCCACGGACACCCACCTATCGACCGCCACCGACACCTATCGTTCCCAGGCCTACTTGGAGAACTGACTTCTTTTGCATTCTCCCTACAAAGTCATGACTTCGTCGGTTTTAAAGTCATAGGAGAACATTGCACCATTGAAGAATATTTAGCTGCAGGAAGTCACTTTCCATTGGTTTTCGTCGTCAGATCTGCTTTTGAAACAAGCATATTTGGACAAGAAATGCTATGCAACAAAATGACAGCCATATTTTCGTCTCCTTCGCACAAAAGGATGCCAAAACTTTGAACTTGTTGATCACACAGTCACATTAACAACTCAATAGAAGAGTAAATTTCATTGGTCCTAACAGCCTCTTTGTTATCAACAGCCAAGAAAATTCCTGGTTGGAATTACGGGCCAATGAGATCCGCCCTGGCAGAAATAAGTGTTCATTTCTGATCGGCCTGTCTGGCACCAATATGGCTAAAATAAACATAAAAAGTACACCACAACTGACATACGTATATGTATAAGCAGTAGTTCTGTGTTTAAAATTTACGTAAATAATGATGTAGTGGTAATATATACTTACAATGCACTGTGACATTGACAGTATCTGTGGGTCCATCACCAAAATAATTGAATGGAGTGCAGTTGTAGATGGCCCAAGGTTTTCTTTCACTTACTGAGGTTGTGTGCACGGTGGAAGAACCAGCAACTGTGCTGTTAGACAAACTGTCAAAGAATCGATACTCTGCAGGCGGATTGGCCTGTGCACTGCAGGTGAGCTCGATGCCTTCATTCACAACAACAGTGTTGTTGGTCAAATTAGTCGACAGCTCTGTATTTATTGGATGATAGTCTGTAATGAAAGAACAATAAGATTACCACTCTGCCTCTATACAAGAATGGTCATGAAAAATGTAGAGAGATTTTTCACAGACATAATATTGGAGGATTAACCATGCAATTTGTATATAAATGGCACGAGTTTAAGAAGAAGAAAGGCAGTTAAGGTGACTCGATCTAAATAAATGACGCGCACTATGCCTCTACTAAAAACTCTAATAACGTCATTTCTCACTCGATTGCCTTGAAACGTCCGCATTTTACACGCAATTTTTCGCGGAATAATACGTATGCCAACACGTAGATGTACTATTCGTTAATTTTGCGTAATTTTGCTTCTGTGGAACACTACTTTTTTGATAAAATTGCTATTATAACAAAACTGAGCGCTACGATTTGGCTCAAACTTGTAGAATCAACTTATCGTGACATCTTACCTTGACTCTTTTAAGTTTCTGCAAAATCGTCGGAACAGAAATCCCGGCACAATGTGAACGTCAAAATAACAACCCCAGACGGACTTCAAAGTTTGGACCACTCCAGCGCTTTCCAAATTTGACATAAAAGCATAGTAACTCCAGATAAGTTCAATGTATCGCTATAGTTAGTTCCAAACCGCATTTAACTATCCGCAACGGTGAAAAAGTTTGGACGGCTATTATAAACTCACTCACTTTTTGCACAAAAATACAATGAAGACGCCTGAAATTCACGTTTTTCTGAATTATATGGAAACTAACCGGACGAATTGAATAAATTTCCTGGAACAGGAAACTTAATCTTGTACACATACCTTGCGCTATTTTACGTTGCTGGGGCGGTCTTGATTTGGAAAATACATTTTTTGAAAGTTATGCACTATCGAAACTCTGTTCTGCATACGGCTTTGTTATTATCTGAATTCCACAGTAGCGCTATGCAAATTTCCATGTATTTGATGAGAATGTGAGGAATTTACACATTGGCTAGGGGGGTGCATTGACGGTGTTTGGTCGCTCCACGCTTTGGTGGTTTTACGATCTGTTCTATAATTTCATGATCATGCGTGGAGCGACCATCAATGTACCCTCCTACCCAATGTGTAAATTCCTCACATTCTCATCAAATACAAGGAAATTTGCACAGCGCTACTGTGGAATTCAGAAAACAACAAAGCCGTTTCCAGAACAGAGTTTCGATAATACATAACTTTCAAAAGATATTTTCCAAATCAAGACCGCCCCAGCAACGTAAAATAGCGCAAAGTATGTGTAAAGAATTCAGTTTCCTGTTCAGTGTTCAATAAAAACAAAATCATGCAAAATTAACGAACAGGACATCTATATTGCTATACGTATTACTCCTCGATGAATTGCGTGTAAAATGCAAAAGTTTCAAGGCAATCGAGTGAGAAATGACGATATTATTAGAGTTTTTAGAGAGGCATAGTGCGTGTCTTTTATTTCGATCTAGTCACCTTAAGCATAGGGTGGCTTATTGTATTATTCAATAAGTGTAATTCTTCGCATTGGTCTCAAATCACATCCCAATTGCATTAGTAAAAATCTTAAAAAATCACACAACTTGAGCAAAAATTATTAATTCAGGCAAATCCCTCTAATACTTTTCATCTCCTTCAATCTTAACACTTACACCCATCCAAAATCTTAACACTTACACCCATCCAAACTGGAAACCTTAACAATTAACTCTTGCAGGTTACGACTTGAATACACAGACCAAGAAAGTAAAAGTAACTGAGAGCACAACAGTTAGTGACCCTTGAAGTACTACACATTCTGGCCATCAACAGAATTGTAATGCTCTCTGTTCTTTCTTAACCCTATTTTGCCTGTGCTTTTTTCAGTTCCTGAGCCTGAGGGGAGGGGGGGGGGGGCGGAAGTGCCCCCTACAGATCTCGAAAGGTATTAAATGCTTTTGTGATGAAACTTGGCACGTCTTTAGCACGTCATCAGCTTAACAGATAAAGCTTGTGATGTGTCAAAATATGACGCGTGATGACATCACAAACCAGCCATTAAGAATTTTGAGGCCGCCATCTTGAATCGCGAGCCTGCAGTCATACAGTTGACGATGACGACATCGAAAAATGTATGAATTCGTTCTAAGAAACATACTTAATCAAAACAAGCGCAAAAAAGTAAGGATTATTTTCAAACAAGGGGAAAAGGCTGAAAAAAGACAGAAAATAGTCAAAATACACTCCTGAGTAGACACTTGCTAAGGAGATGTCAATCATCATAGAGATGTCATTGACAGAGGAAAATTTTCACTTATAAATTTTAAGAAAAGTCACGGGATTTGGTGATTATTTGTCTAGCCGTTTAAAAGTAAAATTTCGTTAAAGTCAGCGCCCCCCCTCCCCCGCCAGGCTAAATAGGGAAAGTATCTTTGTGCATATGCAGATACCTCATGCATTGTTGAAATGTAACAAATACACTTAGCTATAAGAAATATAAAAGAATTCCAAATAAATTGATTTCAAGTGAATTTGGTAAGCAAATGGTTTTGAATTTACTCTCTATATATGAGTATTAAGAAATCCCTACTCCACCCTCCCCCCCAGGTTAACAATCATTAGCATGACTCAACATATGGATCTGCGTGGCATGATAATTATTATAAAGTTGAATTAAATACTTGTATATCACATTAATTGGTAGCATTCCTCCCTACATCTCATCCCTAGCCCTCACTCTGTGACATTTTGATCGCCCAATAAATTATACCACTGTGATCTCCCACCCCTTCTCCCATCCCCTGTTGACCACAATTTCCAACCAACATGAATTTATGACATCAAATGTGCAGGGTTTCTTGACCCCTTTTTTCCATGGAGTTTATTGTCGAGCTCAACCAACTCGACTATACATTATTTTATCAGTACAATATGTACTTGTAAAATCGAGTTTAAAGATGGAGTTGTTTTCCTTAGTAGAATCTGTAGTTATATAAACGGTTTACTTTAATCTTTCAACTTATTGGTTTGGTCAAGTTGAACACGCTGTGTACTGTGTTGTTGTTGAGTTTGCTGACTTAAAGTGGTGCTATGATAAAAAATTCATTATTATTTTTTCTTCGAATTTCGAAACTTTGTTTATAACACTAGTGTACTCTCCAAGGGACATTTTAAGGTTTTAATTTTGAGAAGATGACTGTTAATATTTAAACTGCATTCTCCGGATTAATGGTCTGCCATTACTACACCAGAAAGGATACAATGATGTCATTCACGAGCTTTAGAATGCAGTGTGAGTGAAAGTGGTCTGTTTATTAACTTATGCACCACGTGAGATTTGAGCATTCAAACTCTCAGACTCGTGTCTTGTATAATTAATAAGCTGTGTTCACACACTGTATCTTGAAGCTCATGAGTGAATGACATAACTGTTTGACTTGTTTTGTTTTTTTTAGAAACAGGTGTACGTACGAGTCTTTTTACTAGAGGGAAACTCCCAAGGTTGGTCATACATCTAGCCTTAATGCTGGCAATCAAAAAGAATGAAGTGAAGCAAGCCTGTTTGGTTAAAAAAGAAAATTTCCCTGTGTTTCAGAATACAGGGAAAGTTCTTTTTAAAAGTTAATTAAGCGGTATTGTGAGTTTGATGATATCCCGAAGAGACTAGCACAAATAACCCAAGCCATTTCCATTAAGGTATGTTTTTGGAAGAAAAAATTAACTAAACAATGACCCAGGCCCCCTTTATATGGAGAAAAGTTGTCTGTGGAGCCCAAGACAACCCTCCCCCCCGGGACAACTTTACCGAGAATTTATATGATAAGCTGTTGGCCCAGCTGACCGAGATAAAGTTGACCCTACTTAATTATTCCGAAATCTTACTTTGATATTCATGACCTCAATACGCCCTTTTCATTTAGTCGTTTTTAAACCAAAAACCAGACGTTACGTGACACGTGGCGAGCAAAATGTCGTCCCGGGTAGGCGAGACAAAGTGTTTATATGAGAAAAAGTTGTCCCGCCTGCCAGGGTTACCCTAACTACCGAGGTGGGACAACTCGCCCCCCGAGTTGTCTTGCCTCCCCTAGACGAGTTAGTGATCCTCATGTTAACGGTTCGTTGACCTTTTCAAAGAAACAGGTGAAAAAATAGCTCGCCCAGGGTAACTCGGGGGAAGGGTTGTCTCGGGTACCCGAGACTATATAAACGGGGCCTAAGTAGCGATTTAATTGTTTATTGGCTTCACAACGTGGCGACTCATAAGGAACGAAGGCGAAGGCTGAATAGTTGGCCTACCGCATGGGATCTGTCCTAGATTTTCAAGATGTATTTTTCTTCTCTTAAAATTTAGATACTTCTACTTAGGATCTCAAAATGGAAAGAAATCAAGCCGAGGAATAATCAACCTCTCAAAGGAAGACATGGGACTCTTTAAAGCAACGAAAAGCCGTTTCGCGTTGAGATTCTTTCGATTTGCAAGAGACCCTGACCTAAAGTCTGTAAAGTTTGCTCTAAAATGCAAACCAAACCACGGACTTCAAATAGACTGTTTTACAAGACCTGGGTAAACGCTACAGTACGGTAAATGTTGTTTTTAAATGTTGATTTGCTTTTTAAAAATTGTTTAAGATTTCTATAATTTTTGCAATTTTGTTCGGAAAGCCGCTCCTCTTTTGATTGTAACGG
The DNA here is from genome assembly GCA_964017195.1 of Siderastrea radians. Classification (NCBI taxonomy): domain Eukaryota; kingdom Metazoa; phylum Cnidaria; class Anthozoa; order Scleractinia; family Rhizangiidae; genus Siderastrea; species Siderastrea radians. Next base: position 11,933,740 of record OZ024895.1, on the reverse strand, counting down.
ATTATTTTTGCTTGTAGTGTGACGCATGTGTCACGCGGAATTATTTTGTTGGTACTGTGACACTTGTTGGAACATGGTCTTAACACGTGGACAGATCACGCAGTTGAAGCATGTGATCACGTGAACTTGATTTGTGTTTTCGCTTTTTTTGTACGGAATATGTTTTTGGATCCCGGCTTTGAAATCTGTTCGCTTGCCAGATGTCTGTATTTTTGATAGAACATTAAGGAGAGAGATAAAATTCGAGACATTGATTAACCGGTTACCACTGAACAGACCTGAAGTGTCTGCAGAAATTATATGCCTGTGTGCAAGCACACAAGAAAATCGAAAGTTTTTTGCTGCCAAAAGTAAATTTATTGTTTATTTGAATAATATTTTTGGCTGGAGAAGCTTTTCTGTCGTTTATTCTGTGCGTTTTTAGTGATTATAAGCAATGCTTTGTAAACACGGTCTAATTTGCATAAATGGGTTAAAATTTGATATACCAAAATCAGTTTATCCCAAGCACGCAAAACACGTTTATGCGGGAGTTAATGTTCTCACGGTACGTTCTTGGCTTGTAGTGCTTTATATTATTTTGCTAGCTAATAATTCCGCTTGGAAATTAAAAAAAGGAAACCAGACAGAAACAAATTACATGTGCATGAATTCGCGAAGTAAGCCGAACTGGTTCGTTGTGGCCAAGACGTTCTGACTTTTCTCAAACTGACGAGTCCGTCTTGCGTACAATTTCTGCTGTGTTTATTGTATTAATTTGTTGCTGTGGAAATTTGTACCACGGCTAAGTAAATGCAGGACTACAACGTGAATTAAACCCTGCCAGACGTCAAGTATACAAAACGGCGTATTCGAAGTAAATTATTAGTTGATGGAGGCTTGCGAATGCCAACACTTCAAAGCCCGGGGGTCGTATTCCGATCTATAAGCTGTATGGATTTGTCTCTCTGATATTAAAAGGTTAAGGGTTTCAGTGTCCCGGTGGCACACCCCACCCAGCACCTCACAGAGTCCCCCCCCCCCCCCCGCCTCACACACGTGAAGCCATCTACCAGATACCGTATACCATATACCGGCGCCGTTATTTTAGGTTTACAGCAACAACCGTCACTAATGTGACGTCATTCGGTTAAAAACGAGTAGTCGCCTTTTTTAAGGAATTATAAGGCCTCTAATTCCCCTTCTTGTGGTGGCACTAATTTCTACTTATGCAGTACGTCTGAGAATCAGTAGTTGACAAAAAAGTTGCATCTAATTTGCATCTTTGAGCCATAAATAAAAAAAATGGCCTTGGTTCAATTGAGGTTTTCACTCAATGAGTTTTGAGTAGTTTCTCCAATAACCAATCAGACTGCGGGATTCCCAGGATACCACCCACTTGTGAACTGACAAAAGACATAAATACGCAAAGTGTGCGTGAGCTATTTTGGATTGTGAATTATTCTTGCTTATTAGTATCTGTGGTTTGTTTGGTGTGAAAAATTAAAACCACCTCTGTTGCATGCCACAGAATGAAGATCTAAACTATACAGAATAACCAGCTGTCCAAAGATTTGGTAGTCAAGAGCTGATAACCACAGGGTACAAGTTTGCTGTATTTGTCTATTACGTTTGGTTACTGAGAAAATTAAAAGAATAGACCCTGGTTGCAGGTTATTGGGTACAGGAACTACACAAAGTTACAGCAATGCAAACAAAATCTTTCACAGTCAATCCTTTAAACACCCCGAGTTAATAAATGTGAAAAATAAATACTAATTAAAATTAAATTAAAGCAAATTAAAAGGTAATTATGCTGCCAGTAATTTCAAAACAGCTACTGAATGTTGTTCTTAGAAAGCTTTTTTTTTGTTTGGCTATTGGTTGGACAAGCAAAATAACTAGCTAGGGTCTATCGTAAAACCCTCTAAAGTGGTTAACCTTTTGCTTCTCTCCTCTTTTATGGCCTCTTTTTGATACATTTCATTTCATTGGGCTAAAACTATTCAATTAGCCATTGTGCAAACATTAGCAGTTGGTTTCACAAAAACAATTCCATCAATTAATGTCTAATGACTTGTTTTTAATTGTAGAAAAAGGTCTGAGAAGTATTTGGCATGGGTTTTTGCAATAATTGCAAAAACCCAAATACTTCTCAGACCTTTTTTTTACAATTAAAAGAAACAAATTAAAGTTTTATTTCACAAGGAAATCTTAAAATACTGTAAATGTTTATTTTGGATGCATTAATTTCTATGTGGGAAGTTACTTTAATTTTTAACTTACATGTACTGTATTTCCTTTTCCCAGGGTGGGAAATAGGGCCCGAAATAAGGTCTCTCCATCTTTTCCTATTCTTAGCCACAACTGTAGCCGGGGGGGGGGGGGGACAAGAGCTTGCAACTATGTCTCAGGAATTTGAATTTCTGCATTGAAAAAGTCGATGCAAAATGCTAATTGGTGGAGATTTAATTGGTAATGTTGTCATCAATGCCGTGTAGAAGACGACACAGAAAAAGAGAGAGAGAGAGAGAGAGAGAGAGAGAGGGAGAGAACTGATAGTTAGATTGAATATCTCAGCTCTAGATCTTACACTGTATCAGTCAGAAATATTGTATGGACTTACTTGGAACGATAATAAAGACATCAGCAGTGGCTGCATTGCCCACTCCATTATCTACGGTACATCTGTAGGTTCCTTCATCCTGTTTACCACTGATGGTGAAGGAAGAGTTCACAATAGTGTTATTAGGAAGTCTTGTCAAGGTGATGTTGGGTGCCGGAACACCAGTTGCATTACAGATCAGATATGCTGAATCACTCTCGTTCTTTGTTTGGTTACCAAAGAAGCCAGTGATGTTTGGTGGAACTATAAAATCAAAGCAACAGTACTTAAGATATGTGTTATCAATGAGGTTTGTTATAATTTATTCTATTGGACTGACTGTAATACTGGCAATTAACACCTAGGTTGCAAGTGGAGGTTGGGTGCTGAGGAACCTGCTGGGGGCTGGAACCCAGTACCACCTGCAACCCAGCCCCAAACCAGCCCTGGCAACTGTCGCACTCAAGTTATAGGTTTAGCGGAATGGTCTGTCTAGTAAATAAATAGGGTTATAAACTAAAATAAGAACTTAACCCCCCCCCCCCCCAAAAAAAAAAAAAAGAAACAAAAATCAAAAACTGAGAGTGAGAAAATGATGCCACAGGGAGGGGAGAGAGGGGAATGCTGAAAAGCTGCACACAGCACAATGCCAGGCTCGTAAAACAAAGTGCAAATGAGAGCATGTGGTAAGGTGCATGCATAAACCTCCATAAAGACCGCTGACCATGACACCACCTGCAAGCCACAAAGAGCCATGGGCACGCCATTTCTGATCACAAAGGTTGTGCTAACTGGGTGTGATAGTCAAGAAAGGAAAGAGAGGGGAGATTGAGACAAGAAATGCACACAATTATTTATTTATTTATTTATTCTTTTCATTTATTCTTTTACCCCCTCCCCCCAAAAAAAGCCAGGCCCCTAATTTTCTACTTCACCCCAAAAACTAAATCTCTTTTAAGAATGACAGATATATTATACCGGTACAAACAAATTGCACCAGTTCAAACAAATTGTACCCGTTTAAAAATAATTGTACTGGTTCAGAAACAATTTGCACCAAAGGTGAAAATTAGACTACAACATATACAAGTCATTCTACGTTTAACTGCTGAGTCTTTGAATAAAATCCTCAAGGATGGCCATTTTAATATCAAGCATTAATTACAGTCTCAGTATGGTAACATAATGATGCACAATGTGGTGATAACCTCAATCTGCGGATGAAATCCTACAGAGTGATCATTCTTATGAAAGCTGTTCAGTCCATACTTTCTCGTGGTGCTGTTTACGATGGTTGTTGTACATGTACAAGGTGGTACTTACTTTTCAGTCTTGAGTGTTTAGTAAAAGTTCTCTTCTTTAGAATTACAACCTTGAATTTTTTTTAAAAGAAGCTTGCAGTCATCACTGACTATAATTTTTCTGTTTGTTTACTTACCACAATCGCTCAATGGATCAAATTATGAAACTCAAGGTAGCATACTGTGTTCTGACATGTTTGTCCACCATCGCAACAGAGAGTTTTGTTGTGATTGTATTTTTTCTACCTTTTGTACACTTCCTGGTTTACCCCTTTATCCATGTCCTTTTATAATCTGCAAACTTGTTTTTTTTCCTCACAATGCTTTGTGACCATTGTTTAACTCGTCATGGTCAACTTCAATACCTTAACCTCGGTATAATTTACTATTTAATATTTTACTAAATAATTCAAAGCTTCCAAACTCATTGTAGGCCTTACATTCTAAAAAAGATAATGTTAATGGGACAAGTGACATTTTAGTGTACTAGGAATAGTTTCAGTCTCACTTAAACTTCTTGGTAAAATATTTACTGTAGAAGTCACATCAGCAGGTACATTGACAACATTTCCATAAATGAAGTTCACACAGTTGCATAAAAGGAATACAAGGTAAATACATGTAAGTCCCTCTTTCAGTAACATTAAATAATTAGACATCATAGTTTTTCAGGGAACACCATTTTATTTGTTTTGGACTCACTTGAAATTTTTGCCACAGGTTCTACAGGTCCATTCCACATTATCGAATTGCACAAGGTATTTACTCCTGCCAGTCACAAAACAATCAAGAATATATTTTGAACATCAATTTCATATATTAAGAAGAAACATTTGCTAATGTTATATCCATTCAAACGACAAAAGCCGTTCACTTGCCATTCAAGAGCAATAGGAGGACGTTCGAAAAGTTTCACACGGTCATCTGTTCAAAAATTTAAATCTTAAGCAATTCGAATGGCTAGCCAGGGCTATCCATTCAGAAAAAATCCTTGAACAGCTGTTCCAACAGCTACGCTAAACTGTGGATGGCTGTTACTAGCTTTAAAAACATCTTTAGCCTTTCAAACAGCTAGGGCTATCTGTTCAAAAAAACCTCTTCAGCTGTTGAAATGGCTACGCTTGTCCTTTCTCAAACATGTACCGGTATACAGAAACCTCTTTGTTTAATCTTCTCTTTCTCATTATGGCGGACAAATGGACGGATGCATGGATAGCCTTTATCCACAGTTGGTCTTGATAAAAAACAGGAGCCATAGTGGCAAATGTGTGATCTAAGTAAATAAAGAAAGTAATGTGTTGTTGAAATTGCTACGAATTAAAGTTGAAAGAAGAGAGATGGACTAGAGTTCAATCTTTTCCTATGACTTTAACAATTTTATTTCAAATTAAACATGCTTCTTAACTGGGCTAAGCAAATGGCTGATTGTCAGGTAATACAAAGCTTCGCACTTGCTCCTAAGTCAAGACAGAGAAGATTCCCATCAGTTGAAAACGAACCACGCAATAAAGGAGAACATATCAAACTCTCTTCCCATTGAGATGAACATTTACTCACATTCAACCCCACTTACAACCTAAACGAGGCTCGAAATGATGCTTTTTAAGCAAACAAAATAAGGAAAAGATAGGAATAAATACATTTCCAGACTAAATTGATAGACGAAAGTAAATTTTGAACATTATGCTTTAGAAAGTATTACAAACAGGACTGAAGTCATGCAAGGTCAAGAACACATGCAAGATAAACTGTTTTCAGTCAGAATGAACTCCAAATAACTCTAACAAGTTGGTTTTACTGCAAAATATTGACTTACATGTTTCATGAGCTCCCTTGTAACTGGTTGAGACAGTGATGGCCCTCTAGATGAAGTCTTCTGTTCATTTGAGGTCTTGAGGCTGCTTTACGTACACTTTGCTCAGTTTCGGTGCTTATAAGTCAAATACCTTGCCTTAATGTAGCAAAAAGAAAGGCACTCACAAGTAGAAGACAGAAGCAGGTCAAAAAAAGTGAAAAATGCATCTATTCTTCCCTTCTCTTCTATGTCCCCTCGCTTGCCAATTTGACCATGAACATCCCCAGACGACACCTCGCTGAAAGCGTCGCTTGTCAATTCCACGTGCATTGACCGATTGCTTGGCGAGAAGCCCGACAAAATTCCGGATAATAAAACGAATCAAATCGTATGAGCTTTCCGATCGATGATTACAAACAATGTGACCTCGGCACACCTAAGTAGTGTCCCTTCGCTCACAGTTCGCTTGTATTCGTCAGAACAAGGAAAATCGGTGACACTTTCTTTAGAGCTGAGCATTACAAGCAATGCAAATTATCAGTTCCAGCTGCATTACTAAGCTCAGTTGCCCAAGCAAAAAACTTGCCAAGGAACTTGTTCCACCTACCGGCAATGCACTAATTACAATGTTAACGTTATTCTACATGTACAAACAAATGTATATGTATATTAAATCAAACAGTAAACAAAATCAATCTTTGCATCCAAAAGGTAAATATATCAACACAGAAATTCAATAACATCAGTATTCATAACTCAATAGACGCATTAGACCACTCTTCTGACTGGACATGTGTATATGTTTAGTTCAATTTTATCCTTGGTTCAATTTTTATTTTCCTTTGTTCTTTTTTATGTTACAGTGCAACGAATTCAACTGGGGCCACCCAAAGTTTTTCTGCCAATCACAAGACGAGTTCAGAACAAAAGAACCGGGGTTGCAGTTGCTTTCGGACCAACCACAATAGGGGTAAAATTATTGTAACTACTTTGAGTGGGAATTGACGCGGAGGGCTTTGCCAAGGCAAACCTCAACGCTTATTCTCATGGTAAAATGTTGTTCCTTTCGATCAATGACAAGGCAAACAAATGAAATGGGAAAAATAAAAAAATGCTGAATGTCAATCGGCTATTTTGAAGACTGCAGCAAACGAAGCACAAAATATATTTACCAGATGACGGCCTGGATTGAAGACGAAACAGACTCAGCGCAAATATATTTACCGAATGCTGAAGACGAAATGGGCTAAACACAAATGCTTACAGAATGATGCTTAAAGACGAAATGGATTCAAAGCAATTATGTATTACCGGATGACAACGGGGAAGACAAAACAGACTGACAAATGCACAGGTTTACCGAGTGACAGCCGCGTCCACAACAAAATATTCTGACTTCGGTCGTAACACAAGAGAGTTGAGGAAAGCTATAATTAAACCGTAAGGCTGAGAATAATTTTGTTCGAATTTATGTCACAGGTTGAAACCTATTAGCCTCTAAATATTTTTGCTGGTCAAGAAACTGCATTTCGTCGACTGTCAACATGTTGTTACAGTCCAGTGATTTCCAGTTAGTGGGTCACGGAGGTCTTGCAAAGAAATCTTGGTCTTCGAGATATTTATTTGATTTTGTCCCTCTTTTTGTCCGTCATTCAGAAGCATTTTCGTGTTGAGTCTCTTTCATCATCAACATTCTCGGCTTTCATTCAACAAAATGCATTTGTGTCGAGTTTGTTTCGTATTCAATCTTCTCGGCTGTCATGCGGTAGAACATAATTTGCATTGACTCTGTTTCGTCTTCAAAATTACCAGCCGCCAGTTGGCAATTAATAATTGTTTCTCTTGACGTTTGCTTGTCTCGCCGTTGACCAAAATAAATGTCATTTCGCCATAAAAATAAGCATTGAAGTGCACATTCGTGTAACCCTTCACATCGATTCCCGCTCGAACCAGAAGTGAATTTTTACCCCTATTGTGATTGGTCCGAGTATCTGGCGCCTTTAACTAACTGGAAGCTGTGACTAAGGGAAGGAAAACCCCGACAGAAAAACCCTGGCCCTTCTGGTTGGGGGTTGGGCATGGGGCTAATCCTCTCACCTCATAAAACCAGCTCGATTATGGAAACCGCAAGCTCAACTATTAATGGTTATAATGGGTGCACGCAGTACAACGACTTGCCGGACTTCCGACGATGTTTTCATCAGCTGGGTCAACGGAGCTATGACAGCTACAGGTGAAATCCGAAGGGAAGCCCATATTCCGATTAAGTCGCTGGCTGACCCAAAGACGAAAGTCAAAGTGGGATGCTGGAATGTGAGAACAATGTTCTCAGTCAGTAAGACAGCTCAGATAACAACCGAGATGGATCGTTACGGTATCGGCATTTTGGGGGTTAGTGAATGCCAGTGGTCAGGCTTTGGACGACTGAAGACACAAACGGGTGAGACCATCATTTACTCGGACAGGGACAACAATGCACATCGGAGTGGTGTTGCAGTTATCATGTCTAAGGAGGTTGCACCATGTTTAGACAGTTGGAGGCCAATAAATGACTGCATGATAACAGCCCGCTTCTACTCACGGTTTATTAATACCACAATCATCATCCAGGTGTATGCCACGACTTTTACAAGGCACGAAATTGCGCCTAATACAGGCGCCATTGCGCCTAAATTTTCCGCGTTGGCGACCAAATCCTGAAAATTGGTCGCCAAATTGGCAACTAGAATTCTTCATCACACCTTGCCTAAAGACCTTGTGAATTTTTGAAAACGCCTTAAACTAAATCCGTGGCAGTGATGGGCATTCAAGCATGCTAGTTTCAGAAAATCAGAGCTTGCTCCACGAAGAAAATCTGTCGCTAGACGCCATTTTGGATTTCAAGTAGTTACGTTGTTTATGCCCCATTCTAGTGTCTCTTCTCCAGATATGGAAACGTGAGAGCACAATGGCAAAGAAAGCATTAAGAAATGACAGCGAAAACTGATCGCGCTATTTGGGGGGGCAAGTGTGGAAAACCATCTGAAGAGAAATCGATTCTTAGCAGCAATTTTTCCTCGAACTGAAAGGAAAGGCCTTCACGATTCTTTGATTTATACTTGATGAAAATGAAGTGGAATTTTGAACCAGACATTCACTTTACTTTTAGGCGGATGCTTTGAGAGGATGCGTTTTCGCAGCTGTTTGAGAACCGTTTGAATGAATTAAAGGTGGCTGTTTTGGTACAATCTTTCTTGATAAAATTCTCTTTGTTAACGTATCAAGTCAAGCTTATTTTTCTTTAATTTAATTGGATGTTTGTAATGTTAGCTAGTGTCGTTTAGGATAAAAACTAAATTCCGGAGGGTCTAACTCTTCAAAATAACAGAATAAAACCTAAATTTTTTTTTAAAAAACTGGCGACTACCTTTTTGGAATTGGCAATCACTTTGAAATATTTAGGAGCCAAGTGGCTCCTTGAAAAAAAAAGTTAATTTCGTGCCCTCAACTTCTCTGAGCAATTGCAAAAGATTGTGGATGCGACACCAAGGCATAATATGCTTTTGATTCTGGGCGACTGGAATGCAAAAGTTGGCCAACAACAAGTTGGAGAGGAAGGCATTGTGGGAAAGTATGGCTTACAAGGAGAAAGAAATGACAATGGAGAGCAGTTCGTAGCTTTCTGAGCACTAAACAACCTGGCAATTGTATCAATTATGTTCCCACATAAGGACATACATAGATACACGTGGACTTCACCAAATGGCCAATATTGCAATCACATTGACCATGTGACCATTCGGTCCAACTCTAAGCGATCAGTGCAGGATGTCAGGGCCTATAGAGGTGCAGATGTTGCTAGCGACCACAACCTAGTGATTGCAAAGACACTGCTAAAACTTAACAGAACTGGCAGAAATGTACATGTTGTTAAGAGGTATGACACAAGTAAGCTGAACAGGAAAAAGTTTCAATTTTCAATTGGAACTAAGAAAAAGGTTCAGCTGCTTATCAATTGGTGATGACGAGGAGGAGAAGGAGAAAGAGGAGGAGGGAAGTGGACAGGAGAGTGTGGTAGTACTCGAAAGCAAGGTAGAGAGTAAGTGGACAGGAATAAAAAACGCTTTCTTCGAAACAGCTAAGGAAGTACTAGGCTACAGGACAAAGAGCAGCAAGAGTTGGATCAGCTCCGATAGCTGTAAGGGGATTGAGGAAAGGAGACAGCTAAAGCAAAGAGTACTGGGCGCAAAGTCAGAGAAAATTAGAGCGAGGTTGCAAGAGGATTACAGAAAGAAAGATCAGGAGGTTAAGAGAACCCTAAAGAGAGACAAGAGAGGATGGGCTAACGGTATTGCCCAAGAAGCGGAAAATGCTGCGAAGCTTGGGTAGATGAAGGGTGTTTACAATGCCACACGGAAGCTATGTAATGAATCACTAAAGAAAATTGATATTGTTAGAAACAAGGACGGAAAGATGTTGATGAATGAGGAAGAGGTGCGGCAAAGGTGGAAAGAACACTTTGCAGAGGTACTAAACAGACCACACCCAGAACATAGTTACTCGAGGGACTGGTTATGAAACTGTGCAAGTTTCAAAGGCCTTAACAAAGGTGCTGCAATTTATGTTGAAAGTACCACGACAGTGCACAATCTTTTGTTTTACGTTCGTGCACCGTCAAGGCAAAAAACGGTAACAAAAATATAAAACAAAGGACTTAGCTGAGCTTCATAACCAGATTCTTTTATTAACTATGCCCAGAACAAGTGGCTGATGTGCTTCCTGAAGCGACCTCCGATATCAAATACCCTCAGGCCCTAGCACTAAAACAGAGATGAGGAGTGCTATCATCAGCTTGAGCGCAGGAAAAGCACCTGGAGTAGATGGTATAACAACCGATATCATATGGTATAGTGAGACTGTCCCAGCGGACTGTAGTAAAACCTTATTGTTAGACTGGCTAAGAAGGGTGACCTAACCAACTGCGGGAACTGGAGAGGAATTACGTTGATGCCTGTTGTTGCAAAAGTGATGGGCAAGGTACTGATTAGAAGAATAGCTGATGATGTCGACGAAAAGCTAAGGAAGGAGCAAGCTGGCTTTCGGAAAGGAAGAAGTACGGTACAACAACCTGGACAAATTCTGGAAGAATAGCCAGTTTACCATCAAGACCAAGGTCAACGTTTTTAAGTCCAACGTTATCTCAGTGCTGTTGTACGGGTGCGAGACCTGGAGAACGACTAAAGCGGATGAGAAGAAATTGGACGCTTACCTTCACAAGAGCCTAAGAAGGATATTAAAGATCTATTGGCCAATGCGCATTACAAACAAGGAAGTTAGACGAAGGGCAGGCATTAGGGAGACTGTAAGCGACCAAGTGGCAAGGCAGAGGTGGACATGGCTAGGCCAATGTGCTCAGAATAGATCACCACTCACATCCACGCATTGCACTCACCTGAAGCGGGGTCGACCACGAGAAACATGGAGAAGGACAGTGGAAAGGGAGATCAAGGACAGAGGTTAGGGTCATGGGCAGAGGCAGCGACAGCAGCGAAGGACAGAACAACCTAGAAGGAGAGAGCATGAGGCCCAATTCCCCACTGGGGGAAACATGGAAATTGATGATGATGATGATTGTGGTTGGTCTGAAAGCAACCGCAACCCCGATTCTTTTGTTCTAAACTCGCCTCCTGACTGGCAGAAAAACGTTGGGTGGCCCCAGTTGAATTCGTTGCACTGTAATATATGATAATGAATATGAAACAAAAGAAAATAAAAATTTAACTAAGGATAAAATTGAACTACACCATATACACGCATTTCATAAGAAATTATTTCCTCTATGCCACACCGATTAACACACACAAAGCTCCTCAATATCCATGTATTATTATAATTATTTTTTCATGTCTCTGGTTCAATAAAAAAAAACATGATCGCAAGTTACTCACGCAACCACTTAACCCATTGATTCCTACACCGGCCAAAACCGGCCGTGCCGAGTGCGTGTTCCACGTGGAGGAACATACGCGCTTTATCCCCTACCTCCCCTACTAGGTACTTTTTTATCCTCTTAAGCTGTCAATTCTTTAGGAGACATATAAACCAATCAGAAACTGTCTTCTGCGCATATATTTATGAGTTTTAGGGGGTAGGGGAAAGGCAGCTTTTTGACCGATGGAGTTTGCAAACGAAGAAAATGGTGGTGCGCGCGGATCGGTCCTAGATTTTCAAGATGCATTTTTCTGCTCTGAAAATTAAGATAGTTCACTTTTGAAGTTCAAAATGGAAAGAAGTCATCCTGAAGAATAACTGACCTTCAAAAAAGAGGACAGGGAGGTCTTTAAAGCGACGAAAAGCCATTTCGCGTTGAGATTCCTTAGATTTGCAAGAGACCACCTAAAGTTTCCTCAGAAATTTAAACTGAACAGTATGGTAAATGTTGTTTCTAAGTGTTTAACTGCTTTTTAAAAATTGTTTAACTGATTGTCTACTCCAGATTCGTATAATTTTTGTAATTTTGTTCTCAAAGCCGTGCAACTTCTGATCAAGCCATCGCCATAAACATAGCCGAGTGTCTGCAAAAATTATGCAAGTGATCACCCACGCAAGAAAATCGAAAGTTTTTTGCTTCTAAAAGCCAATGCATTGTTTTTCTGAATAAAATTTTGGCTAGAAAAGCTTTTTGTTGCCTATTCTGTCTTTTTAAATTGATAGTTGGATTCAGGAAGCAGTATTTTGTAAACACAGACTAATTTGCATAACCGGGTTGAAATTCAAGATGCAAACAGCTTTCGCCACCGTGCAGAAAATTTCAGCAATTTTCATTTTCAAGGTTGTTTTCTGGCTAATAAAAGATACGCACGCAACCATAGTTTTTTACATCGGAACATGTTTATTTGAATATTCCATTGTACAAAGAAGTTAATTTGGAAAGCCTACGATGTTTAGTTATCTACTGCGCATTTAGGTAATTTTTTCTGCTCTTGAGAAATTTTAATTTATGTAGAACACACAAAAACACGCAGGAGTCAATGGGTTAATACTTCAAACTTTGTACAGGTCCAAGAAATAGATTAGACCAAACTAAAAACATCTCATAGCAAAAAGTGACAACATGCCCAGCATTCCCCTCCCCCCAAAAAAGTGAAAACAGGATGCTCGGAAATGCTATTTCCTGCCTTTTCAGCGATAAATTTTTAAAGAATTGAACAAGTGAAATGACGCAGATTTCAAGCGTTTTTTACTTAACCGACATGAATTTTAGCAAATCGTAAGACTGTCAGCTCCGTGTGCAGCCATACAAACATTGTATCAGATTGTTACAGGCAAAGAGACAAACGCCTGTCCTTATTTAACATTTGCAAAACCAGTGAGGACCTTATCAATATGTCAACCTCCTTATGTTTATGAATATGAAGAACTGCAAGACAGCAACGCCTCTCGTCACTCGTTGTGCTGCGTATTGGGGTTTTAAGTCATTTCATTTCACTGAAGCTGCCCTCTGCAACTCATGTAGAGACTGGATAAGCTAAAAAGGTTATAAGGTATTAGAACTGGTTAAAACATGTTAATTTTTAAAATTTTATTTCTCAGTCAATACAGAATCATTCCAGATATTCAGGAAAACCCAAGCTTTCAGAATTTTCACACCTTACAAGCCTGCAAATAATTTTTATCTTATAAGCAGGTCATTTGTCAGGCCAGGGTCACCTTTTGGCTGGTCGGACAAAAAATTTCATAGTTCTGTAAGAAATTCAAAATTAGAGACTATCTTCATCATAACCATTATATACACCAACATTAAGATACTGGAAAATGTAATTTCTGACGGTTGAGTGACCTGGGAGCGAATTAGTCAGAAATTAATGTTCTGATGGCACGATTGAGAGGCTCAGGTGTTGTCATGTGACCTTTGGGACTATTTAAGCTTTTGGCGGGAGATATTTCGTCATTCTACGTCAGTCAGTCTTCTCCTGTTGAGTTCGTTTTTTCTTTCTAGTTTTATTTTTGGAAGGGTGTTTTAGGAGTACCTCTTCCTCGCGGTCCAGTACCATTGCATTAGATGGGGTATACGTTTCCACATTTTTTTGGGCCACAAATAAGGAGTGGTTTTTTTTAGTGGTTTTTCGCATCTGGCGTGGTACATTACTGTAATTTTTCATACCTTAGTTCTATGACATGGACGTCTGTGTGTATTTTTTCGAACGATTAACTATTAGCTATAGCGCGTGTAATCATCAGGTGACTGACTGCATATTCCGTAATAAACTATTTCACTTTGAATGCTCGTGTTAGTGTAGTCAGAATGCGCTGTTTGTGTAGAGTTCAAGAGTGGTCAACAAACAAAGAAAATAGCGCAAAGACTCGTTGCCAACCAGGATACGTGATGCAGAGTTAACAAATAGTCGCCATCTCCAGTCTCTTTACAGGTAAACAATCTATTTTCTTCTCCCAAAATTATGTCATCTGGAAAAAGTGTTTGGCTGAGCCCATCCTTGTCCAACAATTGAGGATTTTCGATCGTTTCCTTCTGTTTTATCCAACAGGCCATTTCATCGTGAGGCCTTATGTGCCACTTGGCATAAAGAGGATGAGTGAGTGAGTGAGCCATTTCATCGTATTTGCTGGATAGAAATTTGCAAAGCCGTTCAATTTCCTCATCGAAACTTCGGTCAAGATTATTTTTTCTTCAGTGACTTGAGATCTGGCTGTGGATCATACTGCAGTTGAAAAACATAGGCACGCGTGCTTGACCTATGATCACCTCAGATTATTTATCAACTAAATTCATCTTTTGTAATGATACACCAAGTTATAGATAAAGAAATAGTGAAATGAAGCTGGCTCTTCCTCAACCTCTCACCGATTATGTTCGAAAAAGTTTCTCTTATAGCAGTGCTGAGCTGTGGAATAGCCTACCAACTGATATTAGAGTATCTAAAACATTAGGTGAATTTAAGACGAAGCTAAGTAACTTCAGTTTTGAGTGAATTTACGACACGGCATTCCTCAAAAGCAGTACCTTTTGTTTTCATTTCTTTCTATTTGAATATGTGGTTAGTTTAGTTAGGTTAGATAAGGCCTTTCTACTTTGTAATTACTTTTATAATGATTGTATTGCTTTTAATTTCTTATATTTGTAGACAATTTTTGCTTGTATATAACTGAGGAATCTACCGTGTATAAATAAAGTCATCTATCTATCTAACTTTAGTGAGTACCCCCCCCCCCCCCAGGGACAACCACGAGAACAAAAAAGCAGCCAGAGAAGCCTCAAGACATCACTGTACACACACATGTATAGATAACCTTGTATTCCCGTGACTCTTTTCGAACTTAGGGTTCATCTTAGGGGTGCCTTTCAAAATTTCTCACAAGCATTCCCACCCCCTTTGAGTTTGTATGTGACTCCCACTCCGTAAAAACTAAAATCTTAAATTAAGATGTTAGGCACCTTACATAAGATAGATAATAACTCAAATTAAGACCGAAGTCATCTTATTTTAAGACGATATACCCTTAAGTGAGTCAGAAACGTCTTAAATTAAGATCACCACACTCTTATTTCTTTGCAAGATTCTTAACGTCTTAATTTAAGGTTTTGAATACGTCTTAAACCAAGATACCTTGATTCTTAAATTAAGATGTATTATTTCATCATTATCTTAATTTAAGAATTACACTTCTTATTTTAAGTTTTGTACTTTGAAATATCTTATTATAAGACAGGGAACATTTTAAAATAAGATTGTTCCTGATCTTAAATAAATTTTTAGATGATTTGAAAACAGTTTAGAGCTATTCATCTTAACTAAGATGCAGTGTGTCTTAAGTTAAGACAGGAAAAGATTTCTTTCAAAGCTTTCAACTGAAAAGGATCGAAAGTTCTGCTGACCTCTCGTGATTGGTTAGTTTCGATCCAAAATGCGTACCGCAGCGGAAACAACCACGTTTTTGCGCTTGCGACTCAATTCGTTGAACAGACCAATACAGCATGAATTCCATGACTTCTTCGGTTCAATTTGACATTTTTATGCCCGTAGATTGTTGTGATAGTGGCATATTTTTCAACTGGAGTTGGTTAATTCATACATTATTCAATGCTGAAGACTTGGGTCCATAAAACTGAAAGAATGTCTGTGAAGTTCAAAGACAGTTTGTTGAAAGCGACTGCGGGCATAAAGATAAGTTTACTGAGAAGACGAAGTAATGGCAATTAACTGTTGGCAAAAATATACACAAGCAACGAATCTGTACTATCAAAAGAAAAGACTTCAGGAAGACGTATTCAACCGCCGTTGACACTTTTTCCTTGCTTCGCCAGAGAAAAGCTCAGCGTGAGTGCATGCAAAGAAGACTGGCAAAAGGCCGCAAAAAAGCAAAGATACGGTGATGAGCTTTTTGTTCTATCTTTCTATTTTTTGTTTGAGCTGAATTATTTTAATTTAGTGGTGTAATAAAGCGTTTTTGGTGAAAATATGTTTTATGGTTATCTGGTTATTTGTTCGCTCTCTTGGCAAGCCGCGACGCGAAAAAAGAATACGCGCAATCAATTTTTGAAATGTAACGGTCTCCTGAAATATAAGACGAGTTGAAATATTAAATTAAGACGAAAACACGTCTTATCTAGGCACCTCGTGTTTAAGATGTTAGGCAACTAAAATTAAGAGGTTGACATCTTGTTCTAATACGATTTATCATCTTAAAGTAAGAAGACGAATCTTAATTTAATACAAATGCGCATTTTATCTAGGCACCAGTCTCTAAGACGAAAAAACATCTTAATTTAAGATTTTAGTTTTTACGGTGCACCTTAAGCTTGCTGCTGCATAGCAGACGGAGTTCCCCGGAGTTCTAAGAACTTTGCTTTCTACTTACATCGCACCGAGATTTGCACATCGCTGTCTATAAATGCAAGATCAGTGTCTCGTATCCTGTACTGATAAGTTCCACTGTCCGATCTGTTCACATTAAGGAGCGTTATCGTTGTTTTACTGGCCGATGCAACCATGAGAACGCGGTTTTGATAGCTAGGAACCACAGTCACGCCGCTGCCATCTTTTAATGCTATGGTTGTCGAGGGAAGAAGCACAAATGTTCCATCTTTAAATGTTCCGGCTATATTGTAGGTCCATTGAAGAGTAATGTTGTTCCCTTCATTGACAAACGAAGGCTTTGAAGGCTCTGTTATGTATGTTGGTGCTGGTCCTACGACGATAATATGAGAAAAATTAAAAAGCATAAGCTTAACTGTGGTAAAATCGAACAAAACAAATACTATGGACGACAAATAGGGAAATAAACAATACATACCCACTGCACGAGTGAATGTCAGCACATTCCATAGCAAAAAAAGCGACAAGAAAGCCAAATACATCGCCAGTTCCTCTAAGAAGGAAAACTAACCATTATGATATTAAAAACAGAGCGTAACGAAGAGACCATAAGGAAGTGATTCAGCTTGTATCCCAGCGTTCATGTCTTGCCGGTTTGGCCTCGTTTTCAGGTTAATAACAGGCGCCCGCGGGCACAAAAACAGAGTCCTCATTGGGAAAAATATCTTTTTTATTATTTATTTATCTCGTGGTTGCGATAGCAACGAGAGATTGTACTAGCAAATCGGCACATTCCTGTGGTTATTTCCGTGATCATTTCGCATCGATTCGGTGTTGTTTGTGTGATGTTCGGTATTCAGAAGCGAGTATCTTCGCTGTGTTTTCGTGCGTTCTCATGTTGGAAATATTTTCGCTATTTTTAGACGGTAACATATGAGAAACCTAGGCTGTATATGTTGTTTCTGATGTTCGAGTAATCAGATTTTTCGTTTATTAGCGTGTTCACGGTGCGTGCTGTTAAACAAAGTTGTGTAATATTTTGGAGAAATGACCTTTTTGACTGAGAGTTTTATGTTTGTATTGTGGTTGTATTGTAGGTAACGTCACATTCAGCCGTTGTTACAGGGGGTGCCAACTCTTAGAAAATCTGTTTCGGGAGAACCGCAAAATTTATTCGGGAATCTGAAGATATTGCCGGGAATCGGGAGACTCGAGAAATTATTCGGGAAACTGCAAATAATATTGGAACATTACATAATATATTTGGAGCTTGCATCTAACTTTGTTTTAATTTCAGAAGACGTCTCCTTTTGTTTGAGCATGGTTAATTGTAAATTGTAAAACTAATTTAACCCTCTAGCTAAAAATATCCGCTGTATTATCTAGGAAAAATCTTTTCTAAGTACTGAGAAATCAATGACACGAGATTTTAATCAGTCAAACAGGTAAACTTGGGTTAAATTGTGCACATCAACGGTGCACAACCAGATCTCCAAATACTCTACTCGGCTCTGTCGCTCATGAATTAATCTGACGATACAGGAATCTTAACCTTTATGGGCCGGTTATTTAAACAAGTTCTAACTGAGACAATGACTGTACCTCCCAAATCTGTTCATAGGCGGGTCATTTTAAGGACATAAATGTAATTATTCTTTGTGCTATATGCCTTCTTTAGCCTGTTTACTATAAGCAACGTTGAAATATCAGGGCGGGCCACTCTGAAATTGGTTTAGATCGGGGCCGGCTATTTTTAAAGTTTAAGTAGTGAAAAATATTAAACAATAGTTTCAATCTACCCTTGAGGGATAATTTAAATGCTGTCGCCTAGCTGTCTGCCAAAGACAATACAGAAATACCTCCTACCTCCTAGAACTCGGCTTTTCTTTGTGAACACTTTTCTTGTTAGGTAATCACTGAGGCACTAACAGTCTGAAATAGCCAGAATTATTTTCTTCCCTTTTAAGGTAGAATCCGGGAAAAATACCACTGAAGTCATAACTTAAATGCCCACAAAACTAGATGCTGGCCCCTCTTAAGGATACCTTGTAAAATTTTCTTCCCTTTTCTTTTGATAGAGGAGCCTCCCCCAGGCATACACGTTGCATCCGAAAAATATTTTAATTAGGCAACCCACTGAATCGAAGCACTAAACTTTGAATGCTATTTATCACCAGCGTCAAAATGACAATAGATCGATTGCTATTTTAGTCTCGACAAGGCCAACTGAAAAATACGATTTCATTCCAGTTCCAAAACTATGAAATATCCCAACATTTTGTCTAAGAGAAGCAGCGCGTGCAAAAAATGGACCCGTTTATTTGCTTCAGCTTGTCTTGACGAAAATGTATGCATAGAAATGTCGAAAGTAAGTCTACTCTTGCTTCAAGTTTTCACGATTTACAGGTGTTTACACCTGACCCCGATCAAAGAAAAGAAATATCCTGAACAATTTTATTCTGTCTTCGGCCTTGGTCTCTCAAAAGATGTGCACAAAACACACGCAGGACCTTGAGTCAGGCAGGGGCATCCAACCAGTTATTTCTCTAGAATACCAGTTCGGAAAATAATAACCACCTCACAAATTTGGGTTCTATCGTGGGAAAATGTTTGCCTGCATGTCATCTCAAACCCTAACCTTTGTAACATAGGAAAATTAATTCCTTTTGTTTTTGGTGGGATAAAAAAATATGTCGTATATAATACGAAGTTAAATCAGGTAGCATTTTTGAAGAGCAAACAGCAGCTCGGTTAAATTCGGCCGATAAGATTTTGTTTCCTATAACGCTCTACGACTTAAAAAAAGTTTTAGCTACAGAATCCGAACAGATCAACCTGTGTTATCGTATTTAAATTAATATCCATTTTGAAGGCCCTGAAACAATCGGAGAAAACAGAAGATGACATTTCATGTATTTTGTTTACATTTTCCTGTCTGGTGCCCATGTTGAGCGTGCTACAGATTTACAATAACTAACAAAGATCAAAAGTGTTTGAATTTCCTTACAGTGGCCAATTTACCTTGTTTTAACTGAAGCTGTTATCAATTTGAAAAGATACCTTCCCGCACCCACCGAACCAACATCACAGCATTTTTAGAAACTAATTCCTGACATTTTAGTTTTCAATGCGGCTATCTGATTAACCATATTTTCTGAAAGCCTTTACTTTGGAACAGCACCGTTTAGAACTGCTGGCTGTTGCTAATACAGTCAGTAAACACAATGCGATTGGCTCTCCTCTTTAAGCAGTCTATTCTAGTAGGAACGTGGCCTAAATTTCAGCCGTCTCCTCTGCTTACCTCTAAGAGTAAGCGACCAGAAGAGACATAGGAAGTGCAAGCTGCGTAAAGGCCCGTTTACACATGCGATTTTTGGTGCAATTTTTGTCGCGCTCTCCAATGCAACTTTTGTCGCAAGTGTAAACTAGCAGCGATTTCGCTGCGATTCCATTGCAATATTTGCTGCAATTTCCCCCAAACCTTCGTCAAGTTGCATCAATCGAAACCTCTGCGATATCGCGGCGACAAATCGCACACAAATCGCCGCTAGTTTGCACTCACTTGCAATTTTTATCGCGAGCTCGAGCGCGACAAAAATTGCACTGAAATGTGCGACAAAAATTGCACAAAAAATCGCATGTTTAAACGGGCCCTAAGGTCGGCGAAATGTGGAAGCGGACGAAAAGATAAAGCGGGTTGATATTGAGGAGAGACAGAGCTCCCTTTTGTCTCCTTCTCCGTATTTTTGTGGGATCTTCATAACAAAATCGGGAGGTTGTTGCAGATTTTCGGGACGACTCTCATTACTGTGTAGTGCTGTTCAAACAGCAAATGTTAGAGTTGACACCCCTCGTGTTGTTATGGAAGGAACGGGTGACGAAGGCCTAATAAGAACTATCTGAACACAGAAAACTCGCTCTAGAACAACGTTTTGGGATCAGGCAGTTTATTAAAGATCCTACACTTACATACAACACGAAAGATACAAAAATTCTTAGACAATCTCAGAAATGAACCTACGATAACTAGAGGCCCGTCAGGGCTTGTACAAACAAAAATTGTACATACATATAAATCCATAAATTACAGAGAAATCATAATACATAGATACAATCAATACACAGATAAAATCATAACTGCCATGGAAGTGGGATGGTGGAGAAGCTAAACTGCTAACTTGAAAATGCTTTATAATAAACTTGAAATCGCCAATGTTAGTGCTCGATAGCTAGATTGATACTGATGTGCGCTAGATCTTAGTTCTAAGTAACAAGTACTTAGTATGTTGCAATAATCGATGATACTCTCTACATAAGTGAATATCATTGGCTTGCAATAGTCTTATGATTATCATGCTAAAAAATTGCTCGATCTACATATACAATTAGACTGCAACTTGCCTGAACCCAGCTGTGAAGCTAGCGAGTGGTTGTCATGTCTAGATTCATATTAATAGTATTACTATTCAACGTGTGACAGCTGCGATGTGCTGACTTTTTAGATTAATTTAAAGGTGCAGAGATTGTTTATGTTAGTTAAAAGTTAATACTTTGTTAAATGTTAATTATTTTGTACGCTGATATTGTTTCGATTTCGAAAAGTGGAATACCAAAACACGATAGTGACAACAATTTAATTTTTTTTTGAAGTGCTTATCAGTAGTGCATGGCAAAAAAATTGTTGGATTGGTATTCGATTATTCGGTATCCGGTTTGGATTGCATAATATTCTGTGTGGCGCATTTTAAAACCTGTTGTGTGGGATTTTTAGATAAATGAAGTGTAGCGATCTTTGTTTTACTTTGTAAATGGGAATATTTTGCGTTAACGTTAATCCTGTTTTTTTTTTCTTTGGAAACCGTAAAGACAAATTAAAGCTTGTGATGCCGTTGTAAAAAGTGTCGGAAAATAATTTGTTGTAATTGAAAGGAAGCGAAGAAGAGAGTTGGCATGAGTTGAATATCGTCTTTGTTGTAATTGGAAGACGTTTGTTGTCCGTTATTTCAACTTCTACTGTGAGGAACGTTTATGTAGCCAGTGATAAAAACAAGTAAACAGGCCTGCACGACTCTTGTGCACGTGTATTAGCCATTCTCATAGTTTAGATCTCACGAGTATGTCTTTGAGGGACCTACCCTTTTTGTATGATATTAAGGGAGGGTCTTTGAATATTTCTTTGAGCAATGGTTGTTCTTCTATTAAATGCCAGTGTTTCATGAGTATTTGTTTTACGTTTGGTACCCCTGGGTAATATTACGTTACAAAAGGCAAGATTTTTTTGTTTGTTTTAGGTTTAGGTGTTGTAAGGCCTGCTTCAGTTCTATTTTCAAAAATCACTTCCGAGAGAGTTCTTTGGACAAGACCCTCTGTGTAACCTCTATCAATGAGATGTGATTGGAAGTGTTTGATTTTTTCCTCAAACGCCGTTTTAGAGGAATTTGTTCTTAGCAGTCTTAAGGCCTCTCCTTTGATTAAACCTTTCTTAACTCCTGGTGGGTGACACGAGGAGAAATGGGTGTATTGAATGTTTCAGTAGGCTTGTAGTGGGTGCGTCTGTCAAGTACTGATTCATTCGTCAATCTTTCGCCTTTGTAAACGCTGGTGTCCAGGAAAGTAGTTTCTGTATCAGAAATTTCAGCCGTGAACTTGATAGTAGGGTGGTGGTTATTTGCTCGATCAATGAACTGAGTTAAAACCTCTCTGCTGGTATCCCAGAGGTTTGGATGCGCTTTGGCTAAGGATTTCTGTTTCGACTTTGCCCATAAATATGTTGGCAAAAGCGACCGCGATTTTAGTGCCCATGGCGGTTCCGTGTGTTTGTAGGTAATTTTTTCCACAAAACTGGAATGAGTTTTCCTGTAGTATTAGCCTGAGCGCTTGCGCAAGTAAACGTGTAGGGATAGGAGGTGGGTCTTTATAGAAAGTATCGTATGCCTCGCCTACCTGTTTGAATTCCCTCCTCTTGTGGAATACTAGTAAACAAGCTCATGATGTCCATTGATACCAGGATTGCGTTCTCTGGGACCAGCGCAAAACTATAGAACTTACTTTTCTGTCGAAAACGTATTGTGTATGCTTTAAATTCCACATTTTAGCCACTGCAGAAAACACAGCACCGTGCTGTGTTGACCAGAATCAGTACTTCTTTTTGCAAACCAATAGAAAAGCAGGATTTTCGATCCGCCTCACGAGTATAAAAGCAAAAGAAAATACGCCTCGCACTGAATGATACCAGAACTCATCTCTATCATTCTTCCTAAGGTAATCGGCAACTCGGAAGAGCGTGTGGATGAGTGTGTACAACATGCGAGCCACGCGAGTCAACGTGCGAGGCATGTGAGCCATTTATGCAAGACATGCGAGTCAACGTGCGAGGCATGCGAGCCATTCCTGGGAGTCATGCGAGTCATATTAAATAACTGTGACGTCACGACTTGAGAGTTTTTAACCTGTTTCTACTTGTTTCTTTTTTTTAAAGTAAACTACGAAACTAATCTCTTCAAGGGACTCTGTGCGGTCACTCCCGTATTTTTGGTCAGCAGATTCTCTATGCTTTATAGTCTACGATGGTTGTCAGTTTCCTTGTGGCAAACTCTCGCGGTTTTGCCCGCCAAAGATACCCGTCATCTACGCAGGGTATTACATTTCGATTACATTGACAGCTGGATGGCGGATTTTTTTACTGAGCCCTGATGCCAATATACAAATTCTCCTTCCGGTCTCTAAACGTTTCCTGTAGCCAATGACTAGTTTAGAGAATTCGCTTAAAATTCAAGACAATTTCTCTTTCGTGATCACTTTCGTTATTCTCACAACCCTTTCACAACCTTTCTTTCCCTTGAACAAGTGTATTGATACTCTGGGGAGAATTTTGATTTGATTGTGACTGGTAGGACTTAAAGGGTTAAAATAGCCTGTTCCAGGTTCCGAGATAGTGGGGAAAGCGTGAATTGAGAAAAAGAGCTCGAAGAAAAAGCGAAGGGGGATCCTGCGCGTCTTATTTTCCTGTTCCTATTCTAATTTTCGTGCCGTCCTTACTGTCTGAGAGCCTGGAACAGGCTAGGGTTAAAACAGCTGTAAAATGTATTAAACAAATTAGCGTCCCCAACGTTGCTTTCATGGCAAGGCTGTTTGCATGTCGTTAAAGTCAACTTTTATTTGGTTAAAAACTTCACTAATTATACATATGAACTTGCGGATTAATTTTCAGTTTTGATTAATTTTTCAATTTTTCACTACATGCAGTTAGTCACTGAATTAGGTTAATATGAACCACAATGAATTCTATAAGTTATATATCAAGAAGTACAAGTAGTATTAAATCAAGGTATTCCAAGGCTAAGTCTCTGTTCTTGCGTTAAATCTGGGTCGAAACACAAAGTCATTTTTTTTAAGAGATGGACAAAAAGAAATAATAAAGGAATTTTTCAATACAACGGGACTGGAAACTAATATTTGCCTCGCATGACTCGCATGACCCGGCCAGGGCTCGCTGGCTCGCAGTTTGTCAAGACCCCGAGAGGATCGAAACCACGGTCTTGCCTGAACATAATGTCTCAAAGCCTACTAACAACCGAGGGACTATTAAATGTCCCCGATGAACCAGGCGTAAGCGGCAATGGCGACATCGTAATGGAGCCAATTGATCGTATCACAGAAGACCAGCTCTTACAAGACTATGAGGAAAGTCCCGACCGCATCGAGTCCAGCCAAAAACTACGAGACCGCTCGAGCCAAGACAAAGCGCTGCCCAGTGGCACTGGAAAGAAACAGAGCTGCAACCACCGGGAAGACCGGACCCGCTAAGATGACCAGAGACGAGGAAACAAGTCAAGAAAGCGCCGCCGTAGCGAAACGCTCGAGCCAGAGGATCTGATCGAACAGAGTGAGCAGGCAATTAAGGTGGCCCGATACTATTTATTTGCGTGAGGGGCAACTGTTTTGAATTCAAATTTTTAGCTACTCAGTAGCATTCGATTGCTGAGATATTTTAGACGCTGAAAAAGGAATGCTTGAAGTTTATCACGCGCGTACTTTTAGTGAGATCGATACGAATATTAATATCATATACGATCACGTTGGCCCATTGCTAGACGTTAATCTTTCGACTCAGCGTTGTTTATAGAGCCGGGTGTACGCGTACAGATCGGATAAATTTCGTTATTTTCCATGGGGAAAAGGAAGAAGAAGAAGGACAATCGCTCACTAAGACGTTAAAGTGATGTTAATTTTGATCTCCAGTCTTCGTGCTTGTTAAAATCAACAGTATTTTGGGCCAAATCTAATTTCATGCACTATCAACATTCCAGATCACGTTCCTGGTCACCCAAAAGGTACGATCGAAGCGCAAGGCGCTCATCGAGCAGGTAAGTACAATTCTTGGATGTGCTGTATGTTGTTACCATATTATTAAGACACGAGTACACACGAAATGGTTTGTAAATTTGCAAGAGGACCGGCCATAAAACCATAATAAAACTGATAACACATTCTGAAATTTGATAGCACCAAGAGTCATGCGGAAATCCTTCAAACCATTCCATGTTATTCACCATGATCAAACGGTACCTTTTTTATTGCCTTTTTTGTCCACATTAAATTCCAAGAGATAAAATTAAGACTGCCATGTTTGAAATGTTTTCTCGGCTTATTAGCATTATTTCACATGTTGCGCAGATCTTAGCGGTCCAGGTCGCGATTGCGATCTCCAGAGCATCACCACCATCGCGTCTACAGATCGCGTGGGAGAAGAAGGTGATGATGATATGTGAACCGTTCCCGGAACCGAAAGATACCGCAGAAAAAAGAATTTTGCAGCTACTATAAATAGATTATTAGTTTGGGATGGGGTGGTGGAGATGGTGAGAGAGAGGGAGGGGGAGGGGCTGGTGGGGTTATTTTAAGGACGTTCGCGCGAAAATCTTCTAACATTGATTTTTTATCGAAAACGCCACTGTGAGATTATGAGTTACTGATGCCAGAAATGGAAAAAAATTGGAAGAAAATCATGACAGTAAACAAGGCTTCTGATTGGCTAATTCACAATTTGGGTACGGTAATCTACGATATCAAGTCACTGACCTGATATCCTACGATATCATGGACAGTTTCTAAATCTCGCACTTTTATGCAGACTTTAGAGATGAAAATTACGACAGAAATACAACGAAACGTAAAACTACAATTTGGCGCCAAAATTGGACGCGGCTACACTGGCCGGCACTCGCGTGTAAATTTACGGACAGCGCTGGAACTTTTTTGTTTCAAAATGGACCCTCATTTTCCAAATTTCTCTCTTAATTTGGACTTCCCAGATTCCAAAAATGAAACTCCAAACAAAAGAATTATAGAATTGACAGATGAGGAGTTAGAGAAGAGTATTGACGCACTATTCTTCTCACGGTTCACGCACTATATGACAAGAACTCCTGACTGATCACGGTAACTGAAAAAATAACACCGGGTCTTAGGACGAATTTGGGTGTGGTAAACACCAGGAGCCAAAAACGGGGACGGAGACCGTAAGAGCGGGTGCCTCGCGGCCCCATCGAAAAGGACAAATGTGCTATTTTTAGAGAAAATTGCACCACCCTCAACGTCATAAACGCGCGTGGGTACACGTAAATTTGCGTACAACGAAGGGGCGCTGGATATGACAGATAACCCGGCAACAAGGTGCGTAGTACCGAAATGCTTACAACTATTTGATATCCAGCAAGGCCGAGTAGAATAATTGTTTTAATCATTAAAAAGACAATTACTAATTGCTATAAAATGAAGAAAGAGAGAGAGAGAAACTCTGAGATAAAAGGGAACAAGAATCGATCGTGATCACATGACTGACCGAAAAAGGCGCCAAAACCTTGCGAAGTGTTGCAGCGTTTCTTATACGTAGCTGAATAAATCAATGAAACCGCTCCGAAGTGAACGTACAAGCACAAGGTTTGGGGAAAATCTTCCAATTATGGGCTCTGAAATGTGGTACGTGTTTGATGTTTCCTGAAAAATTGTTGCTATCATCGTTCACTGAGGATTGAAGTTGTACGATCTCACCGTTATAGCTGCGGGACTTCAAATGGACGAGTTTGTAATCGCTCCGTTCGCACAGACCACAAAATGCAGTTGTTCTCAGTTTAGAACCCACGGACGGAAAGGTAAAAGCCACTCTCAAACAACTGTGAAAGTGATTCGACGTATTTTACATGGCATCCGATTTGTATCTGAACATCTGGAGCTGCTGGAACACAGATAGAGCTACAACGACTGCAGGTAAGCCAGTGTCAATTTTGCGTGGTATAGCCAAAAAATGTCGTCCTTTCTGGCACTGAATTTGTTCAATGCTTGTTTTTCAGACTGCTGCATGATTTTTGTACTGACTCGCCATACAAGTGTGACATTATTTATTAAATGCTTCTTTCCCATTTTACTGTGCTTTATTTTGTCTTGTCTCGATATTTCGGAGTCTAAGCCTTCCGTATAAAACCTGTTGTTTGTGAAATTTAAAGAACAAGTGATTAAGTTGACGATGAAAGAAATTCTAAACACAGGGCTAAATGCTTAAATTTCTATTTCTACAGTTTCTTTTCCTCCTAAGAAACCAAGCACTCTGAAACAACTTACATTTGTGTCTCAATGACGTTCAGTTGTAATTTCTCCTTAATTTAACTTCGATACAAAGTGATTTTTCTCGCCCCAGGGTTGCTGGCGGAGAAAAAACCTTCAATGTCACGTCCACTGCGCTATGTATCCCTTCTAGGTTCGTAAATTGCTTAGTGAGTAATATTCAGTACAGTGGAACCTCGATTTAACGAACCTCTATGTAACGAAGTCATCGGTTTAACGAACGATATTTTTCAGCCCAGTAACAGAGTAATGTATGGAAAAGAACCTCGATATAACGAGCCCTCGATATAACGATCCAATTTCCCCAGTCCCTTGGCACTTCGTTAAATCGAGGTTTCACTGTACTAGGGCGGCATGAAGTTTCACTTCATCTTTCTCGTTCTCATCGACGGAAGTAGCTCTTTTTCTTGGTGTTTTCCAGTTCTCTAGTTTGTCGACGATTGAGCACCGCGAGAGCATTTGATTGAAAATAAAGTGCGCTTTTCGCTATTTTTTGCCTCCATTTCGGTCCTTTTCGGCAACTTCGGTGAAGGCGGACATTATTTCAGAAAACATACGCTGAGAAACCTCGGCAAACGTTTTCTTTCCCGAGTCGGTAGTTTGAATTTATGTTACTATTTTCTTTTGCAGTGGAAAAAGTGAAAATAAGCTATCAGTGCGTAACTTTTCTTCACACCGTGCTTGGACATTCATTTAGCAGTCTTTTCAGCTACCCTTCAATCTCTGTACGTCCTCGGGGAAATATATTTTCGGGATTTCTTTTCCTTTTTCCTGCCTGATTCGCCTTCAATTGTTTTTTCGTAGTTCGACGCCTTTTTTGCCCGAAAAGCGTTTCATCCACCTAACGGGGAAATCCTCGTCCGACATGTCCGACGCATCTTCGCCACAGGATTTGTCTCAAATATTCTCACTACCATCATCGGAATCACTTGTATAATCCTCATATTCAGAGTCACCATCCAGAAAGTTCTCCCCAAGGGCTTGCCTTAAATTTGGAAGTGACACCGATGACAGAAACTGAATTTCTTCATCTCCAAAGAATGGTAATTTCCGACGCCATTTTGTTTGTTTTTCTTTGCGCGGAGTCCTCGCAACATACACGCGCGCTTGTCACGCGCAATGGTGCAATTTTTTCTGAAAATAGCTTATTTGTCTTTTTCGATGGGGCCAACGCCATTACTGATGGCCTTAGAACGCAAATATTTAACTAACGGTCTCATAGCTTTGGAAAAAATATTTAAACTTCATTACAGCGAATAAAGAAAAACCGTCCCAGTTTAGTCAGGAAACCTAAAGATAGCAATAAATAGACAATTAAGTATACATGGCAGATCAATTATTGTCCTTGTGTTGTTTCTTGATCGTCTCAAAGCCTCCTTTCGACCGCATTTAAGCCTGCTTTTAGATTCTGAAACAGTTAACCTTCGATTAGCACATTCAACAAGTGTCCACGTCTTACATCAAAAGAGAATGTCGAAATATTTCTTTTCGTGTCTTCTTAATAGAAGAAATTATTCCATTCGTATTTCCTATTTTTCCTTGTTAAAGCAATCCTTCCCATGTTTCTCTTGAATAACAATCGCCAGTGGAAAGAAGACACAAAAAGTGCAACTAGTTAATTGAATGTTTCTCGGTAGGTAGGGTAACCCTGGCAGGCGGGACAACTTTTTCCTCATATACACACTTTGTATCGCCTACCAGAGACGACTTTTTTGCGTGCCATGTGTCACGTAACGACTGGTTGTTGGTTTAAAAACGACTAAGTCAACAAAATGTGTATTGGAAAAAAGAAAATTAAGACAAACAGAAGCTACAGTCATCAAATCAACAAAAATCTTAAGGAAAAGGGCGTTGTGTGGTCATGAATATCAAAGTAAGATTTAGGAATAATTAAGTAAGGTCAATTTTATCGTGGTCAGTCCGGCCAACGTCTTATCATATAAAGGCTAGATAAAGTTGTCTCGAGGAGGAGGGTTGTCTCGGGTACCCGAGACAAATTTCTCCATGTAAAGGAGGCCTCAGTGGTCGCTTACGAGAGAGCCTGACAAGGGGTCTAATTTTCGGGTCATCTCCTTATGGTAGTTTCATAGGCTTAATCCATGTGTGAAAACCTGTATTAACCCACAATGCTGTATAATACCCGTCTAGTGGTTAAGAAAAAGTATTTCAAACTTAAAAACATTATACGAATGATTGCTGAAACGATGACAGTTTGCCTTATAAAATACCTAATACAGCATAGTGTAGCTTTGATGATAGCGGCTCAAGTCTCATCCTCGGAGACTCAGGGGCAGCTAGTTGGGGCGACGGGATTTTTACGGGCGAAAGTTTACAACAAGAACGGGATTTACTCTTACCGAACGAGTTCCAGGAGCGTTTGAAATCCCGCTCGCTGATTGGTTGAAGGTCGTCGCTTACGTGACGTTACGTGATCGCTTACTGGAGGTGGAAGCAAAAGGGAGGTTCGACTGTATTAATAGTCACTCATCTAGCAAGCGCCATCTGCTGGCGAAACAAGGACAAAAAAAAAGACCTGCTCAGCAAATGTCTGAACCGAAACTGTTGATCCGGGGAAATAGAAGAACAACGCTAGGTGTCTGTCTTATTATGGTGTACGATTTTAAACTGCTGTGGCGCTTTGTTGAAGATGTTTAGATACCCGGCGGACCTTTGTTCTGATTTACAGAGGAGACAGAGGAGGACAGATTACCTTAACTACTGATAGGCATACTACGTCTTTTAACCTTAATTTTTGGGAAACCACAAGTTCGTTGTTACTCAGTCCTTGCAAATGCACTCGCACAAATTCGTTGGCAAACACTCCCTGAGGCGTGATCATGACTCGAGCGAGGTAAACTCAAGCCTTTTTATAAAATATAATTTTCAGAACAAGAAGGCCTAATAATACAAAACAACAACAACAACAACAACAACAAACCAGACAAAAGAATAAACAAAAATAAAAAAATAAAAAACTAGATGACATCTTTTTCTTGGTACCAGTGTTGTTATCCTCCTCAGCAGACAACTACTTCGGCTGGAGGAGGATAGACTGAGGTGGCAAAAAAGGAGGTGGAGGGGAAGGGGAAGGGGAAAGAAGGCGACAATATCCTCGCATTCATCTCTTTGCTCTACGGGATACCAAGAGAGGATACTTACTAATCGCCCTGCTTGCATATGATCACGCTGCTTAGATTCTAGAGTTGCTTGTGAGAGGCGACAGTTTTTGTGACTAAAAAAGACCCTTAACAAATTTGCCAAAGTATGCTATATTCGTAGCAAGGTCAGGAGGAAAAATCTGCAGCTCTCAGTTTCAAATGCTTGAAGATGAACTCTAACAAGAATAATGTTGCGATGAACTAGGGCAACATTAGCAATGCCTTGTAACATCCGTCCTGGCCTTCGACTAAGCAAGTCATGACCTGTAATGGTAGCCGTGTCCTCTCGTGTTACCAAACGTGAACAGCTTAACAATCTAGACTGTAAATAGTCTCTAATTCTGGCGATCGTCTCCTCGAAATTGCGCGCGCGTGTGTGTATTTCGCACGCACCACAGTCACCATCGCTAAAATTAGAGACTACTCGCAGTCTAAAAAAATCGGTTTCATTTGTCAAACACGCACTTTGCTGAAGCTGGGAAAAAAATTTTCAGGTGAGCGTTAAATTTCCAGCACAACCCTACATCGAAGAAAAAACCGGGATCAATTAGTTTTTTTTCCTACGGCAATATACTCATCAGATCGCATCCATGACGACAATAACTGTCTTTTTATTCCTATTTAGATCCACCAAATATTACATACATCACTCCTGACCAGAAAGTAAATGAGACAGATACAGTGACTCTGAACTGTACTGCTGATGGTAATCCAGACCCAAACATCACCTGGACATCACCTGGTGGTTCTAAGATCAGTTTTGAGCCCAGTGTTGCTTTGACCATCGTAAGTAAACTGGATGAAGGAGCCTACAATTGTACTACTGATAATGGGATTGGAACTCCTGTCAACAGTTGATATCACTGCAACAGTCAATATCACTGTACAAAGTGAGCTAGTAGTCTAAACACGTAATCCTACAGGTGTAATAAAAACCTCAGTTCTTACAGTGCGTTTTCTATCTACAACTTGCAGTCTAAGGCGAAAAAAAGGGAAATTTGTTCAGTTTTTGAATGCTAGACAAGTGATTTCTCAACCATATTGAATGAGTAGAATATTAACTTAAGTTCTTGTTTCATTGTAGACTATCATCCAATAAACACAAAACTGGAGACTAATTATAATTTGACCAACAACACTGTTGTTGTGAATGAAACATTCAACCTCATCTGTCAAGCACAGGCCAGCCCACCTGCAAAGTTTCGCTTCTACAAAGGGCAAAAGATTTTGTCTAACACTACAATTCGCAGAAACATTGATCATTACACAACCTCAGTCAGTGAAAGAATAAATCAGGTGGACTTCAGCTGCATTCCATTTAATTATTTTGGCGATGGCGCCACAGTTACCGTATTTTCTCGATTAAACGCCGGGGCGTTTATTTAAAACTCGGCCTCGTAGACCCGGCGTTTATTCGAACCCGGCGTTTATTCGGGGCCCGGCGTTTATTTATTAAATGCATTTATCACCCATCCATTTTTTTAACTTCAGTAC
This sequence comes from Siderastrea radians, assembly GCA_964017195.1. Classification (NCBI taxonomy): domain Eukaryota; kingdom Metazoa; phylum Cnidaria; class Anthozoa; order Scleractinia; family Rhizangiidae; genus Siderastrea; species Siderastrea radians. The sequence goes on along the minus strand of OZ024895.1, from coordinate 11,901,971 downwards.
TGGAGGTTTATTGAATCAAGAACCAATTTTCAACAAAAACGTTTAAAAAATGTGAAACGATGTCATCAACTTTGTCTCATCTAAGTGAATGTGGTAAGTTATTTTAAAAAACATCACTGACAGGAACAGCAATTGAATTCTTGTCAACGTTACGTTTCCCCGTGAAACACGGAGTAAGTGTATCGGTAACTACTCTACAGCAAACGTACTGTGGAAGCAATTTAGAACAAGGTGGTGGCGAGGTTCCTGCTCCATCAGTTCTGAGAAAGGCAAAATTATGGAACGATTCAACGGTTCAGCTGTTGAATATTTATAGCGGTGGACCCACGCATACAATCACAGTGACAGACAAGTGCACCGTAAGTATACCACTTGGATATTATTTACATGCGCAGGAATGAATTTCATTATTTTTGTACCACAAAGTGCATACGCTGACTCGTCAGTATGATGTCTCTTAATCCTTTATTGCTTTTGTTGTACACGTGTAAGTTCCCTGTGGTAATTTGTGCTTGGTTATCTGTAAATGTATTTCACGGAAGTGTGCAAAAAACGTGTCCATGTACCGTTGTGCAAAACCTGTATTTTTCCTTATTAACAAAGAGGGCATGCTCAAACTTAATCATATGAATATCGCCGCAAGATAGACAAGCTTTTGAAGTGAAGGTACATGATTTTGAGCATTATGGTCAAAGAAATTACTTTTTGAAATGGGAATTTAATTTCTGTCATTAGAAATGTGTCCTCTACTTTTTACTTATGTTGACGATGAGTTTTTTAATATTAGAAAACGTGCTCAGATTTGAGGCAGATGTAGTTTTGAATATTTTGCCATGCTCAGCCAATTTCACTTGCCTGGAAGGGCTCACGATGCGGGAAGTGTAACCCGAATTCATTATAAGTATAGACTTGTGGTTTTCGAATAAACATTTTTCAAAAATAATTTGTCTGTTCATTATTTTGTGTTAGTTCATTCATAACGGTGGGTCAAAGCACAGTCGCAAGGCAACAGCATCTAATTTGCAGCATCACTCTATCAGTGAGATGTCGGCGAATTATTGTTTTCAATTTTGTCTGTCAGGTCCTTCTCTTTATTGTCGATAATCTTTTAGACGAAGCAATTGTTGTCCTAAAGCTATTTTATCCGAAAGCCTCCGAAAACAGTTTTTGCCTTCCTCGAAACGTCCAACTTTATAAACTAATTGCGATTTTCAGACGGCAATTCTGCATTATATTGACGGCTAGTTGGAAGAAAATATATTCCGTAGTCGGCGGAGTCGAATACATGTTCTTCCAACGCCGTAAAAATCGCAATTAGTTTTGTATCAAGATTCAATCGTTTTTCGGGCAAAACAAACGTACGGATTGAAAAATAAATTCTTACAAATTGTCGAGTGTTGAACCCGAATCTTTGTACGCGCTATCAAATCTTTGTTTAGCAGAAAAATAATCAAAATATGGACTTTCCTCGCAATAAATCGGTGCTTCACAGAAATAAATTCAAAGTAGCATCTTTATGTCGTTTTGTTAGGTTCCAGAAGTCGACAAAACAGGTAAAATAGCGCAAAACTCGACGACATTTTCGTTCAAAACTTTTTCAAAAACATGATAACGTGAAAGCGCGCGCACAACAACACCTGGACAAAAACAAACTGTTAAAACAAATGAAAATACATTTTAATTCTCGTCTTACCTTGTTTTTTCGATAACATGGACTCTAAAGTTGAATATTGCTTTCCTTTATCTTTCAAACGGCAAAGCAATTTACATTTCTGGCCGCTTTTTGACGAGAGACTTTGAATTTCTGTTTTGAATGAAAGGAGCCCGGCAAAAACGGCGCGAAAGTTTCAACCAATCACTGCCTCGCTTTTGAGACGTCAATACGTAGTTATAGCGAAGCCAGCGCGCTAGCGCGTCAGCGGAGCTCCATTGCTAAGGAAATTTGGTAACCTGTCAAGCCAAAAAATTTTGGTAGTGACGTAATAGCCACGTGACCGTCTGTCCGTACATCCGTCCGTCCGTCCGTCCTTCCGCACCACAGGGATACCAATAGAGTTCATACACTGGATATAACCCTGTGCTGAATCCCGTGTGTTTTTGGCGCGAAATCGCATGTTGACCCGCGTTGTAACAAAACAAGCAAAGACAACAAAAGTCAAAAACAAATTTGTTAATGGAAAAAAAAAAGTTCAAAAGAACACTCAGTCGTCTTTTTGGTGGAAGGGGAAAAGTTCAATTTAGGCGAAAGAAATTAGGCGATAAAGTTCAGGCAAAAAGTTCAAATTTGCCTCGTCGGTTCTGTTCAAAGTCGGTCGGCACACCGCTTGAGTTCGCAGCTTTTCGCAGCGGTTTCGACGCCAAATATAGCAGAGCTAGTGCTTTTTGTTTTTTTTGTCCACAACCATGGTTTATAATGCGTTTCCAACACATTTTGCAGGAAAAACACCAGCATTTTCATGCTGATAGGCAGCTTGCCACGAAGAAAGAAATAAGTATTAAAATTAACTTCTAACATAACGTTAAACGCCTATGCCCTAGTGGACTAGCCACCGGCATCACACGCTGTCGAGCCGGGTTCGACATTCAGTGGGAGCAGGAATTTTTTTTCTTTCTTTATTTATTTTTTTAATTTAACGATTTGAATGAGAGTATTTTCACAAATTTATAACTGCCAGCAAAAACAAACCCAAAAAAAAAAAACCAAAAAAAAAAAAAACCAAAAAAAAAACCAGACAAAACAAAAAGGGGGCCTCCGCTTTTAGGCTTGGCTAAATCTATATATTATTGACGTCTCAAAAACTATTGAAAGAAACTGAGAATCGTGATACTAAGCTTATATGCTTCGCAGCCGCAAAACTTTTGTCATTGTTTAAAGCATGTTTGGTTTTTTTTTTGTCAAACTCGAAGGTTTCTGGTTAGACAACTCGATATAAAAGTTATTTAAGTAATTATAAGCGAAGAAGTTTTTTAAAGCTATTTTATCCCATAAGCTTTTAAAAGAAGTTCTGTGTGTTCCCTAAACAGCCCGAATTTACTTCGCGACTACGAAGCCTATTTTCCTTCGATAATTTACCGGTGCTAAGAAGCTCATATATGTTTGACTAGACTAATAGTAGCAGTTCTTGTTATTAGTTAACATCGGAGCGCCATGCAAACCCAAAATGATAACACATTTACTTCAGAGTAAGTGATATTTTGTAAATGAGCGCCGTTTCAAGATCATTCAAGCGAATAGCCAATAATCCGAGGAGAATTGACAAGCCTTGACAGTCAGATGACAGGATATAGAAACATTGCAAACCCAAGCAAGACGGCTCTTGAGTAAATATGTGTTCAGTTTGATGCCTGAAAAAGAAAATAATAAAGCTGTGCTCAGCTAGAATGACCTTTCTAGCTTGAATTCACAGAACAGATCCCCAAAATATTGGAGGACAATTCGAAACCCTTTAGGGCTTTTTGAGAATCACATTTTTAAAGAGAGCGATCCAAAAAATCCTCGAAATATATTTGGGTCCAAAAAAGGACTATTCTGAGAAAAGAACACTAGCTTATTCCTTGGGAGCTCCGCTTTTAGGCTTGGCTATTACTTTACTTTGTATTAAAGTAAACAAATGTATATAAGGGAAGATCTTTGCAAACTTAAAAATGGACTAGCTTTTGACCAGATTCCTTGGGTTTAATTTGTATCAGATAAGAAAAGCTTTAGTTCTCAAACACCCAAGTATCTTAGTTATTACATTGTTTTTGTCACGTGGTATCATGTTTCATGCAAAATGAGAATTGTTTTTGGTTTAATCACCTGAGGCTTGAGGCTCTGTTTACAGACGTTTTAATGTTATTCTAAATTCGAATATTTCATTGCAAGCGTTCACTTGGCGTTGTTCCTTTTTACGTTTTAAAACTGGCAGATTTACCAGTGATCGTCACTACTCCACCTCCTCAACCTGTTGTTGAGGGCAGTGGGGTTATCTTGTTTTGTAATGCCACTGGTAATCCACAACCCATCATTACTTGGACTAAAGAAGGAAGCAACATAGTACTCTCTTCATCTGAGACTCTTCATCTGACAAATCTGATGAGAGGGGATAATGGAGCAGTGTACAAATGTAAAGTGCGAAACATTGTTGGATCAGCCGAAGCCAGTGCCACGATAACTGTACTGTGTTGCGTAAGTATTCTTTATGAAGTTATAGTGGTATGGTGGAGTTACGCTGGCGGATCCTAAGATAACTGTTATAATATTTTTGAGTACCGGTATTTGAGTACCGGCAATACATTGTACACAAATGTAATGTGTTTTAAAAATCCCTATGTTATCTGGAAAAGATAAAATTGGCCTTTTTTATGTGCAATTGATCATGGTGTGACATTGTTAAAGTTGCCTTACTTTGCTTTCAGTCTGAACTGCCAGTTTCGGTCGTAGGTAAGCTGAAAGGAAAACAGCACGTCACAAGCAAAGTACGAAGTCTCGTATTCTCGTATTCGTATTCTCTCAGCTTCACTACTCATGACTACAGGGCTGTCTTATTGCTTTTATCAGTGGTCCACATTTTTTTGGGGGGGGATTTCTGGTTGTTTTTGTGTATAGACAAAGGCTTACATAATTATTATTACTTCCATATGCGAGTGTTTTCAACTCATTCATGGCTTAGTCTTTACGTTTGTGGGAAATTTCTGTCCTTTTTTGAAGAGCAGACCTCATTATTTCCCTTCTAGATTCACCTACAGTCCAACAGTGTTCAAATCTGGTTGCTGAGGGAGAAAATGCAACACTTTATTGCAACGCCACTGGTAACCCTGTGCCCAATACTGCATGGATCAAAGGAGGAGAAGTTGTATCATACAGTACGAGGCACGTCATTACAAATATTTCCCGGAGTGAGTCTGGCAGTTATGAGTGCCTGGCATGGAATGGTATTGGGAACAACGGCACCAAGTCTTGTACTTTAGACGTTCAATGTAAGTTACGTTATTGTTTTCGAAGACTGTGTGATTGTTTCGGTGGCAGCAGTGAAACATTTAAAGAACGTCACGATTTTTTATTATAGTATCATGAAGGCTAGACTATTAACGCCTTTTATCTACTTCCCCACCATCTCCCTTTTATCTTACCAAGTTGCCTGTTGAGGAGGCTAACAAAACTAGTACCTGGTAAGGGATGTCTCGCCTCAGCGTTTTTTTGTTCTGTGTTCATTTGTCTGTTTCTGCCATTAATTCTTTGCACATTGTAGCACCTGGCGAACTATTCGATTACTGCACATGCACATGTAGCACTCCTTCTGAGCTGCTTCATAAGTTTTGCAAGTAATTGTTTTCAATGTTCTTATTTTCAAGTACGTTTACTTTGGCTTTTCTTTCTAGATCCTCCTGAGTTAACGACCAAACCATTATCTCAACAAGTTGTTGAGAGCAATGGAGTAACCCTGTTCTGTAATGCCACTGGTAATCCGCCACCCAACATAACTTGGACCAAACAAGGAAGCAACACTGTTCTTTCTTCATCTGAGAATCTTACTCTGTCAAACCTGATGAGAGGAGATAATGGAGCAGTGTACAAATGTAAAGTGAAAAACAACCTTGGCCCGTCAGCAGAAGCCAACGCCACGATTACTGTCTTCTGTGAGTACATTGATTGAATCATGTATACAACACAATAGCGTTAATGAAGCGGGATTCGTAAATACCAAATAATTGTTAAAATTTTAAACTTCACGCATGGGTTGTAATGTTAAAGTTCGTTCTGGAAAATATCAAGCAGACGTAATGTATTACGAAGTAAAAAGCAGTTTTATTTTCGTTACATTAGAAACATTAAATTTGATTTTGAGATGAAATCATCGATTAATAATGACAGTTAAGAGAAAATATGCTATTTGATGGGCGGGGTCACGATTCAATGAAGTCCAAAATGTGCCGTATAAATGCTGTTACAATATCGAATTCAGTTTTATACACACCTCCCTTGTTCATAAAAAGATAGCATATAAGAACAGTAGTCACAAGAAATCCCTTAATGTTCTAATTGTGGTTGCTTCTTAATTCTACTGACAATTTGGTGTACTGTTCTACGAAGTATACGTTAAGTAACGTTGTATGACAATTCTTCCAGATGCACCAACCGTGACGATCCAACAGTGTTCTACTGCAGTTACCGAGGGTGATAATGCAACACTTGATTGCAGTGCTACTGGTAACCCTGTGCCCAATACTGCATGGATCAGAGCAAATACAGGAGCGCTTTTATCGCACAGAAAGATTCTGGCCATTCCAGCTATTTAGCGACGCCAATCTGGCAATTATGAGTGCCTGGCTTGGAATGGCATTGGAAAAAACAACACGGAATCCTGTTCAATAGATGTACATTGTAAGTAGCATTTCTTTCCTCACAGAAAGAGAATGGAGATTTCAAGATGAAGAATGTATGAGGAAAACCGTCTGCATCATAAGTAATAGAAAGAATATAAGCAGGGGCAATGGCAAGTTATTCTGGTTAAAATTTTTTGGCTACACTAAACTGTTTTATTTCTGATAATTACTAACGACCTGAAATGAATAACTTAGATGTAGTAGGACATCGACATCGCGAAATTACTTGTATTAACCCAAAAGACCGAAACAAGCTTTTTTGTGCCGTTTATTTAAATCAATTTTCACTGAGGACGATGGACATTAAGACTTGCTTTGCTGGTACTGTGGCACTCTGAAGGGTAAAGAGTGTAAATTAAATTAGATATGACAGATAAACGTAGCTGAACGGCAGCCATTAATGTTTATTTATATGGTATTTTCAGTTCGTCCAGAAATTACCAAACCTCAACATGACATTTGGAAAATATTGAATGGAGAAAGCACAACCATTGAATGTCTAGCCGATGCAAGTCCTCGTTCACAGTATGTGTGGAAGAAAGAAAGTGGAGGAGTTGTTGTCCATCACAGATTTCTCCAGCTTAATAACGTCGATGAAAGTGATGGTGGATATTATACTTGTACAGCAGAAAATAGCCTAGGTTCTGTCAACTTCACTATTTTGGTTCAAGTTACAAGTAAGTTCATTTACATTCCGATTTTCACGTTAAAATTCCAAGCAATAATTACTGACTGATTGGGAGATTGATTTTCTCCGTCAGGTTAGTTGTTTAACCTTTCTCGTGCCACACCTCATATGCACCATGAAGCCAATGATTGTCTTTACGTGACACGGCACCCTCAAACTATTCGCTCAAGCATTCATTGAAACTTACCACCAAAACTTCTGTGTGCATTTAGTTTACGGGCAGAAAGAAACTGGTGTGTTATCTGTTTGTTAACAAAGCATGAAAGTATAGAAATATAAGCGTTTGTTTTAGGACATTAGCGCAGCGCAAAAATCTTGTACAACACAGATTTTTTTTCATAGGTTTGCTACGGTCAGATAATGAGTTACCTATATCAGAAATGCAAAAACATTGGGAGGTCATCGACTTCGGGCCCACTTCGTTTCCGAAATAAAGTACATGGAAAATTACCCCAATTTTGACAAATCGGTCCTTGTAGCTCGACATGGCCTCAGTGGTTGTTAGTTGAAAAGTATTTGGACGTACATTCAAAAATCACACCCCCACCGTAGTACAAGAGGGGGGGGGGTCGTTATGTCACAATATTTCGAAAAGATTTCACCTTTAGTAACAAAAAGCCTCTGATGTGCTCTGCAAGATGGGGTACACATTATGGGTAGCTGCGCTGCTGGGGGCTTGTGACGTCATCCAAGATGGCGGCCAATTTGGGCGTCATCTTGGATTTTACCGAAAATTAGACTGGATTGTCAAAATACGTTAAAAATTGAAAAAGTTTGATGCTGGACATGTAGAAGATGACATAATTAACATTTTGGTGCTTTTTATTGACCTTTTTTGCATTTTTCACCTAAAAGGGGTAAGTAACGCGCATTTCTCTTCAAAAATTGACCACCTGCTACTTATGACGTCATATCTCGTAACCATAAAAACCGATTCTCACCAAACATATGTCAAAATGTGTCTAAGGAATATGTGCACAAGTAATGAAAACGGCAGATCTAGATAGTAATTATTCTTCCTATAATTCATTTCTATAATTCGTTAATAGTAATTCGCAAATCATTATACGCCCGAAGGTTAAAATGATTCGCTGTATACCCACTCTGTTAAGTTAATAAGCTGAGCCTCTGTCATCCTTTCAGTTAACCTCAACCATTCAGATGGCCTTTTGGCAGCACCAGGGAGCTAAAATAACAGCGGAATTCGATAAAGCATGGGCAGAAAAGTTGGAGAAAATTAAACTTCCCACAGCACAGAATTTCTTCAATTTTTCATAAAACGTAGATAATGGATAAAGAATTCAAAGTGATCTATCAACAGATAATCTGGGGTCACCGATCATTTAAGAGAGTTATACCCCGTGCATAGATATGAATTTCTATCCATTGAGATAGCAATATGTGTAAATAATTGTTTTATGCCGTGCGGTATTGTTGCTAGATGTTTGTGCACGTAGGAGAAGGTCAGCATTATTTTACTGGATAAGTGTAATTTTTTCGTTATGTTGTTAGGAACTGAAATTTCACTGGAAGTGATTGTAGTGAATGCTGAATATCAATCAGATTATGACAACCTGAACAGCACAGCAGCAAAAGCCTTTATGGATTCGTTTGAGTTGGAGGTTCGCTTTCTTATTATGGTGTAGTATTTTGTAATTTCCTATATTTGGTAATTTTTCGTCCGCGCGCTACGTTTTAAGTGAGCTAGTTTACAAAGAAACCGTGGTGCTGCGTCCGTTGGGGAAGTAAAACAGCTTTGAATTTTCAACTGACTTGATAGGTTAAATTGGCCACCGTAGAGAAATTACGAGCTGACGTTTCGAGCATTAGCTCGTCGTCAAAATGAGTCAAAGGATATGGAGAACAGTGGAGCTACGCTATTGGTGGGAACATGGTAACTCAAAAAAAAAAAACAGAATAAATTAGTTGAATGAAAAGCGTTCGTTGATACCGTGGGGATATACTGTGCCGAATTGAAAAATTAAATTTCTGGTCTAGAAGTTTATCTCGGGACACTCAAGTCCTACGAAGTCGAAGGAAATCTGGGAAGACCGGCTTCCCTAATTGGAGAGATGAACTCAAAACAATTCTTGTGGGTAACCCAGCGGGTCAATGACAAGTAGACCTATTGAAAGGCTAGTTATTTCAAAGGTCTATTTCATCTGAATTTTGAGATTGTTTTAAAAGAAGATTAAAAGACGATTTTTCTTCTTAAAAAAAGACTAGAATATGTTTTTATGGAGGACGTTGTTGTCTCAAAAATAGTAGTGTCGATGGATGCATAAACCAAAGGAACAGACGTTATCTGCATGAACAAGATCATACTCAGCGACCCGTGCACAATCAAACCAGCCATCCCCGACCAAATGTAACACCATTCAATCTTAGTAAACAGCAGCATACATGAAACTTCTGCTGAGAACGACCACGGTCCTGTCCGGTGACGACACAGCCAGGGGTTGGCACACGCAACCAGTTATATTATGTCGATCACGTATCTTTAGTGGTTTTACGGGCGTTCTTCGATAATGGAAAGAAATCGTTGAAGGTTAACGCCTTGCTAGACACCTTTTCCACTGATTCCTAGGTAAAAGAAGGAACCAATGAAGAATTTTTACAATGTGGTCAAGCGTAAACTCAGAATAAGTATTACAAACAGTAGGCTTGTCAGCAAATCTTGAAGCAAATGTGCTGAACCATACTACAATTGACACTCCTGAGCCGTTCAGTAGTCAGCACTGAAGAAGGAAGTTGGCCCATTTAGCCCAATTCCATTTTAGAGGGCCACTTTATCAAGCCATTTTACCTGATCAGCTCACATTTTGTTGTTTCTGGCGCAGCACTACTGACAGCTTCTTTAGAAACCAACCAACAAGTTTTCACAGACGGTATGGTTACCCTGTCAAAAAATAAATTTCTGGAAAATAAATTTGTTAGTCTTGCGTATTCCTTGTTCGATTAAGACTTGGTTATCTCGCCTTTATATCATTTGCTGATCGATACGATAAATTAAGAAAAATTAGGTACATGACAATATAGTAAATGTGAAAATAACGTAAAGCACTACCTTAAAAGGCTGAGTTAAAAAAATTAAGGCAACCGTTCCCCTTAAAAAGAGGTTTGTGACGTCATTATTTAAGAAATTGTACTTGGTATCTGTCATGTACCAAGTCAGTTATTTATCACGTCTTTTGGACGAGGTGAGTTCTTTAATAAATAAAGAATGCAAGTAATGCCTGGGGTAAAATACCAGCATTTAAAATTACTTGAGTTACTACCTTAACCTGTGATCCATTTTATTTTTCAGGTTAACAAAATCTATAAGAACACATCAAGCTATAATAAAGCAGACGTCACTGGACTCAGGTGAGTAACACGCTGACTTTTGCTTTCCTTTTTGGAATATTAACGGTGACATTCTTATTAACAGGGATGGCAGTGTAATTGTCTCCTTCATCTTGTTCTTTATAACACCCGTCACGACAAATGAAGGACTTGCTGAACTAATCGTTGCTGTAAACAATGGCATCATCGGTCGCTACATCGTGAGAGCTTTGAAAATCATCCAGCAAGTGGAACCTACCTCCACACCTACAGTTGGAACTACCGCACCTGTCACGCCAGAAGATAAGACAACTCCGAGCCCGTCAGGTAGACTAAATACCTTGGTTGTGGATTGAATAACACGAACGCATTGACAAACGCAAAAATTGTAGCATCATTTTAACCCGTAGACTTGTAATTTATTTTTGCGGCAATTCTCTTAATTCAGTGAAATAATGAGGTATGGAGATTCATCGGATTTTAACGAAACTTGCCCAAAATTGTATAAAATTGTGTGAGGGGTTTAAGTGCGTGACATGTATTGAAAAATGTGATATCACTAAACTTCAAAATAGACTTTTTTCTTGAACCAATGGTATTATAAATAATAACAAGAAAAGCCCCAGGGGCATTAGACCCCGCCGTTGTTCTCCCCCCCCCCCTGGGGGTGTAAAATATGTTACGGTCACTCAAGATAAAAGCCCTTACCTGTGTAGCGAAAGACACGACGAGTATTTGTTTGGCCGAGCGAAAACCGGAGGTCTGTGGCAAGTGACCGCCCAAAAAAAAAAAAACGGAAACAAAATGGGTATTACTAGACCCCGTCCTGACGGCGGGGTAATAAAAAAGTTAGCCTCACACGCTTATTTGGCTCATCATGTCCTTAGTGATATAGGTGCAGTAATGGAAACATCTAAACTGGGTTAAATTGCTCTTGTTTATTTTTTTCTTCTCAGCTGAATGCAAATGCTCCTGCGCAATGTTCGGAGGTGTAACTGGAGTTCTTGTTTTTATAATTATTCTTCTCATTATTTACATAGTTTGGCTGCTCAGGAGAGGTAAGCCATTTTATTCTTTTATTCGACAGGCAATTTTGATCGACTTCTCTTGTCACTAAATTCACTTTACTAAATTCTTACTTTTATCTTATTTTCTAGGAACTAGAAAAGATAAAAGGTAAACTTATCCTCTACTGAGGATGTAATACATTAGATAAGCTTTTTTTGCACGACAGTCTCTCCGGTTTTCACATGTGCATTTCTGTTTTGGATGCCGTACAACTGTACATGTAGCAAGTGTGGCTTGTAGCAAGTATGGAATCCTCCCTTAATCAGTTTAGGGGTACAAATACGTGTTCCCGTGATTCACTGTAGAGACCTTAATTAACTTGCAATAGAAAACTGTTTTGGAGTTCTGAAAAATAACAAGTATTGGCCTTCTTTACTGTATTCTTAGACCCTATCAAGTGCCCGTTGAAGAAAAAGGAGTGTATGACGTAAGTCTAAACACTTATTTATAAATGGCAGAAGAGCGGAAAATAGGTTTAGATCGAGTACGTGGGGCCCAGGGAAGTGAGGCGTCGCTTTGAACTAAAATGGTGTGGAAGTAATAGAGTTCACAATTTCCTTTCTTTATCTTATTATAGTACGATCACAGTAGAATGCAGGACACAAGTCACAAAAAGCCCGAAGCTTTTAAGCTTACAGAAGCACTTCAACATAAAGCCTATATTGGTTGATGAGCTCTCAAGGGGTTAGCAGAATTGACTAGAATTGGCTAGCTTCCACAGAGAATATCAGGATTGTGTTCAAAAGTATTTAACGACAGACGATTGCTTAGCTCCAACTGCACGTTTCCAAAGTGGGGAGAGATACAGCCGTTCTATGCCTTTTCTTTGACTTAAAGGGATTCATCACTCGCCCCTTTTTGATGTACTCGACCCAGATCGTTCCGCTCTTTGGCTTTTCCAACGAAACTATTAGAGAGCAAGACACGACAAAAGTCAAATCCACATAAAATGTAGCTTACAATATAATTATCATTTCTAAAAAAAATTCTGCAGCCATTAAAGTACGAGTTTCCTGCAGCAATCATGATAAAGATAGAAAGTGCCTGTATAGTGCTCATTGCCATTTACATTTTTAACTGGAGAGGGGGATCAAAAATAAGATTTGGTAGGAACTGTATGCACGTTTCCTTTTTAGAATGAAATAGCAATGGACGAAGTTACACCAACTCGTGTTCACCCAAGTGGTTCCACTCAGCAACTAAGTCTGCAAAGCAGCCCCGCGTACATGGACCTGAAAGAAGCAAGACCAACCAACCCACAACAGCTAAGTCTGTCTCAAAGATCTGATTACGCACCTCTTAATCCAAGGACGCGTTCTTGGGAAGTAGCAAGAAATCAAGTGACAATAGAAAAGATTATTGGTAAAGGTGCTTTTGGTCAGGTTGCCAAAGGAACAGCAATAGACCTTCCGGGAAGGCCTGGAAAGACTACAGTTGCTATTAAAATGCTCAAAAGTAAGAAAATCTTCTTTCGAACCGTTGTCTTGGGATGGATTCCAAATCCGAACGTTAAAAGATTGTTATCTTTGTTGTACAGAGGTTGGTTTTATCTACGATAATGACTCCTCTCAACAGAACCTCCTCGTTACAATAAAACCTCTTCTCATTAATAGCATGCCAAGTAAATGCCGCACATGTTCCGCATCAATCTATTCCGTATGAGATTGACCAACTTATTAAAATATTTCCCTTCATTAAAAAATTTGAGTAAGGAACACCGCTTAACTGATGAAAGGATACATGGCTTGTAGACTAAAATAATATTCCTTTTTTTCACATACTTTATTGACATTCAAACCTATAGGAAAGATAAGGGGAAAAACAAACAAACAAACAAACAAACAAATACTATCCAGAAATCACATCTAGTGTTATTATGTTTCTGATTGGTAATTTTCAGGTAACGCTCCTGAATCGGACAAGAGAGACTTGTTATCAGAACTTGAAGTGATGAAGACGCTTAAACCTCATCCACACGTTATTAAACTACTGGGCTGCGCTGCGGACTCTGGTAAGGCATCAACAGAAATTACTGCATAGAAAATACTGTATTACTGTATAGATATTTCTTAATTTTGGATGGGGGGGATCAGCTTCAGTGTGTTGGAATTACTTTACCCTGCAGCGACAGTAAGTCGCTAGAATACGAGAAACCTCTTTTAGAATAACCTCAAACGCCATTTAGCTTGAGAGCAACTTCTTAAGACTCTTTATGTCTATCAGAGCCGCTGCTGGTGTTGATCGAGTATGTGCCTTATGGGGATCTCTTGGGTTACCTGAGAAAGAGCCGTGGATTAAATGACACTTATTACAAAGACACGGATATAAAACCACAGACCAGTCTGACGTCTCAGCAGCTGATGAAGTTTGCTTGGCAAATCGCTGATGGGATGAGTTACCTCTCCTCAAGATCTGTGAGTGCATTTATTATATTTGCCTTTACTGTTAGCAGCACAGAGACAGGTTAATTGAAACTTTCTCCGATAACTTTTACTCACCGAATCCGAATTCACACTAATTTCTGAGAATGCATGCAACACCGCTGTTTCTTCATTGCACTAGTCTTTAAATTCGCCGGGCCTCTTAATCTGATCAGTTTAACCGGATTTTGTCAGGCGAAGTTACAATTCGATGATATGGTTCCTTTACGGTTGTTTATAAACACCAATCCATACACCATTGCTACTAGCGCCTACATCTTCAGCAAAAATAACAACAGAGCCAACAAGAAAAACAACTTCAAAACACCAAGGCAAAACAGGAACATCAACAATAAGTACAACAACAACGACAACAAAACAAAATATGGAAAACTTTACAATTTTTTTTTATATCTTGCTCAAGCAATATGAATTGGATACTTGCTGACCGCAGTTATCATATACTAGATTTTGATTGGCTCCAAGGAAGACCGGAAGTGTAGATTTTTGCAGAACATAACTCCAGAATGGTGCAACATGTGAGATAGCCCATAAAACACCGTTGCTATTTTACATCAAGAAGTATTAACGCTGAATTGTTTCAGATAATCCACCGAGATCTTGCTGCTCGTAATGTGTTGGTTGGAGAAAGAGAAACGTGCAAAGTGACGGATTTTGGAATGGCCAGAGATGTGCAACAGGAAAACATTTATGAAAAAAAGACAAGGGTAAAAACCAACGAACGTCACGCGAAAATAGAAAGTTTTTTTGCAGTTGAAATTTTAAGACACATACATACATTTTAAAACGTATCCCTACAATAAGTAGAAAAAGATTTCATTAAAACAAAAATAGCATTCATTAAAAAATATCTGTCTTTAAAACCAAATTTTATTCCCAGCCCATGCTTATCTGGCTAAATGACAATTATGCTTGTCCTCAAGTTTGTAGTAGTGAGTTTAGAAAAATGTACCTGATAGACAGGGAGATTAAATCTTTCGTATCCAGTTCTTTCAGTATCAGCAACACTGAAATCTCAACACGAATTCAAAGTGTCATGTTATAATTCTCTTAAATTTCTTTCTTTGATCTGAAGCCGCGTAGTTTTTAACAGTTCCAGGCAATCTTTTATCTTCCATGCAGGGTCGTCTACCAGTTAAATGGACTGCGTATGAAGCACTGATGTATGGAACGTACACGACCAAAAGTGACGTGTAAGTCTATTCACTGATGGGTTGTTTATCAGAATTTCATGACAGAAAAGCTAATTTGAAGACTGCTGGTATATTTTTGGTCAAAATATGCTATTTGACTGACAGGATATCATTTACTGGATATCATTAAAAAATCATTAAATGGGATTACTGTCACTTTCATTATTGCTTGAAATAAAAAACAGTTTTTACAGTTCTCACCAAATTGATCAAAATACGAATTCCTAGCATTTTACGTTTTGCTGGCAAAATTTTCAACATTTATTTTCTACGTACTTTATTTGTATTTATAACTTCTTC
Organism: Siderastrea radians; assembly: GCA_964017195.1. Lineage (NCBI taxonomy): Eukaryota > Metazoa > Cnidaria > Anthozoa > Scleractinia > Rhizangiidae > Siderastrea > Siderastrea radians. Next base: position 11,886,591 of record OZ024895.1, on the reverse strand, counting down.
ATTCTCAATTTCTGACAGATGGAGTTATGGAGTTGTCCTGTACGAAATCTTTACCATAGGTAAGATAAATGTAAATACTATAGGTTGACAGTCATATGATCACAAATATGAACGAAATGCACAATAGCTGTAAGACCGCTAAATGGAAGCAGAGGAAGGAACCATGCATTGTGTAATGTGTATTTCGTAAACCTGAAAAGGAAGTGAAACAAACCAATACGGTTGTGTTCAATTGCGAATGCGCAAATATGATTGGCTGAATCATCATAGTATATTCGCTAATAGCCAACGATTGCACGCTGAGGCTTGGAACAATTTTTTTGTTTATTATTTATTACCTTTTTTTTTTGTAAATTCTACCCGAGTCTCGCTCTTTCCGCTTAAAAGTTTTCGAAGCCTACTAAAACAATCCGACTACTTCTAGTTTTCTATACGCAAAAATCAAGTCGACTGCGCCTTTTCTATTAATATTCACTCAGGGGAAAAAATCGGTCTCGTAATTACTGAATTAGTGTTTAATACATTCAGAGTGATAGGGTATTCTTGCGACCGAACAGGTTCAAGGTATCTGTGCGGCCTACTGAGCTATATCAATTTAATTCCAAAGCTTTTGCCTTTTTAAGGTGGCTCACCATATCCACGAGTGGAAGGCAGGAAAATTGCGAACTTGCTTCAGGAAGGGTACAGGATGCCTAAACCACAACACGTGGATGACAAATTGTAGGTTATGCAAAGGAAACCTGTCTATTTTAATCAAGTTAGAAAATACCATCTGTCTTCGGGAACTTGGGTTAGACCAAGGTGATTATTGTTGGTTGCATGGCCTGGGTATTGTCAGCATTTTGTTGCTGTTGCTATTTCACAAAATATAAACGTCTTTAACTCGTGGTGGGCTCCCTTGCTCTTCAGCAGAGAAGAGATACTGGGACAAGGATACTTACGGGGATTTCAGTTGACTCTTTCTAGTGACTTGGTGGGTCCCAGAGGGTAGCGTAATTCTTTATTGACTCACAGTGCAAATTCAGCCTGACTTACAAACATTGGGAGAATAACATGAGCCGTGGCGGACCCAGTTAACCAGGCTTGCTCGAATTTACGAAATCTTCAAACTTAAGCTCATCTCGGCAAACCGGTCTACATCACGACGTAGCTTAGAGAAATCAGTAATAAGTATACTTTGACATCCACTTCACAGGAAAAATGCAGGGATGTAGAATTAAAACACGTGAAACAAAAATGTCGGTACAACTGTCATGATCTGTTAGCTAAATTCTTCGTAGGTATCAAACCATGATGAACTGTTGGCAAAATCAAGCGGACGCAAGACCTTCATTTGCCGCCTTAACGAAACAACTAAAAGACATGGAAAACCAACACAAGGTAAGAACAACAACAACAACAACAACAACAACAACAACAGCAAGAGCAACAATCATTTATTTATTAATAAAAAAAACCTTTTGAACTCTGAAATGATGCCCCGAAACGAGGTGATGATTATTACAACAAACATAACATTTGATCCACTTTGCAAGTTAAATTCAACAGCTGGACTTTTCGAGCGGACGTTAGCGAGCGACTTGTCAGCTCGTGGCGGGTTATTCTTTGAATAGTGGAGGATATTTATGGAGCTGCGAAGTGAACAGGTTCATATCCACCGCTGTTCACCAGCTCTTGGATAAGAAATTGTTGTAGTATAGTCCACACTGTCTAGTGAGTAGCTGGTCTCCCAAGTTATTTTGTTTTTGGTGAATGGGAAAAAAAAACTCATATGCACGAGGTGACAACTGCTTCGCCCGAAGTTGAGTAGCGATGTTATCCCGAATGTGAGCAGCCAAAAGAAAACCTATTTACTTGTACGGTATATGCCAAGAGCCGATACCTTATTGATAGGGGACCAATCAATGAGTACCAGAGGCTGCGCACAATTAAGTATAATGAACTCCAGCGTAAAACTATGTTAAGAGGCCGTCTCCCTAAGAGTGTTCCACTCGATCTTGGACTAAAAAATAGATTTGCTTCAAATTTCTACCACAAATACTACTATCTATCCCTACTACTAAAATGCACTTGAAATGATTCAAAAGTTTATTTTGCTCCCGTTTTGAGGAATAGATTGTCAGTATACCGTAAGCGACTAAAATTTGCCTATTTTGGATGCCGTAGCACTCAAGACAATTAAGGCATGGGTCCTCCAGTTATTTTACAAAAAAGTAAGGGGGTGGTCTAACTTTTGATGAATTTGACTTAAAGCGGAGTAAGCTGGGGATACACTTACAAGCTGATATTTAAAGAACCTTAAATGTTTTTTTGGGATCATATATTGTCACGTGACCAATTAAGGCTATTTTTAGCTCAAAAACCTTTTTGGCAAAATGGCACCACTTTTCATAATTTTCTTGGGGCTGCAATCATCTAAATAATGTTAAGGCTACTAGTAACATCAATTCTGTGCCCGGGCCTTTGAAGAAAATTTAACATAAAATCCTTAAATAAGAAAACAATTTTACGAGGGGACTGGGAACTAGTACAAAACAGTGTTTATTTACAAAAGTAGTGAAATATTTCACAAAGTCCGGGCACAGATCTTTAGTCACTGACGTCATGACTTATTTATTAGCGGCAAAGTTGAATGACCGTTCGCATAAAGTGGTGCCATCTTTCTTCATAGATTTTTTTCGATTATGTGGCCGTAAAAAGTCACGTGACCTTATTTGCATACTTCTTGTCATTCATTATGTTAACATTAGCAAACTTATCAGTCTGACAACGTTTTACCGTTTTATGTCTTAATCCTCAAAAGATGGACCACCCCCTAACGTTTTGGTAAAATAAAAGAGCACCCCCCTGCCTTAATTTTCTTGAGCACGGGGTTTTTTCAATTATCGTTCAAAAAGACTTCGCACCATCACAACCTTCAATTTTACACCCATTTGATAGCTTATTACTTCTTTTTACCGTTTCTGTGTCATTTGGACATTTTCCCGATCGAAATCGTGTGAAACTGAAAATGATAAATAAACTAATTTAATAAGTCCCTCGAACTGGACGAAATAGTGCTTTTGAAACATGCCAAAATTCTCAATTGAGGCACTTAGGCCAGACGTAAAAACCCGTTCTAGGCGTAGACTAAGCACTATTTCCTAGAATCATTCAATAAAACGTGCGGCAGAATGCGTTTCTGAGAAACTGTTTCGAACTTTAGTAAGCCATTTTCGCCAATGGTGTCTTGCGTGACATGAATTTCCATTCCAGTGTTGTTATATATATATCTATATATCCGCCTAATTAAAGAGATGTCGATCGTGATTCAAAAAATTATACAAAGTACTTTACCTGTTTTTGCTATGAAACCGATTCTGGAGGTCCAAAACCTCAAATAGACACTGCAGTTACTTTATTTGCAAACTCACCTTGTTCGATAAATAACTCTCCCCTCCGGCAGAGGATTTGGCGGTTTCATTATAAAAAGGCGATGAAAAAGTCTTTTTCTCTTGGTCATGAGATAACACGAGGAAGCTTTAATCTCTATAGTGCGTTCAGCTATACTTTAAATTCACCAGTTCCAGTCGCCGTGAGTGTTTAGGGGAAACGAACGAGCAAGGACTCAACCTGGGAGTTGCGTTACAGGGTGAAAAATAACGCTATATACAAATTAACATGTTCGTCAACAACATTTTATTTTTAACTTAAAAATAACAATGACAGCAAGCAGCTACTACGGCAAGAGCTTTAGGATCTATATATAAAATCACTGTCTCAGGAGAGGGTAACATCACCGAGGGTTGTCATTTCTCTCGGTCAGGATACAAAATTAATTTATATTTTTAATTTTGTCCTTTTCCACCCTCCCCCACCCTAAGAATGTATTCTCTACATGGTTTATGCTGATTGCACGAACAAAGGTTACAACACTTCAAGGTATCGTACAACAAAACAACAAAAAGTCGTAAGACACATCTTTAGACGCGCAAACTGTACTTATTTTAGGAAGGGTGGGGTAGACTGAAGCTCGAGCAGAAAAGAGCCATTAGATCCCGGAAACCATCTCTGCTGGTCTACCGTGCGACACTCTAAGCCCCGTACGTAGTAGAAAGGAAATGACTTTGCTTAGCAAACTGAAACCAGCACTAAATAAGGGAACCCTGGAGACGAAAGAGGTCATAACGGCTGAATTACTCATCCAGCGGCTTTGCCCTTTCAAAGTCAACAAGGGAGTAGCCATGAATTGGAGGGGGGGGGGGGCGGAGTAAAGTTATGTCGTGATAGGCGCAGATGCGACGCAATATCCAAATGACGTTAATAATTTATCCACGTGAGTCAATGATTAAGGCCAGTATTCACCAACCCTTTTTTTTTGAGATTTTTTTGTGAAAAATCGATGCCTGCCTGACACTCGAAAGAGGATCTTTGCCTGTGCGCGAGCCTCTTTTATCCTTACTTATTATTTTCAAGCTCATTCCAATTGTGCCCGTCCGTTTCCCCTAACTAGCAAGAAATAGAAGGCTGTTTTCGCTTGCGTTGTTTGAATCATATGGGATATGTTTAGGGTCTCTGCTTTTAGTATCAGCTTGACGCATTCCTCTAGGCTATTTTTGTCTATCGGCGTTAACCCTCATACGTACAAGCAATCTCATTCCCTCACCGTGATACAAGGGATGGGGTTGATGGACTCTTGGATTTCGTTTTGTTACAATATTTCGAAAAAAATTCCCGTTTGGAAGATAGCCTTAGTGTGCTCTACGAGATGAGGTAGAAAATAGAAATTATCATATTAAAAACGGTCGAAATTGAAAATTTTTAACGCTAGAGGCGTAAAGTATGGGATATCCTATTTGTCGATATCTTATACTTTTTCACCGAAAAAAGTTGAAAAACATGCATTTTATATCAAACTTTGCCACAATGTGGCTAACGGATAAATGCGTAAAGCTACTGAAAACGGCAGCTACTGACAAAAAATCCTTTTGAAGTAATTGATAGCCTGCAGGCCTCCTCCTCCTTCTACGTCCCAGGATCATAATTAAGCATCATTTTATTTACAACACCGACACTCGTGAATAACGTCTTTCACCAAACGAATCAGGTCCGCATTTCGATCTTTTGCTCAAAAAAGAACCTCGAAATGGTGAAGAATTGTTTTAAAGTGCCACTGGGACCAGAATTTTGGTATTCCATTCGAAAATGGTCTGTGGTTGTTAGTCACCATGCCAAATTTCAACTCATTACGATGACTGAAAGTCGCTTTTTTCGGACGGTTTTTGTCGAGATTTTACGGCCGCCATTACTGGCCCTTGTTCCGGAAGCTAGCTTGCGAATTAGCGAAAATGACGTTAGAGGTTCACCTCAAACACTGAGTCAGTCTTTATACGGTTATTTGCCGCGGGAAATTTAACTGTTGTCGAGGGAAGATTTCCTGCCAACTGTTTGCCGTACGACCTTGAAATTCTCGTTGCTGCAGCAGTTATGAAGGGTTTTACTTGTGTTGTACAATGCTACAACAATAAATCCAACGACCGAGCTGGTATTTCGCTTCATCAAAGCATGAGCTATAGGAAACATGGATTTTGAGTTCTCATCGAACGTTGTTTCAAGCAAACAGCGATGAAATATTTTGACGATTCAATAATACTATCACCTTACCGTCAGTTCTGCTGTCCCTTGTCTTTGATTTCTGCTTTATCTTCGGTGAGTTCGATGTGCTTACTTTTACCGCCCGCCATTTTGAAAAACCACTCATTCCCAGTTCTTTTCATTCCCAGTTCTACGCAGCCAACTAGAAAACCTCCTAAAGCCGCCCTGAAAGCCACTGGGTAGGAAGCGCTTGAGCCGTTGCTAGGAGATTTGTGCCTTTGGCCAATCGTAGGGCCAAAAAGACAATCGCTATTGTTTTTCAAATTCGCCTTCAGCTGGTAAGAGCAAAAAGCTCTTTCCAGTCCCCCAACAGAACCTAATTTGAATTGTATCTTTTAATCTGTTGCACGACGACCTTCCATATATGGAAGTCCGTCGTGCAATGTTCTTACGAGCTTCGAACCATAACGTGGAAAAGATAGCCTACCCATTGGGATTGAGGGCAGCTTGAGGAGGTTTTCTAGTTGGCTGCGTAGAACTGGGAATGAGTGGTTTTTCAAAATGGCGGGTGGTAAAAGTAAACATATCGAACTCACTGAAGAATCGGGGAGAAACAGGGATATTTGCAGAAGATAAAGTAGAAATCAAAGACAAGGGACAGCAGAGCTGACGGTAAGGTGATAGTTTTATTGAATAGTTGACATATTTCATCGCTGTTTGCTGTTTGCTTGAAACAACGTTCGATGAGAACTCAAAATCCATGTTTCCTATAGCTCATGATCAAAGCCTTGCGAGCGGACCCGCAATGGAAAAATGAATAATGTTCGTATTCACACACAGTGCAGGTTTCAACCCGAGAGGTATTTTTGTCGGCTGTTCTGATCATTTCACGGACGAGTGTTTCCAGAGGGCTGTTCATGTCGAAAGATCCCAGAGGTCGATTATTCTATTGTCCATTCCAACTATAATTATGGAAAGAAAGATCCGGCAAAAACGAGACGAAAGGTACCTAATCTTAACGCAGTTGAAGTTATGAGTTTGTTTCTTTTTCAACGCATCCACCATTGTGCAAAACTATTTTCTTTTAACGTATTTTAAAATTTATTTTGCTTGTGGAAAACCCTTTCAGTTCTGCCGTCAGCTAGCGCGAAGATCTTCGGCGTAGTCCTCATAAAATGCATCCTGGGCGAATGCAGGACCGCCGCGATTAAGCCAATAGTTTGTATCGCTTAAAGCGTTTTTCTTTCTTTTTAATTCCGCGTGTGTTAATTTCAAAGCAGTAATCGCTTAGAAGCATGGACAGTTATTTTATAGCATACCATCCTGAAGGTCGAGAAACTTTTCTCCTTATTCCCTGTCGCTGAAATGTCGATTGACATTATTGTTCGAAATATGTAAAGGCTTCGATGGGTGGGCTCGTCTTGCGTGGAAGTTTAAGTTGGGAAAAAATATCACACGCCACTATTTGTCTAAGGGTTTTACAATGTCATTTCTTTTAACTGTCATAGCAATCTTAGTGAATGAACTAGCAAGAAAAATGGTTAGATATCAAGTTATTATTTTTACGCAATGAATAAAGCAAGTGAAAGCTTCGTTTCCTTGGCGGTCCACATGTTGTTGAGCAGCAGAAAATATTCCTTGTGGCTTTGTGGATTTAGATTCCGGTCACACAAGGCCTCCAGTTCTTAAAAAAAGGTTCTGAATAGCGGAAGAATACGTGTTGATATAGCAGCGTGAGAAAGAACAGGCCATTTTATGTAGAAATGTAATCAGATTTCGCTTCATTTGGGTAGAATTATTGATAAATTAAGCAACCATAATAAGACAACAAGTCATCCGATTGGAATGGCAGTTTATGTCACGCAAGACACCATTGGCAAAAATGGCTAACTAAACTTCGACACAATTTCTCAGAATCGCATTCTGCCGCACGTTTTATTGTATGATTCTAGGAAATAGTGCTACGTCTATGCCTAGAACGGGTTTTTACGTCTGGCCTAAGTGCCTCAATTGAGAATTTTGGCATGTTTCAAAAGCACTATTTCGTCCAGTTCGAGGGACTTATTAAATTAGTTTATTTATCATTTTCAATTTCATACGATTTCGACCAGGAAAATGTCCAAATGACACAGGAGTGGTAAAAAGAAGTAATAAGCTATCAAATGGGTGTAAAATTGAAGGTTGTGATGGTGCGAAGTCTTTTAAAACGATAATTAAAAAAGTCCGTACTACGGCGCTCAAAATAGGAACATTTCATCACCTCTGGTATAGTGACAATCAAATCCTCAAACCGGAGCAAAATAAACTCTTGGATCGCTTCAATTGCATTTTAGTAGTAGGGATAGATAGTAGTATTTGTGGTAGAAATTTGAAGGAAATCTATTTCGAGTCCGAGATCGAGTGGAACATTCTTAGGGAGACGGCGTCGTAAACACACGCACCACAAACACCCACAAAAAAAAACACACACACACACACGCACACACACACACACACACACACACCACATAAACAGAACAATCGTAGCGGGTAATGAATAAATTATGGCGACAAATCAAGTCGTCAATTTATTGCTTGTGAAACAGGCATAAGAATCTTGTATTTAAATTTGTTTTCCGCTGTTCTCTTTTTCAGAGGCTGATCAACATGCACATTTATGACAATCAGTTGTACGCAAAGGTGGAGGATCTGAATGTCTAAACTGACTTTCGAATATAATGAAAGTAAACCTATTAATTCTAGTGTAGATTTGTTGCTTTTCTACAGTATGTAGCACATTAGTGTTACTGATGGTAGTTTCAAAGGACATGTATACTTTCACTATTTTTCTTAAGTCACGAAGTATTGTAAATAAGCGTTAATTAAACTTTCTCAAATTGATGAAATCAAACTGGAAAAAATTAGTTGATGAGCGCAACCTTGTAATTCCCAACAGAACGTCATGAGCGAGCTTCCATAATATGTTAGTTTTTTGACAAACCAAAGAGTAAAAAAGTATTTCAGAGTTTTGCCAATGTTCGCTCTTCGTTCTTGTAAAATTTCGCCGAATATTTTTATTTCACAACATTTAGTGGAATATTTCGCGGACATTCCACAATTTTTAGCATGCGAATTGTTCACACTTTTGTCTTTACATAGCTTTTCAACGATTATAGGTAAGCTTCCAGGAAAAAAAGTAGTTTTAAAAAATTTTGTATACATTCCAAGTTAACTTCCTTTAGCAGGTCCTTGCAATGTGGACCTTAAATTGTAGCAGGAATAATAAACATAGTAGCTACCATTTCTAAGAGAAGCAGTATTTTTGTACTTTACTGCAGACGACTCTTTTAGTAGCCGGTTCTTACCAAAACGGTACAACATTAAGGGTGACTTTCTTTGGGAAAATCCAAATCCGGATTCTTGTATCCAAAAACGAATTTTGCGTTTCTTTACCTAAATCCGAAAATGGATTAATCAGGGATTAGTGATCTGAAGAATCCACACTCCGAGTGGATACATCAGATCAAATCTAAATCCGGATTTTTAGGATTCATGATCCGTGCGTTTCTTTGGGGGACGGATCCGAAAATAGTACATCTGTCAAGCGGTCTTCCATGCAAATTTACTGGTCTCGCCATGTTTTCTCTCGATCTTGCGTGACAAAACTGCATTCGATCGTGGAAAAGAAAATTGAGGTGATTATTCCTTTCCGTATATTTGAAAGTTTCCTCCAAAAGTACAGACAGAAGCATTGACGCGTCAGGATAACTTCATTTGTGTACCATTTCTGTAATTCAGGGACCAGATTTTGCTAATTGTGAACGCAAATAGCGAGTTCCCTTGAACTACTGCAGATACTGTCCCTGTTTATGAATTATTTGTATTTCATTCTAGTTGAATTCTAGGGCAGCACGAGACAAGTATCGTTCTGACATATATATTGCGTGCCTCCAGCCTGTCTTGTCGTGACAAAATAATCCTTTTTCAGATTTTGCGTTTCTTTGGTGTCGAAGAATCCATATGATCTGGGATCACAAATCCGTTTTCGGATTCTCCCAAAGAAACGCACCCTAAGATAGAGAGACAAAATACAATAGTTTGTTCCTTTACTGAGGTTTTTTCTGGTTAGCCTGTGTTATTATTATTACAATGCTTTAAGTTTTAAACTTCAATAATTAAAGTAGCTCTTTCCACTTTATACCAAGACAATGTTGTATTTAAAAATTACTCGTTATTTCTCGCACCCCTACCCCACTCGACTTGGTGCGAAATGTGACGTTACCGACACATTCGGTGACGCCATGACATTTCGCGCCGAGTCGAATGAGCGGGAAGTGAACGCCTGGGCAAAAATCGATGAAAGTTTGATGTAAACAAAACTCAAACAGTTCTTCCCTGCTTAAACTGCGATCAGGTGTTTTTATTCTGCCATACACAATTGCGTTCGTCACCGATACCCTACAATTTCTCAGACACCTTCTAAGCAATCCGTCAAAATAAAAATTATAGTCTCTCTGATTTAGTAATATATAGATTTAGCCATGCCTAAAAGCGGAGCCTCCAAGGAATAAACTGGTGCTCGTTTCTCAAAAATAGTCCTGAAACTTTTCGCTCTGAAATATATTTCGGGGCTTTCTTTGGCTCGTTCCCTAGTGTTTCTCAAAAAGCCCGAAAGTGTTCCGAATTGTCCTCCAAGATTTTGAGGATCTGTTCTGTAAAACCAAGCTCGAAAGGTCATTCTAGAGGCTGAGCACAGCTTAATTTTTTTTTTCGGGCATCAAACTGAACACATATTTTACTCAGGAGCAGTCTTGCTTGGTTTTGTAAATGTTTCCATATCCTGTAATTAACTGTCAAGGTTTGTCAAATCTCCTTGGATTATTGGCTGTTGGCTTGAATGAACTTGAAATGGCGCTCATGTACAACAACAAAATAAAACTTATTCTGAAGTAAATGGGTTATCTTCATCGCGTTCGGCTGCTCAGTTAACAAATAACATGAGCTGCCCCTATTAGTCTGGTCAAAATTTATACCATCAAGATTGAAAACTAGCAAACACCAAACGCGCTTTAAATTACGGCATAAGTTTTGCGGATGCGAAGTAAGCCCATTTAAAGTTAGGCGCTTTGAGGAACGCAAAAAAACTTGTTTTTCGGAAGCTTTTCGGATAAAATAGTCTTAAACCGACAACTGCTTCGCTTACTATTGAAAAGTTCTAGGACAAGAAAATCAACAATTGCACAAACCGATCCGACAGTTAAAATTGAAAGCAATTATTCGCCGTAAGTGATGCTTGTGCAGTTGCCTTACGACTGTGCTTTGACCTACTGTTATGAATAAACAAACACAAAATAATAAACAGAGAAATCATTTTTGAAAAAGTTTATTCGAAAACCCGTAAGTTTATACTTAAATGCAATTCACATTACACTTCCAGCATGGCAAAATATTCTAAGACTACATCTGTCACAAATCTGAGCTCGTTTTCTAATAATTTTTTGAAGTCAAAAGTAAATGACACATTTCTAATGACATAAATTCAATTTCAAAATGTAATTTCTTTGACCGTAATAAATACTCAAAATCATGCACCTTAAACCCTTTAAAAACTTCACTTACTCGGTTGTGTTTCAGAACAAGGCAAGCTCTCCGCCGTGAAGAAAACAAAACGATGAGGTCCTTTGAAGGCAGCTTTCGTAACTTGAAGTTTTCGCCTACTACCAGTATTCTTTTGAACTTTTTCTTTCCATTTATAGGTATTAAATGTTTTTTTCTCAAGTTTAAAACTACAGTACCGTCGAACAATCGTTTTGCTAAATAAAATTAAGCTTTTAAAGAAACCTCTTTTTCAAAAGCGATGATGGTCATGCGATTTCCCGCCAAGAAAAACGCCGGTTGCCCAAAAGCACCGCGCGATTTCCCGCCAAGAAAAGATGGCATTCTCCACTCCCGGTCGGGTTGCCTTGGGACTTCCCTCCCCCTCCCCCAGAGTCTGTACGGACGGACGGACGGACGTACGCTGACGTCACAACCAAAATTTTTCGCATCGATACATTACCAAATTTCCCTAGCAATGGAGCTCCGCTGGCGGGCTTTGCCCGCAGGCTCCGCTATCATCCTTTTCCATTCCATTTGGGGCCTGCCGTCCATTGACACCCGCCTCTAAAAGTGCGTTATTTCAGAGTGATCAGTCTTGAGGTATGGTGTTGGTTGTTTCATTGGCGGCAGTGGATGTGGAGAGGTGGTCATTGTAGGCATCTCTGGTCTGCTGAAATTATCCAGGTCAGCATAAAGCACCTCACCTGGTTTGCGTTTCTTTGAGAAAAAGACGTAAAGAAGAGATTATTTTCATCTCTTCAGTTACTAAATTTGCAGTTTTGTTCTTTGAGAAAAAGACGTAAAGAAGAGATTATTTTCATCTCTTCAGTTACTAAATTTGCAGTTTTGTTGTTGATGGAAAAATACTAAAATTGCAGCCAAAAAATGGTTTTGTTCTTGTTGTTGTCGTTGTTGTGCCCATAATAGCCACGACTTTCTCATCTCAAGAGGTTAGGGATTGAATGTTACATTCTCGTCGAGGACGGTGGTTGGAAATTTGGAACTTGCATGTGTGGATGAAATTCTAGCTTGTTGCTTTTCAGTTGTCTATGAGATTGCTGTAGTAACAAAGAGCATAAACAGTTTCAGTCTGTGGCTGAGGTAACAAAATTCACATGAAATCTAGTTTACATTGTCAGTGTTGCACTGCTTTTATAAGCGCATACAAGGGTGTTCCACTTGTACCTTTTTGCTGTCCTGATAACCCTTCAACGACCGTATAATGAGTAGTGTTTGTCATCCAACTCCTTCGTGATCTTGGACATCTTCTCTGGAAGTAAAATATTTGTGCGTTAAGGGGGTGTTTTATTGCTACGATGCGGTAACGGTGACGCCGGCCGTGGAGCAATGCTATTCTCCAAGTATTGTACTACTCCCATTGCATGTAAAACTATTATTCGTAAGGCTACTCCCAGAAGTCAGTTAGGAAATGTGAAATAAATTCTGTTCCCTAAACAAAAAACACGAAGCGATTGACAACCATTGGCTGGTGTAACGTATTAGTTATTGAATAAGTGTCTCCATAATGGAAACAAAGTTATAAATTGAAATCTTGAAAAAAATAAAAAATTGTCCAGTTCCTACACTAAAGGGTCCATTTCTGGAAGTGAAGTGACTTGAATTGGGTGAGATCGTAATAAAAAATTGAAAAGGGTCAGAAACTTAAAAGTAAACATAAGGCTAAGTTACACGTAGAAAAACGAGAATTATAAAATATATGTTTGCTATCTTGAGCAAAAGTACCACAAAGAAACACATTCTAATGGCACTATTTTTCGGTCCACTCTACGAGGTATATGTACAATAAAAAAATCAATAAAATTACTTACTTTCCTTTTTTTACCAACTTCACGTTGAAATAAGCAGGGTTGCCATAAAAAAATGATAACAAAGTAAGAAGTAGGCAAGCAAATAAAAAAAATACCTTGTGGTTTTAAGGTGACTTTGGTTGCAAATAAGGTTTCTGTTTTCCTAATTGTCTCTGGTTAATCACCATAATCTTGAACAAGGGAAAAAAATTAATCTAGTGTAAAAAATTGAACCACAGCATCCACGCCCTGCCTCTTACTGCTAAATGCAACGTCAAAAGAGTCAATTGTGGTAATAAATTAAAGAAAGTCTTGGCAACAGCTAATTTCAGTAATAGAGTCGTCAAAGTCAATTATATTTTCCCACGACATATAACTACAAATAAAAAATTCCGTCATTTGTCATCATCATGGACTCAGAAATCATCATCATCATCGTCGTCGTCGTCGTCGTCATCATCATCATCATCATTATCATAGGCCTTCATGCCCAATGATGATAGTACGAAAAGATATCAAAATTTGTCAGAAAAAGCCATTAAATTGCTCACTTGTTGTGTCCCTTCGCATCCACCAAACGGCAATGGCAACGACTACAACCAGAGCTCCTCCCACTGAAGTGCCCATAATGATCCATGGAGAATCATCTAGAATACGTTAAGACAAATCGCTTAAAGTTTTTTTTTAGTAGTTCCCTGATTAACTATGTCATATTTTAAAAGAATTTTTTCCCAAACTGCTTTTTCAAGGGTTGCAAATTAAAACTACACAAGCTTTATTTGTCCACGTGTTTGGTTTTCAGCCCTTCACTTAAGAAATGGCACTTTAAAGCCAGTGTAATGAGCCATTAAAGGACCGATTTAGGCAATGTAATTTTGTAGAGCGCGCTGCTTGCGTCAGGCAAAGATCAGAAACAACTCGTCATTCTAACATTTTGTCTGTGGACACGACTGCCGTAGGGTTTTAAAACATGTTTCAAAATCCTACTACAATTTCGGGTTGTGTGCAACTGTCGTGTAGATGTTATACTTCTGATTTAGACGACACCATTCATGTTGGAGACATGACGTGAACAAGTCACATACAGTAGATGTAAACAAACATCGTACCGTCTAAAATCGATCCTAACGAAATATTGAGGTGTCATCGTTGAAACAGCACCTTTCGCAGATATGATTTCTAACAAAGCCCATCATTCCGGCGAAAGTTTAAGTGTGCAAAAGTCCTCAAGCTGTGTCTCTGGACAAGACAGATACTTTTAATTTGAAAACAGTGGATAATTATAATTCTAAGCCAACAGTAGCATTAATAGGGACCATTAGCAAACAGGACGAGAGCGTGGACGTCGACGTCTATGGCAGTTTGGGCCCTGGGACGAGACCGCCGTTCTCGGCGGGAAAAAATAAACTTTAGCGGGTTGCAGATGTGGACGTTAACGAATACCGAGTCACACGTAAGAGCAATAACAATCTCTTTCGAAAATGGTTTCTTTTCGGACGCAGAATTCGTGCTTCTTTACGAGACCTTCACTCCGAAAAATCCAGATTTTCCCTACGACAGCTACGAACGATTCAACTTGGATTCTATGAATGCCGCTGAGTGTAAAGCAGAGTTCCGTGTGGAAAAGCAAGATCTTCCGCGCCTTGTTCAAGCCCTCCAGCTCCCACCAGTTTTCAAATGCGAGCGGAGAAGTATTTGCGACGACATGGAAGGTTTATGCATGCTGCTCAAACGTGTTGCGTACCCCTACCGACTCACTGATATGATACCGCGATTTGGCCAACCAGTCTCTGTGCTGAGTCTGATTATAAATCACGTCATGGATTATATCTATGATGTTCATGGGCATCGGATCACCCAGTGGAATCAAGATATCTTAAAAACTGAATTACAATGGGCATAAACGGGTTCATGCCCTAAGATTTCAATCACTGGCCCTACCCAATGGACTCATTGGAAACCTGTATGGATCAGCAGGTAGGTTCCTGTTAGAAAATGCACTTTATAGTGTATTCTTGATCAACTGGTATTAAAGCAGTTCCAAATTTCTTGCCTAAAATTACTTTATTATTAATTTTTGTTTCAGAGGGACGTAAACACGACCCAGGGATGCTGGCGGATTCCGGCCTACTTCATGACCTGCAACGGTTCGCCTTCTTCCCAACAGGTCAACCAATGTGTATATATGGAGATCTAGCCTACCCTTTACGCGTCCACTTACAAACCCCATTTCGTCACCTCCCCCTTGCTCCACCCATGCAGGATTACAATGAATCGATGAGTGCTGTCCGGATTGCTGTTGAGTGGCTTTTTGGTGATATCGCCAATTCTTTTAAATTTCTTGACTACAAGAACCTAAAGATCGGCCTTAGCAGTGTGGGTAAAATGTATGTTGTTTCGGCATTACTTCGCAATGCCAGAACCTGCCTTTATGGCAACGAAACCAGCGATTACTTTGGCATTGAGCCCCCTACTCTGGAACAATACTTTCAGAAAAATGGAACTCTGTAACTATGATAAGTGACATGTTACCACCTACAAAACAGCTCAATGGTCTACCATTGACCAAGTGCATGGACTGAGTCCAACAAAATCAATTTGTACTTTTTGGTTTGCAATTTTCTTCATTAAGGTACTGGAATTAAAAAAAAAAACTAAAACGAGAGTAGTATGATTAAACTACCTACAGACCTCAGCACTTTTAAGCATAGGAGTGCAACAAAACCTTCTTTGTCAGTCCAAGTGTTACAATAGAGCGGTACACATGCAAATAAAAACAAGTGGGAGTCTAGGGTAGTGGGCTGGGTGAGCCAGTCCCTCCCTTTTATCAGAGTGAACTAGGCTGGCCTCCCTCGTTCTTTGCCTAAACGAAATTTGGTATATATTTCCCACCCAAAACAGCATAAGTGAAAATGAATAGGTCGTAACAATCCACAATACTTTACTTATTATTAAAAATATACAGATGCATATATATTTATCTATATCAAGGGCAAAATAAACATGCTATTTGAAAAAATGAAAACTTAACACAGTTTATCTCTGTAATTTTTCACAATGCAAAAAATACAGATGCATCAGGGGTATTTACCTATATCAAGGGCAAAATATACAATGTTGCTATTTGAGAAAATGAAAACTCAACACAGTTTATCTCTGTAATTTTTCACACCGCAAAAAATACAGATACATCATATGTATTTACCTATAAAATGAAAACTCAACACAGTTTATCTCTGTAATTTTTTCTTATGTGGACTTGGGGAGCACTTTTTCTAGTAAACCCATAAGTAGCTGATTTTGTTGTTGCTGTTGCTGGAAGAACATCATTTGAAAGCTTTGCAGCTGCTGCTCCTGCCTCTGCTGCTGTTCATTCATAGCCTTCAGTACATCCTGGAATTGCTTCTGTTGCTGAGTCTGCTGTTCCATCATCATCCCAGTTGGTTTTCCTGCTCCTTCTTTCTCACTTCCAGCTCTTCTTTCCTGATTTCACATTCTTCTGTCATTTTCTCTTTCAAGCACTGTACAGCTTCAGAGGCATTCTTTCTGCTTTGTGGTGGTGTGACTTCATCACAGCCTGAATCTGCATTCCTCTTTTTGGTTTGCCTAAGGCGTTCCATGGGTTTCAATCTTACTTCTTCTGTTGAAGCCTTGTCGTTTTCATCCTTCTTAGTGAGAGTATTCGAATTCTCTTTTCTCACCAGGACGGCTACCTTTTCTTTCTCTATATTTTCAGCTACTGCTATTTCCACTTCACTGTCATCATCACATGCAATGCCAGAGCTTTTCTCTTCTTTGTTTATTTTCTCTCTGTACTTGTTGATCAATAGGGTAAGTCTGTCCCTGACTGAGCACTTATTTACACTGAACTTAATGGTGCTTGTGTTGTTTAAACTGGTGGCTATTTTATGCCAGAGCTCACCCCTCTCTTTGCTTCGTTTTGGGTACTTGAAAATTTCCATAACAAGAACTTCCCGGCAAAGCATCAGTCACGTTCCTCAGACCATGAAAAGGGGCTGGAAAACAATTTACCAAAATTGACATATTTAGCTCTTGTGTATGTATTTAAATGTAGTGAAAACTAGATCTGTCTTCAACAGCTTATAAAGGAAAACAAGGGCTTTAATTCCAAAAGCCGTACAGAAGCTAGGGCAAATAAAGCTTTTTTTTTTCAGGTGGACAACAAGCAAACCAAGTATAAATACTGCAACAAATTTATAAAAACAAATATCCAACCAAAAAAATAATAAACACACTGGAAAACTACACTGGGCTACTCGTATAAATGGAAGAATGTTTCATCGTTCGAGACGACAATTAAAGCTATGGTTTACACAAAGTTCCGAAAAAATTTATAGAACCCTTTGTACAGAAAAAAATGACAAACGGCGGGAAAGATCAGGAGGGCAACCGCAGTATGTTATCAAACCGTACCTAAAGTTTACGCTACTTTTTGGAAAAAGCGGAATAGTAAATGAGAGAAATATTTATTCTTACATTGTAAACCCAGCATCAAATCCCATTTAAACACTTATAAGTCTGATCGAAACAAAAAGTTGATCCACATGGTGAAGAGAGCATCACAAAAGACAGCGTGTAAGCTGCTAAACAACTTATTTAATTATAGTTGTCTTCATCACAAATTTCTGTTTTCAAACGCTGAAAAATTATGGTAAACAACAAAAAACCCGATTCAAAGCATTGAGACCACAGTAAAAAGTGCACAAAGCTTACTGGTTACCTACCCTGTTTTGTCTTGTTCGAAATGCGTAGCTTCCATGTATACAGAAAACCTGCAACGCGAGAGAAAACTTAGTTTTTAATATTTCCATCACAGGACGCAGAAATAGGTTTTAGTTCTTCTAACATGCACTAACTAGGCCATACGTTTTAAGAAATCCACAATTTTAGCGAGGAAAATGACAAAACATGTGAAAAAATAACAAAAGGTACTCACGTTCACCACACAACGGGAAATCTGCTGTTATGGCGTCGAGAACGTCATGTGGACAACAAGTTGTGAACGTCTAGACATGCACAGTAGCATCGAACTGTTGTTTTTTTGACTTCCGGTCGTTGACGTCCGCGTACTCGTTCTCCATGCTAAGGGTCGGTAATGTGGTAGCAGAGGACTCAGTCGTTTTTTGGAAGCGGGCTGTCCTATGCATAGATGACTTTAAAACCTACCTGATGCTGATGCTGTACTCGCCTTGTTTTCTGGCTCAACACGTGTAGTAGGAGAGGAATCAGTTGGTTTCCTAGAAGCTGCGTTAAAAGATATAAGAGACTTGATGCTACAAATACATATGTTATGTGCACGTGTTAATTTCAACAAACACGGGCACTGAGAACTATCCAGATTCGGTTTAAGTCCTACTGAAGGACACCGGCGCAATGCATGAAATTGGATTCAAGAGTACATTTACTGAGACTTACATGTACTTGTAATCCTAACTAAAATAGTGACGCTTGCAGAACCCATGCTATTTGACCCAGTACAAGTATCATGACTATCATTCACGTTATGCAAACGGAGATAATTTTCAGTTGTAACGACCTCGCCAGCTGCATTTGTCCAAACATACTGTGGATTAGGGCTGCCATTTGCAGGAGTGCTCAACGACCGATTTTTTGAAAAAGGTTTATTTCTTTCCCAAACATCAAATCGACATCTGTCAAACGATATTTGCTTAATAATTAACTTTCGTGGGAAAAAAATAGCCGCTCCTCAGTGCCAGCAAGCTTAAGTCCATAGGATTCCTTTTCCCAGCAAGCAACTTTGTGGAGGTCGAGAATCCCAGCCAGGGGAAACTTTCAGTCACTCTTTTACCAGTAATTTGGAATGCAATGGGAAATGCCAGCTAGCAAGTTGAGGCATTGTAATAGCCTATTTCCTAGCAATATAGAATTTGATCTGCCGCATTTTAACTACATACAAGAAGTAAAACTAGTGAGTTAAGTTTATCCTTTTCTTAATTTTTCCCTTTTTCAACAAACGCAACTGCATAAGCTAATGATTCGTATTTCAGGAAGCCTAAAAGATACACTTAAGCTCACCTTTAATTTGTTTCCTGGCAAATCTTAAAAGCACCAACCATGATTTAGCCACCAGAAATATTTTCTCGTCCAATATTCTTTTGTTTTCTCACCACACCCTGTAATATAAAACAAAATAACCGTCGGAAGAAGCAGGGATACACAGTTAGAAAACATTTATGTGTAATCTTCAGAATTCTCTTAACCCTATTTAGCCTGGGAGGAGTGGGGGGGGGGTGGGGGGTGGGGGGCACTGTGTGCCCGCACTGACCTTAACGAATTATAACTTTTAAACGGCTAGACAAATAATCACCAAATCCCTTCGTTACGTATGTTTCTTAGAACAAATTCATATACTTTTCGATGTCGTCATTGTCAACTGTATGACTGCAGGCTCGGGAATTCAAGATGGTGGCCTCAAAATTCATAATGGCTGGTTTGTGACGTCAGTGACGTCATGACACGTCATAATTGACAATGTCTTCATTGTCAGCTGTATGACTGCAGGCTCGGGAATTCAAGATGGTGGCCTTAAAATTCATAATGGCTGGTTTGTGACGTCAGTGACGTCATGACACGTCATAATTGACACATCACAAACCCAATCTGTTAAGCTAATGACGTGCTAATAACATACCAGGACAGCAGAAGACAAGGGCGATGGAGACTGTTTCTTAAACCGTCACAAAGAGTACCGCTTAAAACCTTAAGTTAGTTTTTAACACTAGGGTATAAACTCCAATGGCCTGTTTTGCCTTCAAATTACAGCTGATATAGAAGGAATTATTGTTGCAAAAATTGAATCTACATGCTTATTAATCAACTACCGAGTAATGTGTACAGTAATTAGCTTTTCTCACCTTACAGCCTATGTACTGCATTCAATATCGTATCACTTCAGTAACTCTGATTAACTTTGTCCGCGTACTCTCATTCAAGGTAAACAAAATGACTTATGTACTTTTTAAGCCTGTAACATAAAACAAAATAACCATCAGCAAAAGCAGGGATACACGCATTTACGTCCTAGTTATTATAATATTAATATTAATAATAATCTTCAGAATTCTTAAACCAACCAGTGAGGAAGTTTTGCAAGTTTTCAACAGAAGTCACAAACACATCACCGATGTTTTGCAAGTTCGCAGTAGAAGTCACAAACACATCACCGATGTTTTTCAATTCCTTAACAGAAGTCACAAACACATCATCGATGTTTTGCAAGTTCTTAACAGAGGTCACAAACACATCACCGATGTTTTGCAAGTTCTTAACAGAAGTCACAAACACATCACCACAAGTCGACTAGTGAGGATGTTTTGCAAGTTCTTAACAGAAGTCACAAACACATCACCGATGTTTTGCAAGTTCTTAACAGAAGTCACAAACACATCATCGATGTTTTGCAAGTTCTTAACAGAAGTCACAAACACATCACCACAAGCCAACCAATGAGGATGTATTACAAGTTTTTAAAAAACGCCGTTAGAAACACATCGCCGCTGTTTTGCAAGTCCTCAACAGAAGTCACAAACACTTCACCAAAAGTCGACCAGTGAGGATGTTTTGCAAGTTCTTCACAGAAGTCACAAACACATCACCGATGTTTTGCAAGTTCTTAACAGAAGTCACAAACACATCATCGATGTTTTGCAAGTTCTCAATAGAAGTCACAAACACATCACCACAAGCCAACCAATGGGGTTGTTTTGCAAATTCGTACCGATAGAAGTCAGAAACACATCGTCGCTGTTTTGCGAGTCCTCAAAGAAGTCACAAACACATCACCACAAGTCGACTAGTAAGGATGTTTTGCAAGTTCTTAACAGAAGTCATAAACACATCACCGATGTTTTGCAAGTTCTTAACAGAAGTCACAAACACATCATCGATGTTTTGCAAGTTCTTAACAGAAGTCACAAACACAGCACCACAAGCCAATCAATGAGGATGTATTACAAGTTTTTAAAAAACACCGTTAGAAACACATCGCCGCCGTTTTGCAAGTCCTCAAAAGAAGTCACAAACACATCACCAAAAGTCGACCAGTGAGGATGTTTTGCAAGTTCTTCACAGAAGTCACAAACACATCACCGCTGTTTTGCAAGTTCTTAACAGAAGTCACAAACACATCATCGATGTTTTGCAAGTTCTCAACAGAAGTCACAAACA
Source organism: Siderastrea radians (assembly GCA_964017195.1). Lineage (NCBI taxonomy): Eukaryota > Metazoa > Cnidaria > Anthozoa > Scleractinia > Rhizangiidae > Siderastrea > Siderastrea radians. Next base: position 11,865,424 of record OZ024895.1, on the reverse strand, counting down.
CATCACCACAAGCCAACCAATGGGGTTGTTTTGCAAATTCGTACCGATAGAAGTCAGAAACACATCGCCGCTGTTTTGCGAGTCCTCAAAGAAGTCACAAACACATCACCAAAAGTCGACCAGTGAGGATGTTTTGCAAGTTCTTAACAGAAGTCACAAACACATCATCGATGTTTTACAAGTTCTTAACAGAAGTCACAAACACATCACCACAAGCCAACCAATGAGGATGTATTACAAGTTTTTAAAAAACGCCGTTAGAAACACATCGCCGCTTTTTTGCAAGTCCTCAACAGAATCACAAACACGTCACCAAAGTCGACCAGTGAGGATGTTTTGCAAGTTCTTCACAGAAGTCACAAACATATCACCGATGTTTTGCAAGTTCTTAACAGAAGTCACAAACACATCATCGATGTTTTGCAAGTTCTCAACAGAAGTCACAAACACATCACCACAAGCCAACCAATGGGGTTGTTTTGCAAATTCGTATCGATAGAAGTCAGAAACACATCGCCGCTGTTTTGCAAGTCCTCAACAGAAGTCACAAACACATCACCAAAAGTCGACCAGTGAGGATGTTTGCAAGTTCTTCACAGAAGTCACAAACACATTACCGATGTTTTGCAAGTTCTTAACAGAAGTCACAAACACATCATCGATGTTTTGCAAGTTCTCAATAGAAGTCACAAACACATCACCACAAGCCAACCGATGAGGATGTTTTGCAAGTTCTCGACAGAAGTCAGAAACACGTCACCAATGTTTTGCAGATTATACTCCCATTTCGTAACCCTTATTTACGGGCAACCTCTTCTTGCGAGAATGGCCTCTGTAGTGTGTTGTTCTCTGTTCCTCGCCTTGTCAATCTTGTGTCGTGAATTTCCCGCGAGTAACGCCATCAATACAGATGCAGCACAGCTCCACGAACGCACTATAGACAATAGACCGGTTCATGGTTTTTAATGCAAATGGCACTTGTGTAAGATAGTAGACCACAAAGCTTTGAATTTCCTGCCACCCTGGTAAATAAATACAGAGCTAAGTCAAATTAATCTGGAGTCATAGAAGTCCAACCTTAAATTTCTCTCCATCATTCTCTCTAATTCAGCTGTACATGGGAAATACAAACAATGGCTACGTTCTCTAAACTTATTCCGTAGAAAGTAAAAGAGAAAATTTAAAACAAGACAAAGAAAAACACAACTAAGAAAGGATTTAAGAAGAGTTCAACCGTTTTAAAGATACGAATTGCAAGCGAACATCACCCCAAAAGTTAGTGGGTCAGGGGTGGGGTGAGATAGCGAATAGTGCGTTGATATCAAAGTATTTTATTTAGAACCCACAGAAGCCCATATTTGATCATAAATCTGGTTAGATTTACCATGTTACTGTAACGGCACGAATCGAAGAAATGTGAGTGATATTTCACATGTGAACTACATAGGTGGTTTCATGACATGGGATGTAATCTACTGGCTGTCAAGGAAACCCTTTTTTTTTCTCTTGATACTCGGAGTTGATCGCCGACTCTGGAAATCCAGACCAATTTCCAAGTACCATAAAAATTTGGCAGGTTTTAATCCATGTGGATTGTTCTCGCTCTGCAAAAAAAAAAAAAAAAAAAAAAAAGGGAAAAATTCTGCAGCCTACTTGAGCTACCCAACCTTGATACATTCGTACAGTTTTTGTACTGGCCTAAAATTATCCGGGAGTAAACCTCTCATTCATCCCGAATGCCTGCATTTTTTTTGTGTGTCTGTCGCTTCTAGTCCTTGCGTTTTATTTTCTTGTTTTTGAGCAGCAAAATATCCTTTAATTCTTGGAGATTGTACGCTGGGTATTAAAGCACGTAGAATCACGAATACTACGTCGAATACGCATCCTCCCTAGCGAAAAGGCAATAAGTTCAAAAATAGATCGAGAATGAATAAAGGTAGAGCTAGATGATGCAAGAAAGTGCAAAATAATTGAGCGAAAAGAAATCTTTGTCGGATAGCCCGTCGTAAGTTTGATTATGTTGTAAACAAACGAATAAACAAGGAAAGCGAGGCGAGCGTGAAAATCGCGAAACGCGCTTGTTGAGCCTTCTCACACTAGCGGTTTGATACGCGCGTTGTTCACTTTTCAACGCGGCAGGCAGACGATTCAACGCGGCAGGCGAATTCGCGCTCGCTCGCTTGTTCGTTTTCCTCGATTATATCTTAGCGGAAAGAAAGACTGCTCATAGTCTATCGCTGGCAAAAAGTCTGGTCGAAAACGAATGCGACTTATCGGATATGAAGCGATCTGGACACCGCGGGAAGTGAAATATAATACCGCTGCAAGCGGATATATCTGTTATCTTGACCTTGGTTACCGACCTAAACCAAACGAGAAATCCATGTCGAGGGTCGAGGGTAACTTTCTTTCGCAATTTTTTTTAATTAATAAAGAAAAATTAAACCACATTTAACTAAAATAATTAAATATAATAAATGAAAAAAGAAAACTTAAACCGACGTTAACCATTTTAAAGATAAGGATTGCACGTGGACAGGAGTAATGTGCTCCTGACTTGGACATTAGATCTTTTCATACGGGGACATCGCCCCAAAACATAGCGAGTGGGAGGTGGGGTGAGATAATGAATAGCACGTGGACATCCCAGTTTGTCTTTGAAAGCCTGATTAGTTTTCAAAGAATTACATTTAGAACCCACAGAAAGCCCATATTCGATCATAAATCTGGTTAGATTTTTCGTGTTAGGGGAGTCGCGAGGTTTTAAAAAAAGAGTGGTCACGATTTCCGGTGTCGGCACAAAATCGATATTTGAAGGCGCTTTCCCATACAGCAGTTTTTTGCTCGATTCGAGAATATGGATTCCTCTTTCAATCCACGAGTCGAAGAAATGTGACAAAAAAACGAAAAAGCGCGATGTTTTTATGGCTGGTTTCACAACATGGTGTGTAATCCAACTGTCAAGATCCAAATACTGTACTACAACGCAACGGAATTGCTGTGGTTCTAAAGAGGATACATGATATTCATGCAAATATCAATTTCTAATTATCTTTCACATAAACAAAGGATTTGATCACCGACACTGGAAATCGCGACCAGGTACTGTACCGTGTATCATGAAAATTGCGCAGTTTTTACTTTTTGGCGGTTTTTGGCTGGTTGTTCTCGATCCGCAAAAATCGAATCGAGCAAAAAACTGCTGTACTTGCTTGCAATATGGGAAAGCCCCTTCAAATATCGATTTAGTGCCGACACCGGAAATCGCGACCATTTTTTTAAAACCTCGCGACTCCCCTAGTTTTGTTTTGCAAATTGTCGCCGCCATCACTCCTTGCGTTAAAACCTCATTGGGTGGTTCCAGAAAATATCCATACCCATACCACGGGCGGCATCTCGGAATTCCGAAGGGGAGGGGGGGTTACGTCGACTGGAATTCCGAGGACATGGGGGGGTTCATAGGACTGGAATTCCGAAGGCATGGGGGGATTTTCAGGAGAGTAACTTCCAGTTTGGTGTAATCAAGTTTCTTCAAGGTAAACTCGTCAAAAACGACTTATCTAAGGACGATGATTCACTCGTAAACACGAGAAACGTTCAACTCAATCAACATGCCGGACACACATTTCAATGTTTATGCTTAAACATGACGGCTGAAAGCTGTTCACTTGCCAGTAGATCGGTCACAAAAGCGATCGTAGGCTTTTCTTCGATTGTTTTGCTCGAATACAATACTGTAGAGGGTTTTCAGCCCCTATATTAAAGCAAATATCATCGAGACACATGTGAAATTGTTGCGTTACATAACATGCGACGTTCATTGAAAAGGTCAGATTTCACGCGTTATGCAAATTAGATGCGCTTTTGATCAGACTACATTCACTATCTTGTACAAATTCTTTTAAAGTTGTCATTAACTTTGAGTTTCAATGTGAGTTTCATTTACTATTTTAATTTTAATCGAAGGATAGAGTGCGGGGAAAAAGTTTGATTTGTTCTCGCGCAATTTATTTGAGGCCGCAGTACAGTATGTAAATTAAGTTCACTGTGAACTAAAAATAATTGCAGGAAAAAAGCGTGCTATTTTACTCTAATTCTTTTCCTAACATCATAACCTTCGATTTTTAGAATAGGTTGCATTCAACAGTTTCGCTTTTGACGGCAGGTTTGAGTCTGGCAAACGCAATTTCCAATTTCAATTCTGAAAATTTCAGCTTTGTTGTTTATTAATTTTACGTCGCATTCGGCACGCAAATTTATTCAAGGCAACCCTCGACACCAAAAATTATAGACACACGTGTAAACACTGGACCAAGCGTTAGAATGACTTCAAAGCTGTTTGAGTTTTCTCATGTTTAACAGATTATCGGTAGTGTACGTTTTGCCGTGGACGGTTACAATGTAAAATATCACTCATTCGGCCGCTGTTTGTGATCACGCAACATTGATTGTTTGCTGTGCTGAATTTACGTTTTTTATCTTTCGGAGGGAGTGAAAGGATTAATTTCCGTTTTATAAAGGTGTTTGGAATATGGAGAGGGCTTTTCAAATCAGTTGGAAGAAAAAAAGCGGCAATTCCTAAGGGGGGTTTGAATGACTACGGAATTCCGAAGGCACGGGGGGGTAGAACGGTTTGGAATTCTGAGGGCAAGGGGGGGCTGAGCATTTTGGAATTTCCTAAGGCAAGGGGGGGTCTCGATGAAGATGCCGCCCGTGGTAGGGTATGGATATTTTCTGGAATCACCCATTCTTATTAAAATGACTTTTCCAAAACTTTAAATACGAAATGGAACTCAGGTGGACACTGTTGCCTGCCGATATTTTCCGTGGGCAAAACATAGAAGTTGATAAATGTGACCGATTCTGCCCCAGAAATTTTGTGGTCTGGAGCTTGGACATGTCAAGAGACTTTCCTTGACAGCTGGATTACACCCCACACTTGAGTGTAGGTTTGTGTCGAGAGTCGAGGGTCGAGGATATTATGTCGAGGGTCGAGGGTAAAATGTCGAGGGTCGAGGGTAAATGTCGAGGGTTCAAAAATGTCGGCATTTTTTTCTTATTAAAAAAAAAAGAAACAAACAAAACAAAACAAAAACACTGAAAGAAAGAAAATAAAAAAATACGTCGTGCTAGCCCCGGGACTCGAACCGCCGCCCTTCTGGTTAACAATGCGCGCGCCGTACCATTGCGTCACCAAGCCAACTCTACAGTTTTGTGTCAAAATTAGTTTATTAAACCCTTTGCGCTTGACATCACGCATTTTCCAAGAAGGCGCCCGCTTCTTTGAACACGAAGTCAAGTCAACACGGCTTTATTCCCACCTAAGCGTTTTCACCCCCAAACAAACTCCACCTGCCTGGGTTCACGACACCATCCCTCCAGCATCGTGGTTTTCCTCCAGCATCGGTTTTTTTGGTCTCAAACCACACTCGTCATCGCCGCCGACGCGAACCACGATTTTCTCGAAAAAAAATTTGTTTTCCAGTTCACAAAGTGCTTGTACACGACCTTTCCTCATTGCAACAATTTATTGACAAGAAGAAATAGAATAAATAATAATTTATTATTATTTTATTGTCATTTTTACTTTTTTAAAGATCTTTTTTTGTATGAGGTAGCAAGGCGTAACAGACCGCACAATCTCTACCGGTGTGAAATATTTGAGAACCTTTTATATTTTTGCTCTAACGAGAATATCTTTTAGAGATTTTCCTTTCTTAAAAGATATGATAGGTGGATCTTTGAAGATTTGTTTGAGTAGTGGTTGTCCCTCTATGATGTGCCATTTTTTTCATTAAAACTTGTTTGATGTTTGGCACTGCTGGTTCATATTGTGTGACAAAAGGCAAAATATCTTTCGTATCTTTTTTGTTCTGTTTAAGCGCTGACTTCCTTTTTGTGAATTTTATTTCTGATAGGTGTTTATCTATCAGATTTCGTGGGTAGCCCCTTGCGACCAAGCGCGCTCTAAAATTTACCATGTTTTCTTCAAAAGTGCTTTCTGAAGAATTTGTTCTTAGGAGTCTAAGAGCTTCGCCTTTTATGAATCCTTTTTTTGACACTTGGCGGGTGACAAGAGGTGTAGTGGGTGTACTGAAAGGTTTCTGTAGGTTTAAAATGTGTTTTTATGTCAAGGATTGATTGTTCCCTGAATCTTTCGCCTTTGTATATGACTGTATCCAGAAATCTGTGTTTGAGATTTCAGCTGTGAATTTAACTGTAGGATGATGTGAATTAGCTTGTTCGATAAATCTTTCAATGTCCGTTTTACTGGCGTCCCACAGTGAAAATATATCGTCAATGTAACGTTTCCAGACTGCAGGTTTTTTGTTTGAATTCATTTTAAAATGTTTTTCGTTCATTGCGTGACAAGTTCTGTTTGGCTTAATTATTTTTATATCAGCCAGATCCATTTTCACTTCTTCTAAAAAGCTCTCTAGGGCAACTGATTTTTGAACTGGTGGGTTCCAGTTAGATTTGACATGGAAAGGGTGAACTTCTTTGCGTTTTCTGTGAAACATATATTTAAGACGCATTCGTCTTTCAAAATGTCGAAAATTCTGCAGTAATTGCCGCCGGATCTTGTCTGTGTTGGGTTTGTTCACCGGTATAAATTTTAAACCCCTGGAGATTACTTTAGTTTAGAAATAAGTAAGGTTTTTATTTGAGAGGTTTTTGATGTATTTTTCCTCCTTATTTGTTTGGTGTGAGGCTAAGTTTGTTGGTTTGTTTCTGCGTTCTTTTCGCTTTTTCGTGTCTCTTTGGGTTTTCGTGTACTTATTTAACTCTTTATTTTGGTTTTTCCCACCCTTGGTGGTGTTGACACATTTACCAGACATATGTGAGTACTCTTTAGAATCTTTATTGTCTTCGTTCAATTCTAACATCATTTGATCTACTTCAGCTCTGAGTTTATCAAGCTTCTTAAGTTTCTCACTGCGGCTAACCGCCGTTGGCGGAGTAGCTCTGGATTTGTTACGATTGGTTTCTGAACCGCTTTCCCTTAAACGGCGGACCTTAGCTTTGTCCCTGATAAGCTAGACGGCGATAGTGAAATCTTGCCTTAGAGTGCGGATAAAACCTTGCTCTGCTTTCTCTTTGATTGTCTTTATGTCCTTCGTAAAGTCTTCATCTGCCGGAATATTGGCCCGTGCAGAATATCTTAATGTCTTCGGACAAGTCTTTTTTTCTAAGTTTTCATTTAATTTCTTGATGGAAATTTCCGTCTTCATAATCTTTGCTTCTGTGGAAGGGAGTGCTTGGGTGGCCTTCCGTTTATTTGCTGGCTTTGTTGCATGGTTTTTTGTGCCCACTACTGGGTTTGGCGTCCGCATTTGGAGGCTGGTAGCTGGGGAGTTCGTACTCATCTTCTTCTTTATCGCTGTGCAGTTCCTTTGAACAGCCAGGCTGGTCATATGGAGTATTAAGCGGACTGGCTCCAAGGATGCTTGGAGAGAGTTCTTCATGGTACTGTTCAGGCTCCATTTTGCTTTCGACTAAGATCAACGATTCTGTTGTGATGTAAGGTTTCAAGCACGACCTAGGTTTCGAATCTTACAGAATCTCGTCAGTTGCTATTTGTGGAGTGGAAGAGGTTTGAGCTCTATGCCGTTCCGTAGTTTTTTGGACAAGTTTTAGTTTTTATATCCACCCGTGGCCGTTAGATGGATCGAAAATGGTGCGTTATGATTGGTCCTTGCCAGTCCAATCAGGTGGCTGTAGGTTCGATCCGTATGATTTCGAAGCTTGTGTTGTGTTTTCTAAAAGGTTCGAATTCAAAAATTTTACGTGCAAAAATGCATCCTGTTAAAATGTGCAGGCATATTTATGCTATACGCGTTCTTAAGGTGCTTTCTTCCAAAGATTGAAGAAATGTGTATTCTAGTTTGCGTGTATTTAGGCGTAGAACTATTGTACAGTGCAAATATTAGACTTCGTTAAGTGGTTTCACTGGTAGAATAGGGCTCTGTCTGGAAAACATAAATCAGTAGGAGGTAGCAAGGCGTGACAGGCCGCACAATCTCTACCGGTGTGAAATATTTGAGAACCTTTAGGAGAACCTCCTAGCACTTGGTCTGTTATATTTGATATTCTCTTAGCTTCTCATATTTCTTTTCTAGGATAATGAGGGTTAATATCATTTCTTTTAACAGTTATAGCTACAAATGAACCAAAAGAAAAACTCCGGTTGGCTTTAAACTTAAGCTCTAAAAAGGTTATCTTTCTCTTCTGAAAACTGTAGTAAGCCACATTAAAAAACTAATTTTCGCGCAATTCTTCAGGGTTGGCCTGTTGGCGCAATGGTACGGCGCGCGCATTGATAATCAGAAGGATGGCGGTTCGAGTCTCGGGGCCGGTGCGACGTTTTTTTTTTTTGTAATTTTCTTTCTTTCAGTGTTTTTTGTTTTGTTTTGTTTTGTTTTGTTTGGTTTTTTTTTTTTTAAAAAACAAAAAAATGCCGACATTTTTGAACCCTCGACATTTACCCTCGACCCTCGACATTTTTTGCCCTCGACCCTCGACATAATACCCTCGACCCTCGACTCTCGACAAAAACCTACACTCCCCACACTTTGAAACCATTTATAAGACCATCGCGCTTTTTCTTCGCCTTTTTTTTTTGACACATTTCTTCGCTCCCTTGGCAAAATTTCTATTGTCTCGGGCGGCATTTACGATGGTATTAGTTGGCGTTTACTTACGTACTGATTCTGGCCGTGAAATTTTGATTGTCCGAATCTTTGACATGTCAAGAGACTCCAAGGAAACAAAAGAGATCAAAAGGGTTTCATTGACAGCTGACTTTCCATGTTGCAAAACCAGTTATGTAGTGCACACACGAGTCATATGAAATCACGTTTTATGTCATATTTCTTTGATTCGTGGTATTACTGTAACACGGTAAATCTAACCAGATCTAATATTAAATATGGGCTTCTGTGGGTTCTAAATGTAATTCTTTGAAAACGAACTGAGATGTCCACGACGTGCTATTCACTATCTCACCCTACAAAAACCGCAGTTTCCAGTGACTGCCAGATATCCTAAACATATGAAAGTGTTGTACGCGTTCTCCTGGTACGGCGTTCGCTTTCTCGGTGATTTTCAGCTGTACATAACCTTGCTCAGACATATTCGTGTCGTACGGAAGAAAAAAGCGATAACTTTTTGACGGAGAACTGAAAATTTGCTTCCAAATGCGAAGCTACATATAGCACCACGTGCATGTCATTGTCCAGGCCAATCAAATTTTGTCGGAATGCTTTGAGATCCTTTGACTGATTTATACCAGGTACAGCAGATAAAGTGATAATTATTTATCTGACTATAAAGGCTACACCTTCACATGTTCTTTTTTTTTCGGAAATAGCTGTACATAGTAAAGATTCGGTGAGAATTACAAGATATTTTGGTTGGAAAACACATTCACTCATGTTCTGGGTGCCGCATGGTCAAAATATAAAAAACAATGGGTTTGATCCAAAGGTACGACCCTTGTGTTTTCTTTGTAAAACCGCGATTTTATAACTCTCACAAAAGTGGTCTGTTTTGAAATGTGCGCTCCTCTCAAAATGCTGGAAGCACTCTTTTTCAGGATTGTCTGAGTGCAAACAAAACTTCCATTGGCGGAACAAAAAAAAAGAAACTTGACTCAAATATTGTTTACCGGAAACAAAGGATTATCGCTCCTTTTCAAAGTTTGTAGCTAGCCCGACATGGTCCGTTTCCAGAAGTTGTTCTACAATTACATTCTCAGCATTCTACGTCGGTAGGAAAATAAAACGAAAGCGAGCTTGTTGAGAACTAGGGTAGTATTATGTCACATGCAATGTGAAGACACAAGACAAATAGAGACTCAGCACTCCAAGCAGCCTCGCTATTTTAAATAAACGGCTGCCTCGAGACTTGTGTTCCAGTGCTCTTATTTAAAGGCGCCAAGTCCCGCTTGTCATCCCGGGTTGTCATTCACATTTCTCTTATTTGATCAACATAATCGTAACCATTTACCCAGCTCTGCCATCTTTTACACAATAAGATCACCAAACGGCCAAAACAGACTTTTGGTGGTTTGAACCGTAACGCATATGGACTAATCAAATTGATAAACGAATACACCATATTGCCGCAGAAAATTATATCAAAAAGGGCAGGCCAACAACGCAATAAAACTTTCATAATCCAGAAAATTTCTTTCCAACATCTCGAATTATTTCGCATATTCAGAAGCTATTAGTTTATCAGAAGCCCACCACAATTAACCTTAATAACTAAAGAAAAGGCCATAAAGAACTAAGTGTGTGGACTCAAACGTATGACAACGAGTACGAAGTACCCTAGATTACAACGCGAGATGCGAGAGATGAAAGCGAGGACAACGATGTGTTGAATGTGTCGCTCCTCTTTAAATTATTTCGTTCTTACTAACTTACCTGCGAGAATCCATTTTCGTTCATATTTAATACAAAGGAAAGTAAAACAACACAAGTTTTGTAATAAAAATGTTATTTTTTCGCTGAGCGTTGCGAAATTATTTTGCATAGCCGAGGTATCATCATGAGCGACAAAAATTTTATTTACAACCTATAGGGTCAGCACGATTAAGTAAGAAAAGTGAGGTACACATTCAAAGTCGTTGTCATCGGCTTTCATGGCCGTGTTCAATAGATTCTGGGATCTCTTGCATTCATTTTATGAGGGCGGCATGTTTTGGTTAATAGCTCGCATACCTCGCATGGCTTGCACTTTGATAGTGCATCCCCGATTTTAAATATAAAGTAATTTTCAAGTTAAAATCGTGCTGCGAGGGGCAACGAGCCAAGTAGCTTTTTCAAACCGTGGTAGCGGTTTTCGTAAATATTTTGATAATAGACCTCTGAAACAGGTTATGCTGACAGACAGCACGAAATATAATCACCATGCGAGCATATTTTAGCCATTTTTGAAATTATAATATCCTTCTTACCTTGAGATGTTAACGGTTCTTTGTGTTCACATCTCCGCTGTGTCTGAAGTCAGTCCATCGGAGGCGCAACAACGCTTTTTATTATCTGGGAGGAATCAAAAGTACTCAAATTTAGTGAATAGGATCCACTCAGACGATGATTCAAAACGCCTGGATCGCTAATTTAACAACCCAAGTAAAAAACAAATAATTTCTTATTAGCTGAATATCTGAAAATTCCATTCCTAAGTTTTCGGGTGATGTATCGTTCTAATTAAGATGTTTCAGAGAAAGGACAGTAGAAAACCAGCGTAACTTTAAGACCAGGAGAATGGCGAAATAGACTCCTACGGCGTTAAAATGGTATGGTCTATTTAGTCGGTTATTCAGTGCGTATGGACAGAAAGTAAATACTAATACTAGCGAGAAGTAAATAACTGCTTACCGTTTTAGACCGAAATATGCGTTCCTGATCAAGAAGATATCCCAAAACAGCAATTTGTAGAAACAAGTTCCTAAGTGTAAACGACGTTGAAGGACGTGGTCATATCACCGCGTGGTTTATGAAAAGTGAGATGCTTGTTTTCACTCTAATTGACAATGAGTCGTCCGATACTGCAAAAAGGGGCGTAGAAGAGGTTTACCAGATACAGATGTCATACTGTTTGGATCCCTGTCAATAAAGGTGTTTATTTGCGTTTATTATGCTGCATGCGGAGTGGGTATTTTGTATATCGGCTCCACTAAGCACTCCTGCATTTGCATGACATGTGACATAGGCAGACTCCCCATCAGTTACTGTCCGTGTTACAGCCTTCGGTTTCGTAATTTCAGGAGGACTTGAATATAGAATATAAACAAAAGTTAGTGTGTTAAAAAAAAACAGATGATGAAAGGTAAACTCAATTGAGGACGGGCAGAGCATTGGTGTCCCGGATGCTGCTTGGGAGCGCGTTCACTTTTATATTGACAAGAATGATTGATTTTCAAAACAAGTTTTTGAGTTCTGTCAGCGGATAGTATCACATACTACTGTGATGATTTTGTTTCAGTGTAAGTCAACTGAAGAAGGTCTTACTTGGAAGGGCAATAGTGACATCCCTGATAGTGGGACTTCCAAAGCCATTGTAGTAGTACATCTGTAGGTTCCTTAATCCTGTTTTTCAGTGAAGGTCAAAGGGAAGGTGACAACATTGTTATCAGAGAGTCTTGTCCAGGTGATGTTTGGAGCTGGATAACCACCAGCTGTACATCAGAGTAACAACAGATCACCCTTATTCACTGTCCTATCCTCGGATATGTAAGTAATCTTTGGCGGAACTACAAAGTCAAAGCAACGAAAACAATAAATAAAAATAAATACGTAACGTAGCCACAGTGGTAGGGTTTGTTTGTGAGGGCTCGTTCCTCGATGTTTTAATTTGCATAACGATTTCTGCAGCAACAACAGAAACTGGTCAGCCCACAGCTGTTCCCTGCAACTGTTTGTACTATTCTACGACAGAGGTTGTACGACAGAGGTTCAGTAAGTCCATTAAGTCGTCCTTAGGGAGAGCTTTGGAGTCTGCTAGTTGAGTTGTTGATGGCGGTCTCAGTGCAGTCTGGAGCCAGTTGATGTGAAATACTGGTGAACAGTGGACGCTAGTTTGTAGACGTCAGGTACTTGCACTGTCTGGATTGCGTCAACAAGGTTCACAGTCGACTGTAGTTTGTGTCGCGATTCGTCGGTCAAAGGTTCCAGTACGGTAATCGAGAATTTGGGTCTCCCACACCTTACAGTTTCCCAAGATATTGTTTAATACAAGACGGAAGAAGAAGCAATGGACAGAAGAAGCAAAATGTGAATTAAATGGTCCAACACAAAATTTCACTATCCGTCACATCAGCAAAATCGAACATTGCATCGTACAAGAGTATTATGTAATAAAAACCGGAAATCGACTGTTTTCGTCAACTGTGTATGCCTCACAATCCACTCAAGTATAGGTGGAATGTAAGAAGCCATTGTCAAGAGAGGATATACCCTTTATCCTCTTTAACCAGTGTTAACAGGATGTCAGCAAGAAAGTGCTTCAACACAGTGTATTGTGTACTTTGCACTATGGGTATACTCTTCTGGGTACTTATTTTTAGTTGGCCATAATAATAATAATTAAAAACAACATTATAATTATAATAAGAACCTTCCCAGAATGCTTTGCACCACAAAAATTTCAATGCAAAATAACTTAGTTAATTTGTGGTGGAAGAGAATGCTGTACCATGTGTTATTTACAACTTTGTGAGAGTTATCCTTCATATTAACGTTAGGGTGATGACGTCATTATTCACGTGACTATGGCAAAAAATATGTTTTCGCTCACTGCAAGAACAGGCCTCCATCAATTCAAAAGCAGATAACGTGCCCTGATAGTCATTGGAATGGGCAATATGGAAATTGCCAGTTGACGTCTGGCATTTGAAAGTTAAAGTGGCTCTGTACAGGAGCATTTCCCAGGGGACTGGTAAGGAGTCAGTAACTATGGTAGTTTAAGGCGGAGAGAAACAAAGCTTGGCTGGTTAATAGAACTTCGCATGAAAGTAACGACCATGATATGCTCACTGTTGTGACGTCATTGGTCACGTGACCAGAGCGCACAGAAAATTCAAATCACTTTAAAACTGCTTTAAGCTCAATAAATTCGTAATTTCTCACAGCAATATTGCAGAAAAAATTGCAAGTTATTCAAAAACGTCCATTATTATTTTTCCTTTTGAAAAAAAACACGATGAAAAATGAACCTTAAACTTTTGATATTCCCCTGTTTTGTGAGGTTTCAATATAAATGTAAAAACGAATCAGCGTATTTGGTTTCAAACTATGCTCTTTCTACCTACGTTAACAGTTTTTTAAAAAAAATTCGTTTTCATATAGCTCAGGGATGTGAATTTGCAGGCACGCGGAGTACTGGGCACCAATGTCACGGATTGCTCAGGAAGACTGGTGCACTTTTTAGGCGCGGCGCCATAGCTAGCGACAAAAGCTGAAAAATGGGGTGAAAAGGTGTTTTAGCTTTCTGTGGTCCATTTCTGCTAAAGAATTGTTAATGGTTTCTCGGAAAGAGGACAGCACTTCATTTTTCGCTGCATTGCTAATGTCAGGTAAGTGTAATTATAGCTTTTTATTGTCTGCGGTAAACAGCTTAATATATTAGCAGGGCTTTACCGATCGATCATTATAGTTTAATGTTTCATATTTATCGTATACCTGCCAAGTGTCACGCCTAAGGCGTGATTGTCACGCCTGCGGATCGAAAACTGCGACCTCACGCCTACTCACGCCTGCGTTCCCATTTCTCACGCCTGGTGGAAACGTCTGAGCCATTACAGCCTTAACCGACTCATTTTGAAAAAAAATATAAAGTATTTAAATAAACTCGAACTAATGCGAGAAAATAATGATCGTACTTTCGCAAAATCTCGGATTTTGGTAGGGAAAGTCACTGGAGACATGGTCACACTCATCGAGACGAGCTCCGTGTAATCTTAATTAAATGATCAAAGCATCGATTTACTGGCCATAAGTCGGAACGTCTTCGGAACGTCTTTGGAAATCTTCGGACGTCTTCGGAAATCGTCGGACATCTTCGGATATTATCGGTCCTCTACGAAAAATCTTGTCGCTCTCAGGATAAAAATGTCACGCCTATGAATCACAAAAAGTTGGCAGGTATATTATCGTTAGTCCAGTGCTTAAATAATTTGCCATTTTCGTTCCGGTAGCAAAAAGCCGAAAGATAGACATTAGGTTGGTAACTAAAGTTTATTAAGTTTCGTAAGTCTTAAAATAAACGTTATATGAAGTGATGTAGTTTTTGTACACTCGTCTGTGAATCGTATGTTATTTGTTGGCCAAGTAAAAGTGTAGCATCGCATCCTTTATGTTTTCAGTAACTTTAATTACAGCGTTGCTGTTAAAAATAATGTTTCAAACAGCTATTGCTTAAAGGAAGAAGGTCAGGCTATTCTACTAATGTTGATACTGGCAGCTAAGCTTAAATTCTTTTGTGTAGCATCATTTAAGCTTACGTGTTGTAAACATCTCATAACAACATAACATAACACACAAAATGCTTTATTTTATCTCCAACTCCATTTGTTTATTAGCTGGGCTTTTCTTCACTGCTTGCAAATTATTTATATACATCTAATGACTCACGAATGTTTCTTAGATTAAGTAAGGTTCAAAGCTATAGTTGGCATGATTTGATGACAAACAACAAATTTAAATTTCGAATTAGGTACATGTAAAACTTTTATTTAAGTTATTTGTTGATCACTTTTGGGAAAATATGCTTAAGATAATCGAGTTCAAAGCAGGTGGATGTAATTTTTATGTACATCTCATTCTCTACTTTTACTGATTAAGTTATTCCATAATTTGCAGGGTAAAAAATTAACTTCAGTGCTTGAATCATTGAATTGCAACTCGGGCCAGTATCCTTGAATTCCAACCTCATCCCCAGGGTCTTTTCACTTGCTCACTTAGTATAGTGGACCAGGCCATTTCGATAAAGTGGCTTTCAAAATCCTCTAGTCTAAATAAAAAAAATTAAAACGATATTTACTTGAATAGACCCCTCCCAACCCGGGTGAAAAGTAAGTCTTTTATCCAGGGATTTCGCCAATAATCATGTGGAAAAAGTACCACATACTGTAGAACTATAAGTAAGGCTGGAGTCACATGTCAATAAAAACAAACCTCAACTTTTAGTGGCCCTGGTCAGTTTTAAATTGCTACTGGCAACCAGGAGACTGTCAATTTTTAGCCCTTAGTTGTTGTTTTCACTGATCCGTTTTTAATCTATACTAGGCATGTATATGTCAGCAGTGATCAGTGATGTAGCTTTTCTTACAGTGAAGGTATGCACATGGAAGATATCAATCATATAATTATCCCAGCTTACGTACTATCTCACTGTTCAGTAAAATGAACTGGGTCAAATGCAATGATCAGTTTAATTTGGGTTCATACAGCACTGTTTGCTTCCAATTTCTGAACCCAGTCAAACATAATTAAGCACAGTTAATCAGTTTTACAATCATTCAAATATACCAGATATTTAAACCATCTGCCTTTAACTGTGTGAGAACAAGCACAAATTTCTGTTGTGTGGAATTTGAGCATGATCTGTTTTATATTGTCGTGTAAACACAAAGAAGACTGGGTGGCTAAAACAGCCTTTGCGGAAAAAGAAAATTTGGCAATCCTAATACTCACAAAGGAAAATAAAAGTTGAACCAAGGATAAAATTAAATCACAACATTTACATGAGTGTTCCATCAAGACTTCCATTGGGGTAGGTGATGAAAACCTTATACCCACTTAAGTTACAAAATCCATTTTTCACGGTGATGTAAGATTTATTCTTGATGGTTAAAGGGCTAAAACTTAATGCAGAAGGAATCAAACAGTTATACCATGTATGAGTTTCCGTACCACAGTGATTATTGTGACCCAGTACCACTACTGGGGCAAGCTCACACAGGTATGACTTGTACAGTTATGAGATTTTGTGCTGTAATCATTAAACATATACAGAGAAACAAGAGGAAATCGGGAGGAACTTGTACCAGAATGAAAATCATGCTGGTATTATGTAAACACCCCCTTAGCCTAAAGTCAAGTAGCTCTCAAGAATGTTTAACAACATCCTCAGAGACCCAGGGGCAGTAACGCCCTGATTTCATGAGACTGGTGCAAACTCAGACTGGTACGATTTTGTTTACATGAGACCGGTCTGAAAGTCAGACTGGCATGAAGTGTTTACCTGAGACCAATCAAAACTCTGTTTGTGTTAATATTGTCCCCAATCATCCCATCGTTAAAAATCCAGTTTATCTACTATCCAACAGCTTGGAATGCTCCAACGCCACTTATTAAACGTGCATACCCAAAACAAATATCTCAGACCAATTGGAACCCTGTTCATGCTTAAGTGGCCCCCCAGTCTGATTTCAAACCGTTCTGAGTCATTCATATTGGTTCAGCAGCAGTGATGAGTTAAACCAGCCTAAGGCCCTGTTTACATGAGTGACTTTATCCCGGGATGACTTTTATCTCATCCCGGGGTGACTTTCATGGCGGTGTCTGGTCATTTACCTGTAAATGTTTACATGATTTGGAGCTGACATGTGTTCACCCTGGGACGATTTCATCCCGGTCTTCAGCACCGGGATGAAATCGTCCCAGGGTAAACACCATTTCAGCTCCAAACCATGTAAAAAGTTACAGGTAAATGACCAGACACCGATATAAAAGTCATCTTGGGATGAAATCACTCATGTAAACACAGCCTGAGATGATAATTATTTTATACTAGCTTCATGTTTCGTAGGTTTCGTGTAAACAGAGGTAAGCATTTGGCGTCGATCTGAAGTCGTACAGGCCCAAGTTGGTACCATTCTCATAGACTACAAGCAGTCTCTCATTTTTCTCTGGCGCGTGCACACTGACTGTCCTACTATTGGTAATTGCGATAATTAAAATCTGCTTTGTTTTTCTTACAGGTTTTTATTCCATCAACCTGATGTCAGGAAAATATGGCAGTTTATTATTAAGGGTTTGGTTAAGAAATTTGTACTTTTAGCTATATTCCCAGACACACTTTATCAATTCAAATAAAAAATTTGAAGAGCAGTTTTGAAATAAGGTTATATATTTTTTTGTCTTTTTCTGCTTAACATTTTGATGTCATTGATTAGTTTGACTGACCCCTCAGTACTACTAAGTGGATGATGTATGAAAATGGAATGAATCCTGGAGTACACCTTTTAGGGCTCTACTTCAAAATATCTGATGAGCACACCCTGCCCCATATCTTTTTTGGGGGGAGTATCCACCCCCCCACTACTATCCCAGGAATGAAGAGTCAGACCTATTTGATTGAATTCTCTTTATGGGGAAAACTATATCGATTGACTGATTCACCACAGTCTGATCCCTTTTTGTCAGTTCATTGCCTGTTAGGTTTCAGACTATTCTGAAATGATTTAGGAAGAGGCTATTCCTTTTGTTTTTCTTTGGTACCAGATTATGGCAATCAGTAACAATGCTTAATTATCAAACTAAAAAGAACTAAAGTCTCGAGATCTACTGCCATCACGGTCTGGGGTAGTAAGAGAGTGAGTCATAATCTGTGCATCAAATAAAGTCACTAGTCATTACTGGACCATTTGTTATTCGCATTGGCAACACTGAAGTCACAGATTGATTTATTTATTGATTCATTGATTGACTGATTGATTGATTGATTGATTGATTGATTTTTTAATTGGCTGATTGACTGATTTATCAGCCAGTTGGTTGAGTGGTTGATTGATTGACTGATTGGTACTTAAAATAGATGAATAAATTGATTCACCTGAATTACATGTATTTCTAAGTAATTACATGCATAATGCTGCATTTCTTCGCATCTTCCTCTGGCAGTAAAATAATACCCGGCATCAGTCGAAACATAAAATAATTTTCAAGCCCCAGTGTCATGACATAATTGTAAGCAAATAATTCATTTGTAATTAGCAAGTAGTAGGAAGCAGGACTATTAGAGCTTTTACCGTAATTTAAATTATATTATATTTCATATTAACTCCAGTAAGCTACTCCTTCTGAGTAACTACCACTATTGGACAGTCAAGAAAGAAAAATCAAGCAAATCATCATTCAACTATAGCGTCATTTTACCATATAAGGAGAAAGATATGAGTATGAGAGCGTGTTACACTGTAGAAAACGTATTGCACTATAGTATCCCGGTTTCAAATCACTTATTGAATAAAGCATTTAAATTGCTTAGATATTTAAGTTTATATTACCTACAACAGAGGCTTATTTAAAATTTATGAAACACTGGTTCCAATTTGATAAGAGGCGTATTACTAATGATTAACTAATAATTATAATATTGTTTTCCGGTCTCACTTGTAATAATAATAACAATAATAATAATAATAATAATAATAATAATAATAAGGTGTTTAACCCCTCTTAATTCTTTTCTTTTCTAATATTTTCACAGTGCCCTATTGAAAACCACCTTGCGTGATATAAGCCATCTGTATAAAGAATTGCATTATTATTATTATTATTATTATATTATTATTATTATCATTATTTGTATACTGTGCACTATGGGAAGACTCATCTAGGTACTTATTTTTAGTTTGTCATAAATCTACATTTGGCAGTCACCAATCAATATTCTTATTCAGAGTGATTTCATGAAAAAGTTGTTCTTCTTCAGTATGAAATTAGGGATTCGGAAGATAGTTGAAGATCTAAAAAGATCATGTAAACCATCTCGCAACGGAAAGAAACTCACAAAATTAGAGTATTGCATTGCACCTAATTGAAATAATGAAAAGGATTATGAATTTACTGCTTACCGAAAACCTTCACTTGAATTTTGCTCGTCCACGTTTTGCTGGCAAAATTTGCACTGTCAAATGCAGTCACTACGCAGGAAAATGTGCCATTTTCGACACTAGTTACATTGAAGATAATCAAAGTGGCTCTTTTGGAAGGAATCCAGATGAATTTGAGCTTGCTAACCCAGGTTGCCCTTTTGGCGACACTCCATCAATGACGCCATCGTTAAATTTAAATTCAATGAAGTAAAGCTTAAATCTGGCGTCTGACTGAAGTTCCAGCTCAGTGATGCAGTGATGGATCGATCGATCGAGCTAATGATGATGACGTAATTCCATAACCTACCGATTTACCTTAGCTAAACTAAAGCTGAACAATAAAACCTACCGATAAGTGGAGTTTTGTTCAATGAAAAGAACAAAACAACAAACCACCAGATAGCAAAACTTCGCAAAGGCACGATCATTTAAGCTGCTAACAAAAGGCGTACTTGAAAAAGATACCGTCCTGCAGTCGTTTTCCAACTATCCACCGCACTCTGAAGCTTCTAGCCGTACACTACAAAACGTCTTTAATTTTCACATTTCTTTAAGCTCAAATGAGGGTCTGAATGCGGTTTAGTGCTTAGTGTTATTAGTCCACAATTTTTAGTGTTTGCTGTTAAATTGGCCAATAGTTTAATGTTTACTGTTTTCGGAGAAAATACTGTTTAGTGTTTAGAAGGTTTTTGTAAAGAAAATCATAGTCTTTTAGCATTGTAAATACTTATCTGCGCTGCTGAAATCGCTAATAAAAACACTCAATTGCCATGCTGCCCCATCTTTGAGCCTCTGCTCAAAGGGGCAGTTTTAAAGGGGCTGTAGTCTCTTTTTTCTACCCAGGCTAATCAGTATTTTGGGCAAACCTGGAGACAAATAGCGTACCAAGAGCCCGCGATCCTTTGGTCAGAGTCGCGAGCGAACTGGGGTCGACGAGGTTGGAACTCGAGGTCAAATCGGTCAAAAGCCAAAAAACAACATGGCGGCACCCGGTGTTGTTAAAGTTCTAGTGAGCTTCTATAGAAGCGGAGAGGATTCTGCTTTCGGAAGGCTCAGAAGCAGGGTCACATTTGACCGTTGCAATGCAATCAAACGTGGCAGCCGTCAAGAAACATCTGATGGAATTTCTTGGGCTTTCGGAGCTTGCATTGGAATTTGGCATGGCGAATTTTGAGCTGACACTGTTCAGATTGCAGCGAGAATGATACTCCACCTGACATAACGGTCACCACGTCTGGTCGAGCCATCCGCGGTCATTTTCGCCTTGATTTGTAAGAACATCAGGACGATCAGGTATGCATACATCCATGAGCTTTTGACCGGACATGAATGTTTGCAGGGTAAATTATTTTGTCAAAGTGTAAGCTTTATGAAAACACTGATTCAGCTTTTACTGAGTTGCTAAATACCAATAATTCACTACTCAACAAATTTACAAAGAGTTGACCCTCGAGCCAGATTGGACAGATTGAAGCTTGCAATATATCTGAAAAGAGTTTTCATATTCAAGGGCATAACGGAAACTGGCGCTGAAAAGTTCGTGGTTCACATACGTCATCTACATGTAAATTTAGCAAGGAAGGAATTACATCTGTCATTTTTGTTGAGCATTTAATGGTAAATAATATCCCATGTTATGATATAAATTAGTGAATTACTAGGATTTCGCTCACTGAGAAAAATTCTGTCTTTATACTGTAAAAGATATATTTTTCACATGTGAATGTATCGATTACGTCACGTTTGCTAACGTCTTTTCCTTGTTTAATGAATAAACATTTGTCCTTGGTATATAGTCGAACATTTTCGGAATTCTCCTCGGAAATTTTCGGAAATGATCGGAAACGTTCGAATGATCTTCGGACTGCTTTCCAACAATTTTGGAGCCGACTTTGTTTCTTCCTGGATGAAATTTACTGTTACAATGACTTTTTTACTGTTAGTGTTAAAATGCCTAAAATAAAATGTTTTATGTTACAGAGCCCAAAAATTAAGTGTTATCGATGCACCCCCATTCAGACCCTCTCAAATGCGCTTTAGATCGACGATTCATTAAAATTAATGACAGGATAGAAAGCCATACAAGCGACATACCTTAGCGACACTTCCTGAATGTCCAAAACAATCCTCTGCAGTCACTATTTTTCAACCGTGCAAAAACACAGGAGTCGCAAACAATCCAACGATCCCCAAAGACATGCTAATGAAGCTCATCCTGTTATCTACTGAATGACCTTTAGAGTGTAGAGAACCGTTTCGCAATACCAGACCGATTTCATAAACCCTGATTCTTATATGCTAATAAGAATCGTTAAATGCTAATGCGAAGAAGAATGAAGAACGCACCCACCAAAGCTAAACTATTCTTTCAAATTTTAAATTGCGTACATGTTGCTTGATATATGAATCATTTACACGGACAACAGACAATGGTAACAAAGGAATGTGATTAACTCTTTTTTTAAGAAAATGATCTTTCTTAACAGTTCCAATGTCGTGTAAAACATTGCACAATGCTCACGAGATCTAAACTTAGAGCCAGCTTCCTTTAAAACAAATCACGTTCTCTGTTGCTTCATTTGCTGTTGTCCATTAGTTGAGCAAGCCACTCAGATTCTATACACCAACATGTGTGCAGATTAAGAATTTGAAACAACTGTTTCAACTTTGGTGCGGGCCTTCTTTATTCTTCTTCGCATTAGCATTTAACGATTCTTATTAGCATATAAGAATCTGGGTTTGTGAAAACACTCTACCGTAACGAAGAAATCTAATAAAGATTCGGTGCTGTAATATACCCTGTTGCTTTCACGTCTTTCTCAACTTCGCAACCTTTGCGCCGTCCACATTCGTTATAGTGCCTAGTCTTCCTGCGGTTCAATTGTTGCACAGGCTACCCAGGCTCATGAGGAGACCACTGAACTTTAGTGTCAAAATATAAGGATTTGTATGGAACTTGATCTTTAGTTTAGTCAGGAAACTAAAACTGACAATAAATATCCAATTAAGTGTACATACCAGATCATATATTGTCATTGTGTTTCTTGACCATCTCAAAGGCGTGCAACTACAGATTCAGCCAGTCTTTAGGTTTCCGACTGCCGTGAACCTCCCATTAGCACATTCCGGCAAGCGTCTCCGTATTACATCGAAATAGAATAACAAATTTTCCCTTTTCTTCTCTTCTTAAAAGAACAAATTATTCCATTCGTGTTTCCTGTTTGGTCTTGTTAAAACTATCCTTTCTATGATAAATTTAAAAAACACGAGACAACCTTTAAAAGACATGTTTCGGCATAACTTATGCCATCTTCAGTTAAATGAGAATTATCAAAATAGCGCTACATTTGTAGGTAACATTGATAACGTGCTGAACTTATGACAACAATAGATTATACGAAAACCGTTACAACGTATCTGGTACAGAATGATTCTAATACCGTTACAAAACAAGGTGCCTGGTCTGCCTGGTACTGTCTGATGCAAATACCTTTACTAAGTGCCTGGCACTGCATGACACCGCAAAGAACAAAGACTAAAATAAAAAAGTGTTAAAATGCTGAATTTGCGTGTTTAAATCGGGATGCAGAAAAATGATTCCTTTAGTATTAAACTATAAACGGTTTTAGCAGAATCTAAAATTTTAAAACAATCAGATGTGGACAGGTTTTTACAATTAAGAGAACTGTTTAGGTGTTTAAAAATATGAGAATTTTTATTAGTTTAAGTGTGCTCTTTAATCCTTGTTGAGAAATGGCGAGAGGTCTCACCAATATAACGGGAGTTACATCCCGCGCAAGAAAATTGATTAACAACGAAGGACTTAACAGCGGTAGGAACAGGATCCTTAAAACTGAAAAAATTCTTAATTTTATACGAGGAGAAAACTAATTTTTAAAATGTGTATTGTTTATTCTCCCCTACAGCGAGACATTTAATGTGAAATAGGTATTTCATTTGTTTGGGACGGGTCAGGGTGTCATTTGGATGGCAGTGAGTCCTGATAGAACGTTATATTCAAGAGGGCTACGTCGCGGGCATTTTCACGTTTCTGTTTTTGTGAAATTGCGCTTAAATTCAAATCAAATACATTTTTCGTACACAAAATGAACACAAAATGATCCTAAAACATCAAGGGAAAGTAATCGAACAATTTTTCCCAGTTTCTGGCGATTTTCCTATAAGAAATAAGGGATAAACGTGAAAACAGCCAATTTTTTTTAAAGATGCAGTCCAAACACATCCACAGCCAAACACTCCTGATTATAAAAGTGGTGGTGAATTTTAATCCTCCGACGTACAAGCAAAGTCACACCCCCACCGTGGTACAAGAGGGGGGGGGGTTGATGGACCCCCCCTTGGGTTTTCGTTATATTACAATATTTTGAAAAGATTTCACCTTTAGTAGAAAGCCTGTGATGTGCTTTACAAGATGAGGTAGAAATTATGGGTTGCCGCGCTGCTGGGGGCCTGTGACGTTATTCAAGATGGCCGCCATACTGCCCGCCATCTTGGATTTTACCGAAAATTAGAAATCGTTAAAAAAAGTTAAAAATTGGAAATTTTTTATGCTAGTCATTGAGAATATCACATAATTAAACAGTTTGCTGCATTTTGTTGACATTTTTTGCGTTTTTCACCTAAAAAGGGTAAAAAACAATTTTTTTAAGTTGCAATCCATTTCCAACCGCAGCCAAACAATTTTGATTATAAAAGTGATGGTGAATTTTAAGCCTGGTGAATATATGAGAAAGATGTTTTTATTCTGTTAGTGACACAGGCTTTGTTTCCATCAGGCTTAAAATTCACCATCACATTTGTATTATTGCGAACATGCCACCTATCGACATTTCAGTCCTAGCAGTAAGCAGGACGTTTCTCACATGTACCTAGTTTAGTGGCCTTAGCTCCCACGAGTCTCCTTTCGCTCAGTGGTAGAGCATCTGGACTAGTGACCAGAAGGTCATAGGTTCGACTCCTGTTGGGAGAACTCGGACTTTTTTCCGAGACGCCTGTGTCACTAACAGAACTGAAAACATCTTTCTCACTCTTGATTATAGTTTCATAAAACTGGTATAGTAATTTTATACAAAACTGAACAATTATTTTTGGCGTTCCTTTGATTGCAATGTTTTTTAGCCTTTCAAAGTAATTCCAAAATAGGTAACAGAGCCCATTAAACTAGATACTGTACAAGGAAAAGTACACGCAGGATGTGAACAAAATAACCATGAAAATCTACAGTGTTACACTGACCACGCGAGGTACAAAAACTTGCCCCCCCCCCAAAAAAAAAAACATTCTCCCGATGTGGCCAAAAAAAGTGGAAAAGTATTCCCCATCTGATGCAGTCACACAGGTCCTAGGAAAAGAGTTTCATTGGTAACCATGACCAATCTTTCCACGATAAAAAAAAAAACTAACGCGTAAAAGGAAGTGAACAGAAGGAGTGACCGACGTAAGATGACAAAAATGTCCCTCTCAAATTTTAAAATGATGACGAAACGTAATTACATGACAAATCCCGAGCCGCTCTATCGTGCTGTCGGAACACCAATTAATTTCTGCCTAGACTAATACCGAAAGACGAAAGAGCGCCGCCCTCGAATAATCGCCGCCCCCGAATGAGCGCCGCATTCAGGACCAAAAATGTTAATGAGTGCCGCCCCCGATTTCGAATAAGCGCCGCATCCTTCCAGCAACAATGCGATGCTTATTGATTTCTGATATGGCTAATGCTGAAATGCTAATACGGCTAATATTGTTACTGCTGTTTTTAATTGTTATTTATTTGGATGTGGAAAGGGATATAGACCTTCAAAGCTAACTTTTTAGTTCCTCCTTACTATGCTATTGTTATGAGCAAAACAGAAATAACGAATGATTATAGGCAGTTTTAAATAAGCGTGGCCCCCGAATTAGCGTCGCACCGACAAGTCGAAAAATTTAAGAAGCGCCGCGGCGCTCTTTCGAGTAAATACGATGTTCGTTCCTTTGTCACTCAGCTATCAGAAATACGTCTTCTGGTATTTTTAATAAAAACATTATTACTATGCGAATCAAAATACCGTGAACCAGACAGAGGAGAACATCAGCCCGAAAAGTTTCGGTGCTTTCGAGAACGCACACCAGCTGGGCAAACATCACGCATAAAATTGCTTTGTACAACAAAGAAAAAATTATAGCAGCAAATGTGTTGTATAAACATGTATATATTTTTGTATTTTTTGTTTGTTTTGTTATACATTGTTGTTTCCAAATGCAACAACAACAACAATCAACAACAACCCATTTATTAATGACGATGCGTGGAATTAGGTTTCCCCGTATATCCGAGCCAGAGGCTCATGTATAAAACGCATGACAGAAAATAACATAAAATACAAAACTTACTATGATTCAAATAATACTTCTAGCAATGTTAAATTGTACTACTACAAATAATGATAATAAATACAAAATATACCGCTGCAAATTTTATAATTGAGGCTCCTTTCATTTCGTTTCGACCATAATTTTTAAAAATTACGACTATTATTCCGGTTATTGTTCGCGTTATCTACAAAATATTTGTCTAATTTAATTGACATAAATGAGCGTCCTTAATATGGTGAAGCTTATAACAAGTCTCCCGTCTCTTACAGTATGCAACTATAATTATTATAATTACTCTCCACCTCACCCCCCTCCAAATCAATAGGTTTTTCCACAATTTTCGTAGGTTTGCACGTATCCCTTTATACCCCTTACTAGAATGAAGAAACAACGTAGAGATATGTGTCTTGTCACAACGTTGAGTTGTCTCAGAGACTTAGAAATATTAAATAACTTGAAAGCGTTTTTGAGGAGGGATCACCCTGATAGTTAAATTAGATTACATCTTTTTTCTTAATAATTAATATAATAAAGTTTCCAAGCATTGGTATTTAAGTAAGAATAGTTTAAGTCGTTATGACATAGTTATTAATTATGAGCATTTTAGTTTCTTTTTGATATTAGGTCAGTTAGGAACACGGCTAATTTGAAAACCAATTTATTGAAATTATCACCATGTATAAATCAAGTTATTTTATTTTATTTTATTTTATTTATTTAAAACACAAAACGCGGGAGGGTGGGAGGGGCAGGGGTCGACTTTACCCTTAACCACAGCAACAACAACAACAACAACAACATGTTTTACTCTTGTCTACACCGAGGCGGGTGAAGGTGACCGTGGCAGAAAAAAACTTCAAAGCAATTTTTAACTTGAAGGACTCGACTTTTCAATTTTTGGTAAGAAAGATACTAGCCCCCCCCCCCCCCGCCCCCTTTATATTTGACAAATTGTCCCCAGATATTATTCTTATACTTAGCTATAAAAAGGTTTTCATAGATATTCACAAATTGGCTCATTTTCCTATTCCCGAAATTCAAAAATTTTTCGTCAACAATATAGATTTCAGTCCTTCAAAATACAAGAGCGGCAAACAAAACTTTGAAATTTTGCTATCAACAAATTTGGACGCCACTTTTACAAAATAAAGATATAGAAATGTTTACAAAAAATGAAAAGTCAACTAGATTCCCTCAAGATTACAAGGTCATATAAAGCACTCTTAGATATACATTTCTTGAAGATTAACGTCGCTAAAGCAACAATTTTTACAATACTTAAAAATATTTCAAATACGCTGTTACTGGTCTATTCTTCATTACCAGATAACCATATTTTATACATACACAAAAATAAAGAAGGCAATCTAACAAAACAACCACGTGCTATTTTGATTAAGGTTGTCGAATCATAGTATCTACGCGAAAAGTCCCACGGTGTCAAATTAAGAATCCCTGGCTTGAAAATAACATAAACACGACGTGTAGCGTTTATTGTATTTTCTTAATTCATCCTATCGTTCTGACAACTGCGTCTTCAGTATAACGTAGAGTTGATTTCCAATGAGGTGTGGAGTTTATGTGCATACGGGCATAGAGGTAACTGGCTTTACTTGAGTAGAAAAAGTTAGAGACGATGTTTGAACGCCTTAAGTAAACGTAAAGTTTGGCTCTTTTTAACGGTTTACGTTTACGTGAGCTGCTTGCACGTCGTCTCCAATTTTATTTTTGCAGGTAAGGTAAGTTAAATTTATGCCAGTACGCACGTAAAAATTACGGGGCGTTGGAAATCCACCTTTACATGGATTACAACCAGTCATTGAGTTACCTTTCTTTCATAAAACCAAGAGAGGATTTTAAATAAAACTGACTGAGGCGTTTCACCCAACAACGTTAATTCAAATTGTTTTATGGACCTTACTAAAAAATGACCGCCATAATTTTAACTGCCTGGCTCTCCTTGCCAAGAAATTATTCATAACATGTGAAAAGGCATCAAAAATTGTGCTGCCGCTAAAAGTCGTCAAAAACGAATCAAAAGCTTTGCGGAAGTGGCAACGGTAGGCGTACAGCAGCTAGTAAATATTAAAGAGACTTCTATGGAAAGGCAACTCTGTAACCGATAACCCTTATTTGACTAAAATTAAACTTGTTTTACCAAGAAGTCAATCACTGGAAAAGTATCACAAAATGTAGTACCCTGGAAAGGTTCGGGTGTTTTAGTTTTCAAGGTGGAAAAGTCAAATAGTTTAGTCATGGATCGTACAAATTTTAGAGATTTGTATGGGCAAAATGACTCTCACCCTTTCTTCTGTTTTTGACGAAAACAAGTTACTGTATCTTTTCACCAAACCATCATTTGCCCCCAAAACTCAACATGATCCCTTATTGTGACTTCACCTTTTCTTAGAGTTAATTATTTTCTGTCAACAAGTTATTCTTTTAGGCAAGGAAAATCAGTGGCGGCCAGTTTTGAGGAAGGCCTATAAATATGAGTACAACGATAAATTTTGGCGTGCTCCCATTGGTCGAAATCGATCACGTGAAGCGATAGTGTCTCTCTCCTATCAGTGCATTGTGTCCGTTTCGGCAATTTTCGCTTAAAATTTAGCGTTGTACAATAAAAACAACAGTCCTTCTGTCTCAGGCCTTATGTGTGATAGGTTCCCTCGGACATTTGATGTTCAGATTTCATGTAAGCCCTTAAACTACGTTCTCGGGCTAATGTTTGTTGTGAACATCAAATTTCCAAGGGCAACCGATCACACGATAGCGCCCTCGACAGAAGAACTCTCTTCTTTAAATAGAAAAGCACACACTACGCTACAACCTAAAATGCAGTTTCGTTGTTGTTTTCTCCAATCCCGTCTTTGTTTGCACCTTGGGCCTGCATCACAAGATCTGCGCTAAATTTTAGGCGAGGCATCCCCCTTACGAAACGCCGTGATATCAGCATACTCCATGCCTTCATAAGGTGTTGGTCTCTTGAGCGGAGGCAGAGGTTGAGGAGACGTTGATACTTGCGGCATCTGTGGCATATTAATACCCTCCAAGTCCGCATAAATCACTCGTTCAGGATTGGGTTGCTGTGGTAGGTAAATATCAATTAACCCTTTAAGCCCCAAGATCATTATTCAAATTCTCCTCACTGGTCTCCATGTACCTTGTTGAGTGCTCGTTGGAACTTGAAACATTAATCCACTAATATGACGAGGAGAAATTTGATGCTGATCACTACTGGGGCTTCAAGGGTTAAAATAGCCTATTGATGTGTTAACGTGAAAACCACAGATCTATCAGACGTTAAATTAAAGAGTTCGTTTGTCTCAAGGACCCGGCTTAACGGAATGAACTTCATTAACTGCTGAACACAAGCTTGTTGTACGAAGTTGACTGAGGTGGCCAAACGAATTCAGGAACTCAATTTAACATTGTTCAAGATTGTCAAGTTAGACGTGTTTATCGCGTTTGCCACCCTTTTGAATGATTTTTGAATTGTTCACCACTTTTCCACATCCCGGCCAAACGAACAAACACTTTTTTTTAAACATTGTTTTCCATACTTGAGAACAAAAGAAAAGTTGACTAGTCTTCAATCGAAAGATGGCAACATCATTCAACGGGGTGGCCAAACGCGTTCAACATTTAAACAAGTGCAGTATTCTCCTTGGTGATGTCACGTTTATTGCCGCACATGGTGGTTCTTCCAGTTTAAAAGTTGCAGATTATTACAAAAAACATGGTTCTTAATTTTTGTACAGTTTAAGCAACCCTACGAATGCTGGAGAAGTGAGTAGCGTTAATTATGCCCTACTAACGTGCTCATTCAGATAATGTTTACTGATAACAACATTCTCGTGATACTCGTACTCTACTCTGCTCTTGAACCCTGAACATTTGCTATTGAAATGGACCCTGAATGTTGAACGTTCCTGTGATTCCGTTTGTTACTCAAGAGAAATAGGAATGACATTTATAAATCGTCTATTTTCTCCAGTTAACCTCAGGTGCTAACGGAATGCCTGGGTGTAAAAGAAAAAACAATAAATGTTTCACTCTGGAGGATTACAGTTGGACTCTATGGATAGACGCTTCGCTCAGGGATAGTCTCACAAGACGCATGAGTGCAACCCACACAGTTGAGTGAACAGACCCCGATACCCCCTACGTTTTCCGCATTTTATATGACATTCACTCACTCTTGCAGAATCTCTTCTTACTCAACTTTACCTGAGCGAAAAGACGCATTTAAGTCTAGAAAGACGTGAGCCTATCCACGACCATACCTTCTTTATAGATTTCTTTGACTTGTCGACTTGTGCGTAAGTATCGTCTGACTGCTTCTTCGTCTGAGATTTGTCCACGACAGAACTCTCAGAAGACTTCTCTTCTTTCTTCCTCTTGCTCTTCTTCTTAGACTTGTCTACAGCAGCATAAGTCGGAGGGGCTGCCGCTGTCTGCTGATTTACTGCTACTTCATGTCTGTTTACGTCTGGCCTCTGCTGTTGACCAGCATGCACCATCTGTAACGTTTGCAGGTGCCGTTCCTGATTCTGCATATTTGTTGTTGACTTGGACATCAGTATTATCCTCAATGCCAAACCGGACATCTAGTCTGGAACTGAAATATCCAATCAATAAGCGCCTGTTACACTCGGCAGTTGGAATTGTATGTGACTGATATGAAGAAGAAACAAGTTGGATGAAATTTTCGATGGAGTTTTAAAAACAAAAAGTCAGCCAAAAATAATAATGAAAAGATAGCGCTTCCTTCCTTTCACATTTGCATATCGATATGCAAATGCAGAGATTTTATGGCAAGTCGTTGACTCGGGCGTCCTAAACAAGCTTCACTATATCATAAAGAAGAAAAAAGATAAATATCGCCACAGCAAAATAAAATGCAAGTCTCTCATTCTTTAACAGGTTTCCAGGCCAAAAACTACCAAACACCCTCAGACAGTCCTCAGCAATGGTCGTAGAACAGGCACATGTTGTTTGAAAGTTGTTTACGAATTGGCCCGCGTCCACATTAATGCACTTTCAGGGAACTCCGTTTTCAGAGGCCCAAACACGTTTTACCCATACAAAAGTTGGCTTTTTTAGCTGTCCACAAACGATACGTTGACGTGCGAAACATAGCATGAGCATAGCCATAGGCATAAACACAGGCATAAGCATGAACACAGGCATGAACACAGGCATAAGCACGGGCCCATAGGCATAGGCATGAGCATAGGCATAAGCACGGGCCTATAGGCGCAGGCATGAGCATAGGTATAAGCATGAGGAAATGCAACATCACATGGAGAACGCACAGACTGCTTCTTATTATTAGAACATGGTCACACCGACTCAGCCAATCAGTGTACAGCATTTCGATGCTCTATATTCCATAAACTGTCTTAAATTATGTAAAGTGGCGGGGGCTTTGAAGCACAGGGAAATTGCGGGGTAAAAGTACAGAGAATTTCTGCATTCATTAGTGGTTCTATATAGAGCATACTAATGAGGCACTGTTTTCCTTTGTTTGGAAGCCTCATTAGTATGCTCTATATAGAGCATACTAATGACTAAGTAGAAACTACTAATGAATGCACAAATTCTCTGTGAACATTTATAACTAATTCGATAAAAACAACAGCTTCAACGGCGATGTCAAAAAAAAAACAAAAAATGCAATCTTGTAATAGCAAAGCGAAAAGCAAATCGAAAGAAAAACCAATTACTTTACAGCTTTACATGAAATAAAAAATGTTCAGACCTTAATTGAAATAGAAGGACAGACTTGTTTCTCCGCGTTTGCCGGACTACGAGTGTTGCACTTGAACTTGTCTTTGGTCTCTTGGCTTTCTCTGCGGGTTCCCCACTTGCTGGTGCCGGTGGTCGTAGCGCGTAGAAGACTGCTTTCACCGGTGTAAATCTAGTAAATCTTGTGGGGCAATCACTGTCTCGAGTTCCTCAGTCCGTGTATTATTGGCTCATGACTGTTTACGCATCAACTGCGATAAACCGCGCCGTGAAGCACTCTCAGTAAAACATTGCAACTCAAAGGCGTGTGTACAATAGCAAAAATATCGTAAACAAAATAGCAACGTGATTTCAAGGTGAGAACTAAAAAATTAAAATGCAAAAATACAATCTGCACGCAAAAACAAAATTCTTCGTGGGTGTGACCATGTTCTAAGACGGTTAGACAATGAACACTCGTGTCCTATGGGATATAGCGTCCCTCGCAAGATAGAATGCCACTCGGTCTGCGGCCTCGTGGCATTCTATCTTTGCTTGGGACACTATATCCCATAGAACACTCGCGTTCATTGTCTAACCCTTACTTAACAAGAGAAAAAAAACGAAAACTTTGCTCATGTTTATGCCGCATTGCTTCCTACTGAAGAACACATAAGAAACAGTTTGAACGTTTTTAAAGTGCTTCTGCTTAGATCACCAGTAAAGACCAGTGAGACAAAAATTAATCAAAATTCATGCCGGAATAATGACGGCACAAAGTTACACTGCAGCCTCGCCCCTGGGCATGAGGTATAGAGCATGCAGGAACGCTGGCCCACACCTCTTTATTTGCGACAGAACGGTGTTACAGTAACCTTATCACGTATGCTTCAGTATATATGTTTGCTAAACGACGCTGCTGAACATCACCAAATTAGCCGTTAGTTGTTTTCCACAATTCAAGTGTAAACATTAGTGAACATTTGAATACAACTTCGGTGTATGACGGTCAACTATGTGGCCAATGAATTCAACACTGTTGTTCATAGCTGGGGAAAAAACATCCTAGGAGACCCAGGGGCAGCTAGTCGGGACGACCGAATTTTCATGGGCGAAAGTTTACAACAAGAGCGGGAGAGCCCCTGGGCACTTACTCTTACCGAACGAGTTCCAGAAGCGTTTGAAATCCCGCCTTCTGATTGGCCAGAAAATTATTTTTCTGGCCAATCAGCGAAGAGGAACAGCCAGGCGACTCTCATGTCTTCTTACACGAGGTTGTTTTCCTCATCGAACGCCGTAGTAGCGTGGCCCGTTCAACGGGAACATTTTTGAGGAGAGCTTCAGAAAAAATAAATAGATAATAAATAAACGAAGTCGAAGAAATCACAAACTATAACGTGGCCGCAAGAAAACAAACACTCACAGGGAATTTGTCATGGCGGACTTATCGAAGGTATCGCAAATTTTTAGAGCTAGCGACTTCCCCTTTCTCCAATGTAGCTAATTATTTCTCCTTCTTCGTTGATCTTCGTCTGAAACTTTCCATCTCTGATGCACGGGCCACGCAACTATGTTGATCGAGCGTGTCATGTCACGTGCTAGACGTCGCATCGACCGTTAACCAGAAAATCGCCCAGATCGGCCTCCAGAAGCTCGGAAAAGCAATAAAAACGCAGCAAACACATAGCAGGTAATGTTTTTCAAACTGTATTTCCATTTTAATGCATTTTCAGTGGAAAACCGCCGATTACTTTCGATCGAATTTCAGTTCCATACAAACACTCATATTACGCTTTGGTTAACTGTGGTTCCCACGCTCGAGCGACATAGTTGCGTGGCCCGTGCATAAGAGATTCCCGC
Source organism: Siderastrea radians (assembly GCA_964017195.1). Classification (NCBI taxonomy): domain Eukaryota; kingdom Metazoa; phylum Cnidaria; class Anthozoa; order Scleractinia; family Rhizangiidae; genus Siderastrea; species Siderastrea radians. The sequence goes on along the minus strand of OZ024895.1, from coordinate 11,832,069 downwards.
GGAAAGTTTCAGACGTAGTTCAACGAACAGGGAGAAATAATTAGTAACATCGTTTACTCGAGTAGCTATTAGCCTCATGCAACACTTGAGAAAGGGGAAGTCGCTAACACACCCGGAACACCCCGGAACACCCCGGAACACCCCCGGAACACCCCGGAACACCCCTGGAACACCACTGGAACAGCTCGGAACAGCCTGGAACAACCCTGGAACACCCCTGGAACATCCCATAATACCCCGGAACACCCTCGAAACAGCAAGGAACACCCCCGGAACACCAAAAATAGTGGTCAGCAGTCAGACTGCTCACGAATTGACTAAGCCGAAGACCTCTGAAGATTCCCAATTCTTCATAAGACTTTTGCGGATCACCCTGAGATTTCCGAGCATTTCAAGAATGCTTGGAATATTTTCGAAGCTTTTAAGAAAGCGAAAAAACCATTAATTAATGGGAAAAATATATCATGCACGTGACCTTCATATCAATAACTAACGATTTTCAGTGATATGAAAATGTGACAGTTGAACTGTTAATTCTGCATTGATTTTTCTCGTCCGAGCTTTGCATTATCACGTTCAAAAAACAGGTGTCAAGGACATAACAAAGCCAAATGATACAGTGTCACGCAATCTTTAAGGTCATTATTCCGAGGTCACACGATCGTCATCGTTTTATTTCCACAGGTGCATGGAAAATGTTTGGGCGCCGGTTCGTTACGCTAATATACAGTGAATATATACACCTCATTTAAAAAAACCTCAGTTCATAGTAATTTGAAGTATCATACCGTAGTGCATGAGTGCTTCAGGAATGTTAAAATCCGAGAACGTTTTTCCATGTCTAATAAATTCCCATCTTGCAGCTTTCTCTTGTCATATTTGAATGAAAACGTTTTTGCAGTTAGGCCTGCATATATTTTTGGTTAACAAAAGAGCGTAGCTCGGAAGATAAATGAGTAGGAGAAATGTGCGCCTGCAAAAAAGTACTCACTATAATTTTGTAGAGGTATCCGAGGGCTTATGATGTCTGTAATGTAGGATGTCACAACGTAACCCGGGAGCAAAAGGATCGAACGAGCTTACACTCTTATAGCGAGAAAAGGAACAAGTATTTTATTTACTTTCACAAGATCTAGTTAGACTTTAAGAGAAAAATTCAGTAAACGAAAAAAGGAAAATATCAACGATGAGAGTACATATCAGATTTCCTTGAACTTTGCAAAGTTCGTGTGCTCCCTCAATAAGCCAACTTTATACTTTGCGATAAACCTTGAGTTACAACTTACTTGTCAAAACTATTCAAACATTTTTCTAATTGGTCTTTAGAAGGAGCGGCGGTGTTTCTTTGCCCAGTTCGTACAATAACAGCAAGTGGGGTACTTATTGAGAAAATGCGGTAGTACTAGCTACATAAATTGAAAAGGAACAGCCTTTACGGAAAAAAAAAATCCTATAGACGTTTAACAGCCTGCAAAATCTGTTTTGTTTTGTGTGCAAAATCTGTCGCGCAATGCCCAAGAGTAAGTTATCGCGACCGTGACGTGTTATATGGTGAATTGAATTATTATTCGGGATGCCCACCCCCAGAATTTTACTTATAGACGTCACATCGGTTTGTCCAGAGTTATAATGCAAATCTCGCATGAGTTACAACAACTTCAATAATTGAATTGAAATATTCAAAATCAAATCTTTGTCGATCTAAAGGACACCAATGTTATTTTTTATTTTATTTTTGTCATTTTGTCTTCGGGTGATCCGCAAAGGACTTCGGAAAAATTCGGAAATCTTCGTTAATCTTCGGAGGTCCTCGGGTCAGTCTATGCGTGACGTAGATACGTGGTGTAACTATCATATAGTGGTTTGACTTAATCCAATATAGGCATAAACATAGGAAGCAATATACATAGCTATACACAGCTATACATAGCTATACATGGCTATACATGGCTATACACAGATGTACATAGACATATATAGCTATACACAGCTATACACAGCTATACATACCTATACATAGCTATACACAGCTATACATGGCTATACACAGCCATACACAGCTATACATAGCTATACATGGCTATACACAGCTATAAATGGCTATACACAGGTATACATAGCCATACATAGACATATATAGCTATACACAGCTATACACGGCTATACACAGCTATACATAGCTATACATGGCTATACACAGCTATACATGGCTATACACAGGTATACATAGCCATACATAGACATATATAGCTATACACAGCTATACACGGCTATACACAGCTATACATTGCTATACATGGCTATACACAGCTATACATGGCTATACACAGCTATACACAGCTATACATAGCTATACATGGCTATACACAGCTATACGTGGCTATACACAGGTATACATAGCCATACATAGACATATATAGCTATACACAGCTATACACGGCTATGCATAGCTATACACAGCTATACACAGCTATACATAGCTATACATGACTATACACAGCTATACATGGCTATACACAGCTATACATAGCTATACATGGCTATACACAGCTATACATGGCTATACACAGGTATACATAGCCATACATAGACATATATAGCTATACACAGCTATACACGGCTATACATAGCTATACATGGCTATACACAGCTATACATAGCTATACATGGCTATACACAGCTATACATGGCTATACACAGACATACACAGCTATACATGGCTATACATGGCTATACACAGCTATACATGGCTATACACAGATATACATAGCTATACACAGCTATACATGGCTATACACAGCTATACATGGGTATACATGGCTGTACATGGATATACATTGATATACACAGCTATATCAGCTATACATGGCTATACATGGCTATACATGGCTATACATGGCTCTACATAACTATACACAGATATACACAGCTATACATGGCTATACACAGATATACATAGCCATACATAGCTATACACAGCTATACACAGCTATACATAGCTATACATGGCTATACACAGCCATACATGGCTATACATTGCTGTACATAACTATACACAGCTATACACAGCTATACATGGCTATACACAGATATACATAGCCATACATTGCTATACACAGCTATACACAGCTATACATGGCTATACACAGCTATACATGACTATACATGGCTATACATGGCTATACATGGCTATACATGGGTATACATGGCTATACACAGCTATACATGGCTATACATGGCTATACATGGGTATACATTGATATACACAGCTATACACAGCTATACACAGCTATACACAGCTATACATGGCTATACATGGCTATACATGGCTATACATGGCTATACATGGCTGTACATGGCTATACATGGGTATACATTGATATACACAGCTATACATGGCTATACACAGCTATACACAGCTATACATGGCTATACATGGCTATACATGGCTATACATGACTATCCATGGCTATACATTGCCATACACAGCTATACACAGCTATACATCGCTATACACAGCTATACATGGCTATACATGGCTAGACATGGCTATACATGGCTAGACATGGCTATACATTGATATACACAGCTATACACAGCTATACACAGCTATACATGGCTATACATGGCTCTACATAACTATACACCGCTATACACAGCTATACATGGCTATACACAGATATACATAGCCATACATAGTATACACAGCTATACACAGCTATACATAGCTATACATGGCTATACACAGCCATACATGGCTATACATGGCTGTACATAACTATACACAGCTATACACAGCTATACATGGCTATACACAGATATACATAGCCATACATAGCTATACACAGCTATACATAGCTATACATGGCTATACACAGCTATACATGGCTATACATGGCTATACATAGCTATACATGACTATACAAAGCTATACACAGCTATACATGGCTATACACAGATATACATAGCCATACATAGCTAAACACAGCTATACATGGCTATACACAGCTATACATGGCTATAAATGGTTATACATGACTATATATGGCTATACATGGCTATACACAGTATACATAGCTATACATAGCTATACATAGCTATACATGGCTATACACAGATATACATAGCCATACATAGCTATACACAGCTATACATAGCTATACATGGCTATACACAGCTAATTAACTGTAATTAGTTTTACTGAGATAATATCGTGTACGGATTTTATGTAAAACAAATTTTAATATGTTGTATATTTTAATTTGATGAAATTCCGTGGGTAAATAAAAGATTCTATCTATCTATCTATCTATACACAGCTTTACATGGCTATACATGACTATACATGGCTATACATGGCTATACATGGCTATACACAGCTATACACCGCTATACACAGCTATACATAGCTATACATGGCTATACACAGTTATACATAGACATACATAGCTGTACACAGCTATACATAGCTATACATGGCTATACACAGCTATACATGGCTATACACAGCCATACACAGATATACATGGCTATACACAGATATACATAGCCATACATAGCTATACACAGCTATACACAGCTACACATGGCTATACACAGCTATACATGGCTATACATGGATATACATGACTATACACAGCTATACACAGCTACACATGGCTATACACAGGTATACATGGCTATACATGGCTATACATGAGCATGCATGGCTGTATACAGTCATACACAGCTATACATGGCTATACACAGGTATACATACCCATATATAGCTAAACACAGCTGTACACAGCTATACATGGCTATACACAGCTATACATGGCTATAAATGGTTATACATGGCTATACATGGCTATACACAGATATACATAGCTATACATAGCTATACATAGCTATACATGGCTATACGTAGATATACATAGCCATACATAGCTATACACAGCTATACATAGCTATACATGGCTATACACAGCTATACACAGCTATACATGGCTATACATTGCCAGACATAGCCATACACAGCTCTACATGGCTGTACATGGATATACACAGCTATACATGGCTATACACAGCTATACATGGCCATACATAGATATAGACAGCTATACATGGTTGTACGTGACTATACACAGCTATACATAGCTATACACAGCTATACATGGCTATACATGGCTATAAACAGCTATACATTGCTATACGCGACTACACATAGCCATAAATGGCTATACAGAGGTATAAATGAATATACACAGCTATACAGAGCTATACACAGCTATACATGACTATACACACTATACACCTCGCTATATACAGCTATACATAGCTATACACAGATATACATGGCTGTACACAGCTATACATGGCTATACACAGACATACATAGCTATAAACAGCTATACATGGCTATACAGAGGTATACTTGGCTCTACACATCCATACATGGCTATACACAGCTATTAACAGCTATACATGGATATATACAGCCATACGTGGCTATACCCAGCTATATATGGCTATACACAGCTATACACTGCGTTTGTTTTCCCTACCCCTTCTCTTGAAATCTGCTGTTCTTTGTAATAATTTATTTATTGTTTGCGGTCTTTCTATCAGGGACCGCGCGAGGGGTGGGCTGAGGGGGCTTTTACCCCCTTTCCCTTTTTTGGTGCCATTAAAAAATAAATGAAAAAGTTGGACAATTTCTTTGTTTCAGAGTTAATCAGTTTTCGGTTTACCAGTTAAATATAATTTTTAATTTAGACCAAACAGGAACTGAATACTACAACTCCGTGTTGAAATCGCCTTTCCTTCATTTGGCTTGATTATTTGAAATTCTCACGCGCTCTTGGGGAATCTCGAAGAGTCTGGACCTGTTCAGACTTTTTCAAGTCACTTGAATCGATGGAAGTTGAAACTGTCGCTCTCGTTCTTGTCGGGCCATTAACTCTGCGCGTACTGTCATCGACTCTTTCCTGTTGTTGAAGAGTTTAGACTTTAGTTGACTTTTGTTCTTGTGTTGTTCGGGCATTATACATTAGGACCGTTACTTTATCAAGCTAATCTACGAATGTAAGCGTTTCGTCTAGGATATATAGTTGCCAAAAGATGTCATTTCCTCAGTTCTATCGATAAGAAATAAGGCGTCCAGTCCTTAATTAGGCCGCTACGGACTGACTTTGGTAGAAATGTACGTTTCATGATACTAAACTCAGTAGTGATTTAATATTCTACAGGTCTGCTTGTACAAGTTTTTTTAAAGGAAAATGTTTTCATGGCTGAGATCTTTAAAAATGCGAATACGATAAGGTTCATAGCTTGCCGGTTTCATCTTTCGAGTAGAGCCGACCAAAGAACCTGTCAAGGAGCATTATTTTGGGACTGTTTTAACTGACAACTTTTATCACACTTGGCTGCTCTAGAAACATTGCTAATTACTTGAAAAGAGAAAGTTTTTGCGTGAGATTTCCCCCCACCTGCTTTACACGAGCGATCACCAATTAGCCCCCTACTCTAAAATAGGCCGCACGGTCCCTGTCTATTTAGCTGCCCCAGTTAACCGGTTTGAAACAACTTTTTTGGTCAGTGCTCGCTCAGAAAATTAATCTAGAATCATGAAGTGACGACGGATCACCGCTTGTTATTTTGTGTTAGCTCAGTCAGCTTTTAAGCAATTATTAGTCAGGATATCCAGAATAATGAAGGCTTTAAAATTCTAAGTAAAACATCTGTAAGTTTCTCTGATCCCTAGCACAAACTAAAATTTCAGCACATTCTTCACAGACAGTGCATGTACCACCCTCATTTCGTTCGCTTCCACACTCACAGCTATACATAGCTATACAGGGGTAAAAAGGTACAACTCAGGGTAGTATTAGTGGCCCATACCTTTTCAACTTATTCCTGAATGACTTGGAAATAGTTGGACACGAAGAGATATCTTTATTTAAATATGCAGATGATTCTACAATCTTAGTTACGATCTCTAGAGATTTACCTGATGTATCGGGCATTGCATTGATTAAATTTATGGATTGGACTCACGCAAATAGTGTGCACTGTAACACTAGTAAATGCAATTACTCTTGCATGAGAAAGGCAACCCTACAGCCTATCCAATGTTATACAGTATAACCAGGAGCCCATTATGATATTATGCAGTATAGTTGTATCTCTATACTGGGAGTCACAATACAAAGTAATTGTTAGTTTAGCTTGCATGTTAAGGCAAAGCTTCACGAGCCAGCAAATGTTTATTTATAATTACAGGCCTGTGTAAGGAAGGATACACACAGGGCGAATTAGATCAGCGTTTTTAATGCGATTGTGCTCCCTAAAATACTGTATGGCCTTTCAGTTTTTGCAGCTAGTGCTTCTGACCTCACCGCTGTGCAAAGCTTTTTAAAAAGATGCCACAAGCATCTTTGAGCTCTTGGAAAGTCGTAACCGCCGCCTTTTTGACAAACTTTAACGTATTGACCATCCGTCACATAGTCTGCTTCCTAGGTATAAAGATTCATTGGAGCGCCGTAGAAATAGATCCAGTATAAGACCTTCCTATAAGTACAGAACGTTTTACAATGTAAAGATAGCTTTTTTAATAGATTACTTTTTAAGTATAACCTAGTTAGTTCCTAATTTAGTTCATTTATATATTGTACTATTGCGCATATAAATAATTTTTTAAATAATTTCTATTGTAACATCTGATACCTATTTTCATCCGATGAATAAATACATTGTTATTACTATTATTATTATTATTATTATTATTATTATTATGATGATGATGATGATGATGATGCAATTATACACAGCTGCATATGGCCATACACAGCTATACATAGCTATACACAGCTATACCAGGAGCCCACAACCCTTGTGGGCTCCTGGCTATACATAGCTGCAGCCTTGCGCAAACTCCTTAGCTGGCCACATATCAAACGCGTCGCCCTCTTTTGATCAGACTTCCACATAGGACAGGCATGCATAGGTGCCTTGAAGGCTGTTGCCAACCAGGAGCACCTGTCGGTTGAATGTAGAGTCCCGGTGGCTTTTTCCTCGCCTAGTTCCTGTGTGGCTTTTTCCCAGGCCTTTACGGTCAATCCATTTAAGTGACGCGAAACGGTTTTTCCGCGACGAGATATAGAGGTGGTTTTAACGATTACGGTGGAATCGCTTGGAATATTTTCACAAGGCGAGTCAAAATCTGCTCTGCAACAAATCTTGTCCAGATTCATCCACAAAGTGGGCCTGAGTGCCTGGGCAGGAAATTCCTGAAATTGTGAGAGTAGTGGATACGTCAATCAAAGGTAAGTTGATCTTCCTTGCCTGAGATCTATCGACAACAAACGTTCACTTATGTACCCGGTGATATTATTTTATCAGCCATGGGTCGCACTTGGCAAATTTTTGCGAAAGTTCACTGGCTTTGCAGGTTAAAATCTATCAACAGCGTAATTTTCCTAGTGCGACCCTAATTTTTCGCAAGTTCGCAAAAACTTTGAAAATCGACAACAACATCAAAGACGCCGTAGTGCTTGGTGGGGCAAGCTGAGCTGAACAATAGGAATCACAGCAGCAACTGTCGTCGTTAGTTTTGAAAACGAAGACCCCGAAAACGAAGACCCGAAGACCCATTACGAAAACGAAGACCCTTACGAAATCGAAGATCCATTACGAAAACGAAGACCCTTACGAAAACGAAGACCCCTTTCGAAAACGAAGACCCATTACGAAAACGAAACCCCCTCATTTTTAACCAGAGGGAAACGAAAAACAGACAGAGTAATATAATGGCAAGAGGATATCTAAACGGGCATTTGAAAGTAACACAAAACTGTGTGGTTAAGCTTCCGTTTACCGCTGTAATTCGCACAGGAAGTAAAGGGTTGTGGATTCACTCGCCTTCAATTTGTTTTTTTATATGACTCATTTTCAAATGAAGAAAACAAAAACAAGAACCCCATGATTACCAGATGTAGACTTTTTAAAAGTCCGCACAATGAAGAATTCGAATTGCTAGGAGCCGTGTGTAATATTTGTAAAAACAAACTCCTCTAGTTAAAAAAGAGGAGGTCTTCGTTTTCGTAATTACGAAAACCTCTCTCTTTTAACTAGAGGAGTTTGTTATTACAGTACACACGGCTCCTAGCGTACTTCTGTGTTTTTACCACATTTTGAAGTCATCTGTGTGTTCATTATCAGAGTACACACGCACGTCCAAATGGAATCCATTCGTTCAATAAGAGTCCGAGTCCGAGTCATTTTGGTACACTGTCAAGAAGTTGCAACACTTTGTACCAATTCTGTGACTAATAATGGTTTTCTGCACTTTGTGCACGTCACTGACTTCACCTGTCTTCATTAAAATTAGTGGTTCGAACTCAGAGTAACAAATGTATGGTAATGGTATGTACATACGTCAGTCAAACTTTTATTAACCAAATGAGGACACCTAAAAATTTCAAAACGCGGACCCATGAAATTACTTTTTTTATGATTGATATGGTGACATGACACAAAGAAGCAGCAAAATACAATTTTATTAACCAATAACAACAACAAAAACAACTGAAGTCTGATGTAGAAGAAACGTACGGTGGATTTGCTTATCGTTTTTGCCTGTGATTTGTTAACCTCGATAGCACCCACCATGTATAGCCATGTATAGCTGTGTATAGCCATATATGACTTTGTATAGCCATATATAGCTGTGTGTAGCCATATATAGCTGTAAGCAGATATGTATAGCTGTGTCAGTATAGCCGTGCATACTGTGTATAGCTGTGTATAGCCATGTATAGCCATGTATAGCCATGTTCAGCTGTGTATAACCATGTATAGCTGTGTATAGCTGTGTATAGCTATGTATGGCTATGTATATCTGTGTATAGCCATGTATAACTGTGTATAGCCATGTATAACTGTGTATAGCCATGTACAGCCATGTATAGCCATGTATAGCCATGTATAGCTGTGTATAGCCAGGTATAGCTATGTATAGCTGTGTATAGCTATGTATGGCTATGTATATCTGTGTATAGCCATGTATAGCTGTGTATAGCCATGTATAGCCATGTATAGCTGTGTATAGCTGTGTATAGCTATGTATGTCTATGTATATCTGTGTATAGCCATGTATAGCTGTGTATAGCCATGTATAGCTGTGTATAGGCATGTATAGCTGTGTATAGCTATGTACGACTGTGTATAGCTATGTATAGCTGTGTATAGCCATGTATGGCGGTGTATAGTTATGTATAGCTGTGTATACCCATGTATAGCTGTGTATAGTCGTGTATGGCTGTGTATTGCTGTGTATAGCTGTGTATAGCTGTGTATAGCTGTGTATAGTTATGTATAGCTGTGTATAGCTATGTATGGCTATGTATATCTGTGTATAGATAGTCATGTATACCTGTGTATAGCTGTGCATAGCTATGTATGGCTATGTATATCTGTGTATAGCCATGTATAGCTGTGTATAGCTGTCTATAGATATCTATGGCTATGTATATCTGTGAATAGCCAAGTATAGCTGTGTATAGCTGTGTATAGTCATGTATATCCATGTATATCCATGTATAGCCATGTATAGCTGTGTATAGCCATGTATAGCTATGTATAGTTGTGTATAGCTATGTATGTCTATGTATAACTGTGTATAGCCATGTATAGCCATGTATAGCTGTGTATAGCTATGTATATCTGTGTATAGCCATGTATAGCTATGTATAGTTGTGTATAGCTATGTATGTCTATGTATAACTGTATATAGCCATGTATAGCCATGTATAGCTGTGTATAGCTATGTATATCCATGTATAGCCATGTATAGCTATGTATATCTGTGTATAGCCATGTATAGCTATGTATAGCTGTGTATAGCCATGTATAACTGTGTATAGCCATGTATAGCTGTGTATAGCTGTGTATACCCATGTATAGCCATATATAGCTGTGTATAGCCATGTAGAGCAATAAATAGCCATGTATAGCTATGTATAGCTGTATATAGCCATGTATAGCTGTGTTTAGCTATCTATGGCTATGTATATCTGTGTATAGTCATGTATAGCTGTGTATAGCTGTGTATAGTTATGTATAGCTGTGTATTGCCATGTATAGCTGTGTATAGCCATGTATAGCTGTGTATAGTTGTGTATAGCTATGTATGGCTATGTATATCTGTGTATAGCCATGTATAGCTGTGTATAGTTGTGTATAGATATGTATGGCTATGTATATCTGTGTATAGCCATGTATGGCTGTGTATAGCTCTGTATAGCCATGTATAGCTGTGTATAGCCATGTATAGCTGTGTATAGCTATGTATGGCTATGTATATCTGTGTATAGCCATGTATAGCTGTGTATAGCTGTGTATAGCTATGTATGTCTATGTATAACTGTGTATAGCCATGCATAGCCATGTATGGCCATGTATAGCCGTGTATAGCCATGTATAGCCATGTATAGCCATGTTTAGCTGTGTATAGCCATGTATAGCTGTGTAAAGCTGTGTATAGCTATGTATGGCTATGTATGTCTGTGTATAGCCATGTATATCTGTGTATAGCCATGTATAGCTGTGTATAGCTGTGTATAGCCATGTACAGCCATGTATAGCCATGTATAGCCATGTATAGCTGTGTATAGCCATGTATAGCTATGTAAAGCTGTGTATAGCTATGTATGGCTATGTATATCTGTGTATAGCCATGTATAGCTGTGTATAGCCGTGTATAGCTATGTATGGCTATGTATATCTGTGTATAGCCATGTATAGCTGTGTATAGCCATGTATAGCTGTGTATAGTTGTGTATAGCTATGTATGTCTATGTATAACTGTGTATAGCCATGTATAGCCATGTATAGCTGTGTATAGCCATGTATAGCCGTGTACAGCCATGTATAGCCATGTATAGCCATGTTTAGCTGTGTATAGCCATGTATAGCTGTGTATAGCTGTGTATAGCTATGTATGGCTATGTATATCTGTGTATAGCCATGTATAGCTGTGTATAGCTGTGTATAGCCATGTATAGCTGTGTATAGTCATGTATAGCCATGTATAGCTGTGTATAGCCATGTATAGCCGTGTACAGCCGTTTATAGCCATGTATAGCCATGTTTAGCTGTCTATAGCCATGTATAGCTGTGTATAGTCATGTATAGCTGTGTATTGCTGTGTATAGCTGTGTATAGCTGTGTATAGCTGTGTATAGTTATGTATAGCTGTGTATTGCCATGTATAGCTGTGTATTTCCATGTATAGCAATGTAAAGCTGAGTATAGCTATGTATGGCTATGTATATCTGTGTATAGCCATGTATGGCTGTGTATAGCTGTGTATAGCCATGTACAGCCATGTATAGCCATGTATAGCCATGTATAGCTGTGTATAGCCATGTATAGCTATGTATAGCTGTGTATAGCTATGTATGGCTATGTGTATCTGTGTATAGCCATGTATAGCTGTGGATAGTTGTGTATAGCTATGTATGTCTATGTATAACTGTGTATAGCCATGTATAGCCATGTATAGCTGTGTATAGCCATGTATAGCCGTGTACAGCCATGTATAGCCATGTATAGCTGTGTATAGCCATGTATAGCTATGTAAAGTTGTGTATAGCTATGTATGGCTATGTTTATCTGTGTATGGCCATGTATAGCTGTGTATAGTTGTGTATAGCTATTTATGTCTATGTATAACTGTGTATAGCCATGTATAGCCATGTATAGCCATGTATAGCTGTGTACAGTTGTGTATAGCTATGTATGGCTATGTATATCTGTGTATAGCCATGTATGGCTGTGTATAGCTGTGTATAGCCATGTACAGCCATGTATAGCCATGTATAGCCATGTATAGCCATGTATAGCTGTGTATAGCCATGTATAGCTATGTATAGCTGTGTATAGCTGTGTATAGCTATGTATGGCTATGTATATCTGTGTATAGCCATGTATAGCTGTGTATAGCTGTGTATAGCCATGTATAGCTGTGTATAGTCATGTATAGCTGTGTAGAGCCATGTATAGCTGTGTATAGCTGTGTATAGCTATGTATAGTTATGTATAGCTGTGTATAGCTGTGTATAGCCATGTATAGCTGTGTATAGTCATGTATAGCTGTGTATTGCTGTGTATAGCTGTGTATAGCTGTGTATAGTTATGTATAGCTGTGTATTGCCATGTATAGCTGTGTATAGCCATGTATAGCTGTGTATAGTTGTGTATAGCTATGTATGGCTATGTATATCTGTGTATAGCCATGTATAGCTGTGTATAGTTGTGTATAGATATGTATGGCTATGTATATCTGTGTATAGCCATGTATGGCTGTGTATAGCTCTGTATAGCCATGTATAGCTGTGTATAGCCATGTATAGCTGTGTATAGCTATGTATGGCTATGTATATCTGTGTATAGCCATGTATAGCTGTGTATAGCTGTGTATAGCTATGTATGTCTATGTATAACTGTGTATAGCCATGCATAGCCATGTATGGCCATGTATAGCCGTGTATAGCCATGTATAGCCATGTATAGCCATGTTTAGCTGTGTATAGCCATGTATAGCTGTGTAAAGCTGTGTATAGCTATGTATGGCTATGTATGTCTGTGTATAGCCATGTATAGCTGTGTATAGCTGTGTATAGCCATGTATAGCTGTGTATAGTCATGTATAGCTGTGTATAGCCATGTATAGCTGTGTATAGCTGTGTATAGCTATGTATGGCTATGTATATCTGTGTATAGCCATGTATAGCTGTGTATAGCTGTGTATAGCCACGTATAGCTGTGTATAGTCATGTATAGCTGTGTATAGCCATGTATAGCTGTGTATAGCTGTGTATAGCTATGTATAGTTATGTATAGCTGTGTATAGCTGTGTGTAGCCATGTATAGCTGTGTATAGCTATGTATGGCTATGTATATCTGTGTATAGCCATGTATAGCTGTGTATAGCTGTGTATAGCCATGTATAGCTGTGTATAGCCATGTATAGCCATGTATAGCTGTGTATAGCTGTGTATAGCTATGTATGGCTATGTATAACTGTGTATAGCCATGTATAGCTGTGTATAGCTGTGTATAGCCATGTATAGCTGTGTATAGTCATGTATAGCTGTGTATAGCCATGTATAGCTGTGTATAGCTGTGTATAGCTATGTATAGTTATGTATAGCTGTGTATAACTGTGTATAGCCATGTATAGCTGTGTATAGCTATGTATGGCTATGTATATCTGTGTATAGATAGACATGTATAGCCGTGTATAGTTGTGTATAGCTATGTATGGCTATGTATAACTGTGTATAGCCATGTATGGCTGTGTATAGCTGTGTATAGCTGTGTATAGCCATGTACAGCCATGTATAGCCATGTATAGCCATGTATAGCCATGTATATCTGTGTATAGCCATGTATAGCTATGTATAGCTGTGTATAGCTATGTATGGCTATGTATATCTGTGTATAGCCATGTATGGCTGTGTATGGCTGTGTATAGCTATGTATATTGCTTCCTATGTTTGTGCCTATATTGGATTACGTCAAACCACTATGTGATAGTTACACCACGTACCTACCATGCGTGAGCGGTCTGACCGCTGACCAGAATTTTTGGTGTTCAAGAGTGTTCCTGGCTGTATTGAGGGTATTCCGGGGCATTATGGGATGTTCGGGGGTATTATGGGATGTTCCATGGGTGTTCCGGGGTTGTTCCGGGCTGTTCCGGGCTGTTCCGGTGGTGTTCCGGGGGTGTTCCGGGGTGTTCCGGGTGTGTTCCGGGTTTTACAGACACCCGAATTCTCAGGGTGATCCGCAAAAGTCTTATGAAGAATTGGGAATCTTCAGAGGTCTTCGGCTTCGTCAATTCGTGAGTAGTCTGACCTCTGACCACTATTTTTGGTGTTCCGGGGGTGTTCCTTGCTGTTTCGAGGGTGTTCCGGGGTATTATGGGATGTTCCAGGGGTGTTCCGGGGTTGTTCCGGGCTGTTCCGGGGTGTTCCAGGGGTGTTCCGGGGATGTTCCGAGGTGTTCCGGGAGTGTTCCGGGGTGTTCAGGGTGTTCCGGGTTTTACAGACACCCCTAAAAATTTACGATACCTTCGATAAGTCCGCCGTGAAAAATCCCGGTGAGTGTTTGTTTCCTTGCGGCCACGTTATAGTTTGCGATTTCCTCGACTTCGTTTATTTATCATTTATTTATTTTTTCTGAAGCTCTCCTAAAAAATGTTCCTGTTGAACGGGCCACGCTACTAAGGCGTTCGATAAGGAAAACAACCTCGTGTAAGAAGACAGGAGAGTCGCCCGGCTGTTCCTCTTCTCTGATTGGCCAGAAAAACATTTTTCTGGCCAATCAGAAGGCGGGACTTCAAACGCTTCTGGAACTCGTTCGGTAAGAGTAAGTGCCCAGGGGCTCTCCCGCTCTTGTTGTAAACTTTCGCCCATGAAAATCCCGTCGCCCCGACTAGCTGCCCCTGGGTCTCTGAGGATGGGGAAAAAACGAACCAACATCATTCCTCAGGGTGGCCAAACGTGTTTAACATATAGAGGATATTACATGGCCGCGCGAAGATATGGATTTTATTTTCGAGTGGTTAAAGGGGCTACGTCACGAGAATTTTGCTATTTTCGGTCAATTCTGAGCTAAAATCATTACTATCTGCCTCTATTCATACACAAAATGCTCCTGTAACTTTGAGGAAGATATACAATGAATTTTATCAAGGAGAGCTGGCCATAATAATAGCATCAAAACCAATTTTCTCAAGTTTCAATACATTTCAATTCTTGTCATCGGTAGCAACAGAAGACAGGAAACAGTTTCAGTGCCGTAAGATAGCATTTAACGACAAAGCTAGACAATTATTTTTGGAATTTGATTGATGCAAAGACACTTAGCTTTTTGAAAAAAATACCAAAATAGCGTGACATAATCCCTTTAAAACAATATTACTAACGAGTGCAGCGAGTGAATAAAATATTGTTTTACCACATTTTCTTTTTATTATATAGACAAGAGTATTCTTGCACAAACAACAGTGTAAAAGAAGGAAATGACGTCATCCATATCCTCACTAGCTAGTAAGGATATGGAAAATACGCCACCCAAGTCCCGGATGTAGTTTTATATGAACTGTACGAGTGGTCTATTTTCCACCGTAACACTCTTGTCTATATAATAAAATGAACTTAACAATGCTTGGAATTGGAAATATTGTGCAAATGTCAGTTTCCACTGCAGGAACTTCACTTTCGATGCGACTGTGATGACAAAGCTGCAACATCCTCGTCCCCAGTACCATGCCCGCGCGGTATAGCCATTTTGGTAGCGAAGACGGCGGGGTCCTTTTCACCTTTTAGGAAAGCCCTTGCAATATTTTGAATTCGTTTAGGAAAGTCTCAAAATAACTAGTTCACCATTAACCCAAAAATTCCGAAATGGAAGTGATAAGACTAATTTGGATTGCCCCAACAGACGGAAATTAATAAAAGATAGTCAAAAATCCCCACATTTTCATTTTCTACCATTCCTTGATCTTGTTCTTTCTCTCTTGTTGGATGGGTCCCAGTTAGATTCTTGGCTCCTCAAGTAATTGGAACAAGAAATCTCTCTCCAACGGGAATGTTAGTTCGGAGATTTTGCGTTCCAAAAACACAAACTATGAACCAACCGCTTTCTTTGAGTAAATGGTAAACCATCCAAGTTTTAAACTTATATGCGCACTGGGTTAAGACGTGCAGATGGTATCAATATAAATAACGGAACACGTACGCATTGAATGTGACACAAAGAAATGGAGTTAATCAGCATTTATTAAGCATTAATTAACGGTGGTTACAGGATAAGACTACGAAAAAGCATTAAACAATAAGAAAAAAGGGTGGCAGAAGACCCTCACATCGCGAGAGAAACCAAGAAACAACAAGCTGTTGGCACATTAAACTGGATCGTGTTCTCGAAGGACGCAAGGTATTAACCCCGCTCGCTGTACTGGTTACCAAAACTAGCCTTTCTAATGGCGACGTTAAGGGTGTTAAATGCTGAGTAAACTGAAATAGAAACACTTAAAAATATTGACAAAATGTCGTCCTCCCTGCCGTTTTTGTTTTGGGTATTTGACGGCGACGATAGCAGTTTCTCAAACTAACAATGAAGAAACAAAATTTCTCTTTAAAAAACCGCGATCGCAACCCTCAAAACAACCCAAACGAAACAACAAAGGACGACAACGTGTTCATATCTTTTTAGTGCTGTTATGTCACTTTACACATCCCTACTTCGTCTTTAAAGAGGTTAACTTGACACGAGTCACTCAAGATGGTGGGCCTGTGGTTTCATCTTAGCAACATTCCAGGTTGGACACATCTTCGCTTCCAAAGGCGACTGCCACACATTTTACCCTGTTGTGCATTGATCTTCAAAACTCAGAAATCAAACAGGGTTTCATGGTTAACTGATTAATACAGTGTGATGGGTTACAATATTAAAATCAAAGATTAAATGACTGACGTTACGATGTTAATGTTAGTTTCACAGGGCAGGAATCCGATACACTGAGATTTGCGTTCGACACGACTTTTTTCCCTTTATCCTTAGCAACTCATATCGTTACGTAACAAACAGTCGTTTGCTCAAAAATCATATTAACTTCGTTGATAATATAAAACGAGGAAGTTTATTTTGCTTTCAAAATATGTACATAAATTACAGAATTATTTGAAATGAAATTTAACGATATATAACCTAACAAACTATAATATAACAAACTCGTTAATAAAATTGCGCTCAGGTTGTCTCGCCAAGTTCATTTAAAGCTTGACTAGCTTTTTAGGCCCCATTGTACGATTCAAGATAGCGCAATCTTGACAAGGCGATTGACTCCAAACTGATTTTAAAAAGAATCAAAATCATGGAATGAAATTGAGTCCGCAGAAGGAATCGTCTGTTCGGAGGCTAACCTGCCACGTGTTCTTCACCAAACAGTCTTATATCATCCCCAGTTCTTCTACCTGCGAAACTAACACTGATACTACAAAGCGTATACATCAATCGACGTTAAACGTCTTGTCAACACCAAATAATATTTTAGTGCATTATTTCCCCATTAAGCTACAAAACATTCTTATGTTTCTACTGAGATCTTACAACATTTTCGTCAATAGGTGTAAACCACAGCCGAATCGTTCAGTATTTCTCCACAGTGGAGGTTTTTCTCTCTCTGCAGAAACATTTAAAATGTTTTCGTTTGCTTAACTTAATACTACAAAAACCCTGATGTTTTGACATCATATTAATTCCCATTGTAACACACAAACACAACTCATACAAAACATTCTTCATGTTTCTTCATAGTTCTAGAAACACTCGCGTTTGCAAGGGATAAACTTAAAGCACGAGCTGAATCTTTCCTTCACTCTTACGGAATTGTCCTTCTGTTACTCCAAAGAAACATCCAAAATGTTTTATATGGCTGAAATACTAAGGCTATCTTGATGTTTTGAACATCATGTGCAAATAAAATTTTTAATTTTGGATAATTGTTTTCCTTTTATCGTTAAGGACCCAACCAAGTGCATGTCCGAAAAGAAATGCTACAAAATCTGTAAAGTATAAATTCCATTGCAAGTAAACTCAAAAATACAAAAGCAAAGGTGAGCCATTATTTTCACTAGTAAACGCAACCGTTAAAGTAAAAACTTCAATTTGTTCTTGTCAAAACGAGCTCTTTAAATTTCACGAATGATTCAAAAGTAAACAAATACAAACGGTAAGAATGCAGTGTATCAAAAAATAAATACAAAGAACAGAACCAAAGAGTAAGATTAAAAGATTATTCGTATAAAACACAACTAATGACGAAGGTTATTTTGACAAGCCCTCCTCTCTAGGGACCCCTCAGTTTCCTCCCCTCTCCCCCTCGAATTTTCCCGCTCCGCCAATCTCTATTCCCAACAGAAGAGGGTTAAAAGGACACTGTTTTATTTTATTGGGAAAGTTGTAGGCTTAAGAAAAGCCTTTTTTTTTTAATGGACAAAAAACACAACAAAAGACAACTGTTGCCAAATATTAATAATTCTTGGGCACTTTGATGAAGGTTCAAAAGGAATCGAGAAAAACGTTACAGGTAAAATTGCTATGTACAACCAACTACATTTTGGATAGGCAAGTGTGCTGGACACACACACACATATATATATATATATATTTTTTTTCCTTCGTTTTGTTTTACTTTATACTTGCCAAATATTGCAAAGACATTTACTGAAAATTGTATAATTGAGGTCCATTTTGGTACGTTTGGACCCTATATTCACTCTATAATATTCTTATGCTCGTTTCTATTATCTACATTATATCTCAAGGAAATTAACCAATGAGCGAACATTCTCCGAACCACATGGCATTCCAGACAGGCAGATATCTGTCCTGTCCTTTGTATTTAGCTGGTACAAGAATTGCTATAACCCCTGGATGGAATGCACCTCTATCATAGGTTTTCTCCTACACTTTCGTGGGTATGTTAGTACCCATTTATGCGCCTAAGTGAAGTCACAGTGTCAAGTTAGGGTCTTGTCTAAGAACACAACACATGGGAAGAGACCCACCCACTAACTTAAACAAAGCACAAGAGTTGCGGACAAACAAATTTTAAATATACTGGGATAGCTTAAATACTAACTGGTTCACGCGCCTCGAAACAAAGAAGTTTTCCTTCAAAACCTAGTCCAAAGGAGGTACGTACGAACTTATGTTAAATAAACTGGGACAGCTTAAATAACTGGTTCACGAGTGTCGAAACAAGCAAGTTTTGTGTCTACATCTAACCCATGATTTGACTAAGAGAGGTACCACTACAAAATCTGCATATGCGGGCAGAGATCACGAACTTGTAATCAACTAGTTTCTTGACCCTCCTGAACGTGGCCAAAACCCTACTTTGCTTTCTTTCTTACAATCAAGAGCTGCGATTATATGATAGTTAAATATGTGGCCTAAAACGTTTAGAAGTGCACTGTTATCCCCTACAACGAAAAACCCCACTTAAATGAATAGAGACCAGCGGCAAGACAGGAATACGTGAATCGAGAAACGTCACCATAATGACATTTCGAAACTGGAAAATGCCACCAAGCAACTTCTAATGATGACAATATTCATGGCGAATAAGCGACATAAACTGTCTCTGCTTTTTTTGCGTAGATTACCAAATTTGTTCTAGTCATGTCAATGATAGGTTTTGAGTTAAAATGAGGTCTACACTGAAAAAGCCCCGCGACCTCGGATCTTCTGACATTTCAGAATCATAGAAAATGAGCGACAAGAACAGTTTGCCCAGAAATGGATGGTATCGGATTACACAATTTATTCTCCTCTATGTTCGGAGAAACTTCTTGTCAGAGCTGATTTTCGATAACGGTTTGTATGAGACATATTAGTCCTTGTCACAGCTGCTAGAGGGGATTTACCAATCTCGTGTCCAGCAAGAACAGCGTATTGAAATCCGCACTGAGGCAACTTAAGGTAACAGTAGAAAAAATATACTTAAAAAGTCTCCGAAATTGCTTGAAGGACTCTTTGAGGGCGTTTGGTAGTTAAGACAGCAACGACTCCCTCCGACTTCGAAATTTTCGCCAAGTGTGCTGACTTTCTACTTAGGTTTAAAAATATGTTTAGCCTTTTATGCACTCATTTTCTAATTCCTGAAAATTAGAAACTGCTCGTCAACAATCTATACCATAGTCTTTCATGAAACAGGCATGGTAAACAAAACAATTGAAAAATTATCAATTTTAGATGCCGCTCTTAGCAAATGAAGACAAAAATGTACAGTTCTATACAAAATAACAAGTCATCTAGATATACTCAAGCATACAAGGTGATATAATTAGATTTGATATAATTAGATTAGATTTGAGTGGGTTAGAAACTAACTAGAAAAAAGCAATAACAATAACAGTGCTTATAAAAATATTTCACGCAGAATCTATAATTCTAATTACAATTTACTACATCTATAAAATAAGCAAGCCATAAAAGACTGGTTCTACTTACAGAAAAACTACTAGCGCACACCTATTTCATTTAAAGTTGTCGAATGAAGGTTTCAAGCCTATGCAAACAGCATGACAGGAAACGTTTATGATGTTAACCCTTTAAGCCCCAATATCAAAATGCATATTCTCCTCAGTGTTCCCCATATATTTTCTTATGATACTAGTTGGGAGAATTTGATGAGACAACAAGACATTTCATCTTGGGTGATCATTTTCTTTATTCTTATGACCTGAATGTTTGATAAAGTAATGATATTGTAAGGAGAAATTAGATGCTTATCACTGTTGAAGCATAAAGGGTTAAGCCGTCCTATCGCACTGAATACCATGAAACCTACACCTCTCACAGCTAGCCAGACCACCTTTTTCGTCGTATAAGCTTGAGTTGTTAATCCGACAACGTTAATTGAAATAGCTGTACAACTTTGAAAGGAAGAGCAAAGAGTTAATACTAGACCACTAGACCTTGACCTACATTGTTGTATTCCTGTCTTCTCCTCCAGCTCCACCCTCGTCTTTGCTTGCGCCTTGCGGCTGCAACTCGGTGCCTTGATTGCTATCACTTTGAGGTAGGGTAGCGTCCCCCTTCAAAAACTGAGTGATGTCTGCATATGGCGTGTTTTCATACGGTTCTGGCCTCTTGATTGGAGCTTGAGGTTGGGGTGAAGTGGACACTGTTGGCATGGGACGTGGCCCATTTATATCCTCCAAGTCCGCATAAATCATTTCTCCAGGCTTGGGTTTCTACAGAAATGAAAGTATTTTGAATCGTTTCACCGTACATGGGGTTATGAAGGTTTAGTGTGACCAACTACTAAGCTATTAGTGTGACTGTGATGCTGTTTTTAATGTGACCACCAGTCCCTTCTTTAGCGGCTAGTGTTTATTTTGTGTAACCTTTCAAATGAGAGCTGCCGAGCAATATTTTCCTTTTTTCTTCTTCTTCTTCTTCTTTCTTTTTTTTTTGTTCTCTCTTTTTTTTTCAACCTAGGTGGAACGCAATTCGCACGGGTGGGGAAACGCCAACTCAAACGCTCTCATTTCTACATGACTGCTGACTTCAGCGTGCGTTTGATTTGCTCCTCTCGACTATTCCTAATCCGAAAGTGACAAAATACGTTTGGAATGATCAGGTCCTTCGAATAACAAACCTTCTTAGATTTTTTTGACTTGTCGACTTCTGCATAAGTCGGAGAGGCAGTTGCTTCCTGCTGGTGTGATGCAGCGTCACGTCCATCTGCGGCTGCCCTCTGTTGTAGTGCAACAGCCCCAGTTCCGTTAGTTCGCGGCCCTGTCCCTGCATACCCGTGCTTGACTTGGGAATAAGCATTATCCTCAACATTACCATGCCTGAAAATAAAGTAACCGATGTTATACTAAAAAGACTTAGTTCCTTGAATAAGACATTTTAACATCAGCTGTAAATTAAAAGAAAACTACTGATAATGATGACGGATTCATTTACTTTCTACAGTGAAAGACCTATAGTGCAACACTGTGTGAACAACTCTTTTCAACCTCGTTCCCAGGGCCTTCTCCTCGTTCAAAATGGCGGTCGGAGAAACCCCTGGCCAAGGCTGCCAAAGTGGCTACAGTATTTCTCGATTATTTGCTATAATTTTTAAGATACTGGTTACTCATAAACCACTAACTTTTGTTGAAAAATATAAGTAGGATACCTTTCATCAAAACGGAGGAATCCTAAATTGTGCATGGTTAGACTCGAAATGTTACGCGAAGTATTCAAAATGGCCCCATTTTAGTCGACATTTTTAAAATTTTCTCTTTTAGTGGATCTTATAGCCAGGACCAAAACTATTCAATGGAAAGAAATTCTTTAACTTTAACTCTTTACCAAATATCTCCTTGATCTGATTTGTAATAATTTCAAAAGAGCCAAATAAAGTGTGATTTTTAGCCGTGTACACCAGTAGCGTGCGCCAGGCCCTCTAAAAGTTCCTTAGAATTTCTTCACGCAAACACGATGAAATGTCTTCGCTTTGTTTGAATAACGGTTTCCAATTGTAGAAAACAAACAGGGCCGCCAGACGCTGAAAACAACCTCTGAAAGAGCCATTTCATCATGGGTCACGTGACAAAATACTCCACGATTCGTTGAGTATTTCAGCAGCCTTGGCCAGGGGTTTCTCCGACCGCTATTTTGAACGAGGAGAAGGCCCTGGGGACGAGGTTGCAACTCTTTTTGCTTTGCAAAATGTTGGACGACCTTGTGACTTGCTGACATTATAAAAGATTGCTTGATGTTTTCGTTTGTCCTTCAACGAAGGAATGGCTCTATTCCGTTCAAAAAACTTTTCACACGACTAAGGTTAATTTTAACTTTTAATACCGCATAATACACAGTACAACATTTCACCATTTACCATTCAATATAGAACCTCAGGGTTCAAAATAAAATCTGGGGTTTGCAGCCTGAATTTGACGACTTTTTTTCTCAAGGCTGATTTTTAGCCGGCTGTCAACAAAAAAGAACAAGAACCTATCCCAAGTACGGAATAAAATGTTGACAGGCCGAACGCGGCTCATATGATCGTGCTAATGTGTTTGTATATTTCCCTTAGCAATAGTTGATTTTCAATTAAGTGCCATTTGCTCATGAGGATGTTCTTAAAATTAGGCAGAGCTGGGTGGTAAGTTGTTACGAAAGCCAGAATTGTTTCCGCACTGTCTCTCTTTGTTGAAGTGCCTTTCTTTCATTTGACTTCGGACGTTATTCTTTATTCTTTCTACTAGATTGTTGGGGTAGTCTTTCGCACGGAGGCGTGTTTTGAATTGGGTGATATTCTCAACGAAAGATTTCGCTGAAGAGTATGTTCTAAGAGGACGTAGGGCTTCACCTTTGATAAACCCTTTTCTAACCCCTGGTGGGTGGCAGGAAGAGAAGAGAGTGTACTGGAAAGTTTCTGTGGGCTTAAAGTGTGTGCCGATATCAAGGATTGCTTGCTTGTTAAATCTTTCACCTTTGAAAAGAGTGGTATCCAGGAAGTTTATTTCTTTGTCTGAGATTCAGCCATAAATTTTATTGGGTCGGGTGATGACTGTTTGCTAGGACAATAAACTCGTCTATCTCCGTTTTGTCAACATTTCACAGCGAGAATAAGTCATTGATGTATCTTTTCCACTCAAGTGGTCGAAGAGTGCAGAACATTTGTACTAATGTTTGACTGAGCATGTGGCGTTATGCTAAGCCCGCTCAGTGTCTCTCTTTGACCTACATTTATCAGATTTCGCTCTTCGCAACTTATCATTGTTGTATTCAAAGCGGCGATAATGAAACTTGGTCAGTGCGCCTATGAATTTTCGCTCGGCCTCTCTCTTTATGGAGTGTATTTCTGTCTGTCTTAAGCTCCTCGTCAGGAGTGATGTTTGCTTTTGCAACATAGCGCAAGTCTCTTGGGTATGTGAATTTTTCTGTGTGGGCCTGAAGTTTAACTATTGACGTTTCTGACTGCTCGATTTTTCTCTTGAGCATGGAAATCTCGTCGACGGCGGACTGGTAGGGTTGCTTGCTGGCGTTTAACAAATTAAATCAGGCCTTTGAAAATGATAAATGCCGCAACAGTGACAACAGAGTGCCGCAAAATACGGAGAGAGTCGCTTGAACGAAGACTTGATTTTCAAGAATCGTAATTGTTAACGTTCTGTAATTTGTTGTTGTTTTTTATTTAGAAAGCTTTTAAAACATCACTCAGTTCACTTTTGGTATGTGTGTAAGTGTTTCACGGCTGCATTACTTTTTTACTATGACGTTCTAGGGACGTTGATTTTGCCGATCAAGGGATGGGATATCGTTTTTTTCTATTTCTTGGGTGAAAAATCGCCGGCAAGGGTGGCCAAAGTGCCGGCTGCTATTTTGAACCCTGAACCTTGTGGCTAAAGGGAACGAAATGCATCAATAGAAACAAAGGTCTTAGTATACTGGCCCCGAAAAATATTAGTACCTTTCAACTGACTCTAATTTATTTCAATTGTTATTTTGTAAATTCTGAAATTTCATACTGTTTCTGGCCTCGGAGGGTTTAAGAAATTATTCTAAACAGTAAAATATATAATGAAACCCTTTACATTTGTCCCCCGACGGTGGTCGTAAGGTGGGTAAGAATGGATATATGTTATCAACGAATTTACACTATTCCGTGCGGCTTACTGTACTCGATGAAACACCGTGTGAGCACACAGTGAAGCAATGATTTAAAACCCTGAATCATTATTATGATCGTTATGAAATATCTGAGAGAGATACGGTTAAATGTTCTAACAAAAAAAAAATTTCAAGAAATAATATAAGTAAAGGTTTCGTTATACAAAAACAAGTAAAAATCAACGCTGGTAAAATCGAACGACGTTTCGGTGTCGTCATGACGCCATTTTCAAGTTCAAAAATGATTCAAATAAACTGTCAGGAATAGTAGCTGGAGATTAACATAAATGATTAATGCAGAGTCACGCAAATAGTTTAGCTCGAATTGAGTCCGATTGGACATTAAGAGATGGTGTCAATTCTCTAATTAGCAACATTTCGTGCACTAAACAATCAAACTTATTCCGACACTTCTTTAGGACGAAAAACTGTTTGTCAAGGTCTTTCGGGACAACACAGTGTTTGTCACTATAGTGCTTGCCAATAGATGATGATAGGTTTTTGTGCTCATTCACGCGCTGGTGTAAATGCCTGAGTGTGTACCCTACATAACTTGCATCGCACAAGTCACATTGAAATTTGTAAACTACACACTGCTGGTTTACAATAGGCGGTTTTTTCTCCTGCACTTTAAGTTCCTGTTCGATCTTGTTGCTAACGAAAACAGGTTGAATGGCTGTGTGAGTCTTCTGGCTTAGGTCTTTGAGTTGTTTGCGCACGAAGTCTGCCGAAACCTGGTCTTTGAAGGGTAGGACTATTCGAACTGTTGGGCTATCTACAGGGGCAGGTATTGGTTGCTGGTCTTCGGCCTTTGAAGCAACAAAAATCTTGATGGTAGTATCGATAAGATGTTGAGGATATTTCAGCCGGGAAAAGATAACTCTCAGTCGGTCACATTCTTCAGAAAAATAAGACCAACAGGCCGATAAGCGATACGCACGATCGAGCATGGTTTTCAACAGCCCACGTTTATAGCGCATATCGACATGGCTCTGGTAGTGGAGCAAGAGTCCCGTGTTTGTAGGTTTTATGTAAACCTTAGTCTCGATTTGAGGGGCTCTATTCAGTAGCTGCATACCAAGAAAAGGAAGCATACCATTGTTCTCTGTTTCCATGGTGAACTTTACTGAAGAGTGACAGTTTTTTTTTTTGAAAAAGGCTTTTTTTATTTCAATAACATGGTACATTACACTAATACATCACAATATTTTGTACAATATTTGATACATAAATTACACTGGTTTACGCTCCATTAAACTATAGGTTTTAGATAAAAAAAATTAAAAAAAAAAGAAAAGAAAAAACATACAAAAGTTAATTACAACAAAAATTGGTGACGTCTAGTCAATAAGGATGATATATACTGTATATATAGCGGACACCGTGCAAGTCATAACCATGTATATAATTTTTATAAGCCATAGCTTCCTTTAAACTTATCTGGGCTTATTAGAGGCTTGATTAATCATTGATTATAATTTCTCAATGCGATATTTCAATTCTAATTTTTTTATAAATTCCCTCAATCTCAGTTCTTTTAAATTTAACTTGTTAGTATAAAGATAGTATCTAGCAAATAAAAGAGCATAGTTAAACTTTTTTAACATCATAGTTGATGGAGCGGTAATTACAGTTGGAAATTTCCCAAAGAGTAATTCAGTTATGTTAGGGGAGCAGGAGGTGCCATTTTCTTCATTGAACCACTTAAGTGACTGTCTTTCTTAGATCCACAAACTTAATTTTCCTCATTGAATAGAATTCGCTCAAAATCCCTCCAGTAATTTCTTATTATAAGTAAGTAACAAATATGAAATTAGACTGGAGAAAAATTGCTTTCTTTATGAAATCTGAATGAAAACTTTTTACACCTCCTGGTGGCCTCGGCGGCCATTGGCCGGATCGTGAAATTTGGTAAAGTCCAACCATTCGCTCTTATACAAATATTGCAGCTACATCGCTAAAATAACGATACTTGTAAACAATAGGAATTGGCCTTTTAAACTGAATGAACTGGATTGAACAACTTTGATTATCAAGTAAGAGACGAGGATCTAAAGTTTGGCTATTTTGGACGTTAAAGGCTAGGTCAAATTTACCTCAACTTTTTGTAGTAAAATATCAAAAGTGGCTCGTACTCACAAGTTAAACTGCATATCAGCGGCAAGCTCCATCCTTCCGCTCTGAGAATATGTAAAAATATTTGGCCGTTCTCTACTCCTTCGATTGTTGACAAGGGGCAAAACAAGTGCTACTCGGCGAATTTGGCCACGTTGTCATTGTAACATTTCGAACCAACTTCAGTGCCAAAAGCAACATTATTACTTTTATATCACGCCAGGATTCCAATTATTTGTCAAAAACGTACCACAAAAGCCTTTTGAAGAAGATTTAAAACCAAAACTGTCGAAATCAACACTGATTTTCAGTCTAAATTTTCTGGTAATACTGTAATCTGAAACATCGAGTATCGATCGAGTGAGAATTAGTGCCGCTGACCACTGAACTGACCAAAACAATCGATTATCGGATTTCGACACGGATGTAAACAAAAGAATGGCGAGCCCAACAAGCGCTAGCAAATGCTCTTTCTTCGGAGTAGGTAAAATTGAATGCGGCGAGTCTAGAGGAAAGGAACAAGTTGTTTTACTCAAGGAGTGCAATAGTGACATTTCAAATCATTTAAGAAGTTGTCACTTGTCGCGGGCAAAGGTCACGGAATACGGATTGATATTAGCCAGGGCTGGAATATTTGATCCACCAGAAGAAAGAATTAGTCAAATGACCATTTGTCCAAAGCACCGGCACAATCTCGGAAAATATTGGCGACCGTTGAGGACATGCCAGTATCCTGGTCACGAAGGACGAAAAATCGCTCTCCATTGCAAAAATCCAATTAACTTACAGATGGCAAAAGAAATACAGAAGATGTTCATTTCACCTGTCCAAGTTGGGTCACGTAAGTATCTTTTTTATACCTTTGTCACCCAAAATCTAATCAACTCTTACTTTTTATAGGTAAATATATTTTTTGGCTTCTTTATTTTGTGATCAGGATTTCAATATATAAAAATAGGCCACTATTTATATATATATGTATATTTTTTTTTTGCGGAATTTTGGCAAGTTTTGAGCAACTTCGCTGACCTCGCACCCGAATCGAAACAGTCGCTAACAAAACTGCGGTCTCCAACTATGTATCTGCTCTTGTATACACAGCTTTATTGCACGGTCATAATCATGCTACTTAAATACTAAGGTGGATTTGTATACACATATACGTCTTTTTTTAATTGAACAAAGAAAATGCCATTGAATGGCATCCTTATAGGCATTTTCTTATTGTATGCCTCAATGTAATACATGTACGTGATATTTGTGATATTTTATTTCTTTGACAATTTTGTTCTATTCCGTTTATATAAGCGGCTAGCTATTTTAGACAAGATACCGTCTAAAGAAGTGACATAACTCGTCCATTACCGCTGAGTCGTGCAGCCGAGTTTTCAGTTTTGTAGGATGAAATCTAAGTCTCTAAGTTAAGCCCCTAGTTATTTGTTTAAGGGCAAGTAGGTCCCTGTATTTTCATGTTTTACGAATAAAAATGATTGTTTTATAGTGGTTCATGCGCATTTCGAATTTCAAGTAGACATCTACTTTCACTTTTCACTTATATCCTCTTGGAGAATAGGTCCAGAATAGACATCTAAGTTACACAATTTTATAAATTTAAGGAATGCCTTATTTTCTGTAAAACTACGTCATTTTGATGATCTACCTCTAAAATCATCGGCAATAAATCTACGAGAAGTACTTTGAGTTGAAGTCTTTTATTACATTTTTTTAGGTATAAAACTAGAAGACCGTACCTACTTTCTAAACTTTTCAAGCTTCAAAAACGCGGACACGAATCTATAAAGCCACATGGGCTATCGTGTAAAGGTTACGTTTCTCTTTTGAGTAAAACTGTTATATGGACCACACTAAGCCGCCTTTTTCATTATCAATAGCTCAATTGCGATATTTTAAAATTCAGCCTAAAACAATAGACATCACTACGAGGCTCCGGGGAATTAACCCCACAAACTCTATAGTTTGGTCCCCGGAGCCTCGTAAGGAGGTCTATTGTTTTAGGCTGAATTTTAATATATCGAAATTGGGCTATTGTATTCTGTCTATCCTATATTATACTTCATGACGTCATATCTACCAACAGCAATCTGTTCTACTTGCTGGAAGATTCATGCGCAGACGGTAAAAGCCAATGCGTCACGTGAACCACAAGAGGTGGAAGAAGACACCGAAGTAAGGTAAGCTGCGATTGGCCTTGCTGTAACCGAAGATCATGAAAAACATGTGCATGTAGTCAAGAGAAGACGCAAAATGTGGAAGTTTTGTACACTGTATTTAGGGGCGTATCTAGCGCAGGGGGCAGGAGGGGGGGGTACGCCTCCCCGCTTCACCTGAAATGACCTGTGGCGTGCTAATACAACTGGCGTTCTGCGACAAAACCACCTTTTCTTAGTGGTGCACCCCCTTCAAAGAAAAATCCCTTGGTATCCTTGTTTGACCGATTTATTACGAAGAGAGAACGACTTCATGTGCGTGCCCGGGACGCTAATCAAACAAGAAAGAATAACTATATATTAGACGTTTCAATGCGCGCAGATATTTTGTTTATTCTACGCAAACATGCAGGGCATGATAAGCATGTAACGCATAAAAGTTTGCATAAATGGATGAATAGCTTGATGAACAAAGATATTTTCTCACATATTGTAATTGTTACCAAACAGAGCCTCCAAATTACAAGCATTTCAAACTATGAGTACAATGCTATCAACTCCCTCAACTGAACACGCACAGCAAAGAGTTGAAACGGACTGGACGCCAATTAAGGGATATGACTCAGAAGAGGATGCCAGTAAGACCGAACAGAACTTAGCTGTTATAAATGAGAGCATAGATGCCTTAGCAAAATGTTCAGATGAAGGGAGAACCAGCCCCTTGACATGTCAAATGCAGACAACGTGGGAGGAAACAGGTAAAGAAGCGAGAAAGGCTTTTGTAAGAAAGGCAAAGGAAGCGTGCATGGTAGTATGTATGGCGATAGCCCCGGAAGATGGAGCAAGGTTGTTTAAAGCTGTTTGCCAAGATGGCAATCCTGACATTGAAAAAGAGCTCCAACCTCTTCTTTCAGCTTACAAGAATGCACCTACCAAGGAAGCAAAAACCCAGATTCTAAGCATTTATGCAGACAGCTATCCTGCCAAGAAACTTATTGAAGTACACACATTGTATGATCCAATAACAGAATGGCAAATCCGAAAGGCTAAGCTTCACGCTAAGAACAATGGTCCCGATGCTCCACTTGAAAAGCCAGTTTTTCACAGAGTAAGACTTGACGTGGTTAAAGTCGAGCACTTTTTGGATTTCATTAACAGGCCTTATTTCCATCAAGATGTTGCCTACGGCACACGTACTCTAAAACTGAGCAGTGGCGAAAAACTGGTCATGCCAAATGTGGTTAGGACTGTTACCCGGTCGACAATGCTTGCGCAATATTGGCAATATTGCAGCGAGGAAGAATTTGAGCCGTTGAGTCGGGCAACTCTTTATCGCATTTTGGAGGTACGTGAAGCGTCTCAACGTAAGGCATTGCAAGGATTAGATAATGTAGCAGCGGATGGGGCGACAGCCTTCAATACCATTGAAAAAATAGTTGATGAGCTTGAAAAGGCTGGGGCTGACCCAGAATGGTCAGTAAATGTCAAAGAGAAACTAAATGATGGCAAAAAGTACCTGAAAACAAATTATAAAGTGCACTGCAAAGAAGATGGTAGTCCATGTGCAGATCACTGTAGAGCCTTCGCCCTTAGTGATCCGAGCATTGAAGCATTTAAACAGGAATGTAACCACCAGCACAACCTCCAGTGTGACATGTGCGAGGGTCTGAAATTAGTTGTGGGGGAAATTGAGAATTCTTTGCAGAATGAAAAAGGCACTTTGTGTTTCTATAGTACAGAACAGCAAGGTGATCTTCTCTACGACTTTCTGCAAGCCAAAAAAGATCTATTTGATTGGAAAGCCCACATCTTGCGTTCCGAAAATCAAGAGCAAGCAAAAAATGATGTGTTAAGTTCACTTGACCATACGACAGCACTAATAACAATGGACTGGGCCATGAAGTTCCAGTGTCGAAAATTCAGAGAAAAGCAAGCGGAATGGTTTGGCAAAAGAGGTTTGAGCTGGCATGTCAGCAGTGTTATTCTAAAAAGTGAGCAGGCTGAAGAGCCAGTTGCTACAACCTATGTACACCTCTTCGATTCGTGTACACAAGACTGGTTTGCGGTTGCTTCCATTTTAGAAAACCTCTTGGTAACACTCAAGGCCCACAACCCTTCCGTTAACAGCGTCCACCTTAAGTCCGATGAGGCAGGATGTTACCATAACAACCTGTTGATAGCTAGTATTCATGACGTAAGCAAACGTGTTGGAATTGCTGTTGAAACCTACTACTTTTCAGAGCCACAACATGGTAAGGACATTTGCGATCGCATCATTTGTCCCATGAAACTATCGGTTAGAAAATATTGTGACGAGGGTCATGACATTCAATCCGTAAAAGACATGAGAGGAGCTCTTTTGGAGAGACCTGTCAAAGGCGTCACCGTTGCTGTTGGCGAGGTGATTGAAGGTCACAAGACAACTGATGTAACAAAAATACCACATTTCAGCATGTACCACAACTTTGAGTTTTTACAGGAAGGAATCCGTGTCCAGAAAGCATATTCTGTTGGCCCAGGGGAAACTGTGAACTATGACAATATCATCCGTATACCACAGGGTCCTACATCATTGGAAATCAAGGACGGGCAAGACTTCTCTAAGATTGATGTCACCAGAGGTTTGAAGAATAAACAGCCAACCCAAACTAACACTTCAGAATTGTTTCCCTGTCCTCAGGAAGGCTGCTCTCAAAGCTTTAAAAGGTTTGACGCGCTTCAACATCATCTTGATTGTGGTCAGCATGGAAATGAAATACGCCAGGAATCATTTTATGATCAGTTGCGTCGTGACTGGGCAGCACGGTTTTCTACCCTTCTCCCCGAGAATCGTCCCAGGCCCAAACCACTTACTCCATCCACGGCGGATGCTTCCTCCCTGCCAATGGGTTGGGCCCTGCAAAAGCCAAGACCTGGGGGGATAAGGTACTCTGAGAAAGTGAGGGACTATTTAAAGACAAGATTTGACGCGGGTGAACAGTCAGGTCGTAAAGCAGATCCTAATCAAGTAGTACTCGACATGCGAAACGCTCGAACAGCCGAAAATGAAAGATTATTTATGAGAGAAGAGTGGCTTTCAAAAGGGCAAATTCAGTCATACTTCTCCAGGCTCGCAGTACTCAAAAGGAAACAAGCTAGTAAGCCTGAGACCACCGCGTCTGATCCAGCAGAATTGCTTGACATTGAAGAACTGGTGGAAGAGGAAATTCGTTTGCAACAAGTGGAAGAGGTTTCTGAGAAGATGTCAGTGCAGCATCCAATTTACTACGACTCCTTTAACCTCTGTGAACTTCATCAGAACCAAAAGATCAGCTCCTTTAATGTTAGCATGCTGAAGTCAATTTGCAGTCATTTTGAAATTTCGTTTAAGTCAAAAGAAAGGAAATCTGAGCTTGTTGGGAAACTTACAGCGATGATTTCCGAGTGTTCCTGTAGTTCCTGTTGAAAACTTTAGAGCGAAAAAAGGAGAGTTTCCAGTACAGTTTTCTCGTTCGCTGATGCCGTCCACGAGATAGGCCGTCGAGCATTTGTATTATAACGTAAATGCGCAAAGACTTTTAGTAGTTGTAGTAAAGTTCGCGGGAAAACACCATTTCTGCTTTATGATTGGCTAAGGGCAGCCAAGCGCAAAGGTGCACATCCAGGACTTTTATTTTGATGTTAACCTGCTAAGTTTAACTTAACGCTCTTGGCGCTTCGAAATTTCTTTATACATTTGTTTTTTTTTCATTTAGCTGTCAAAATAAAGAAAACAGGATGATAGCTTTAGAATGAAAATTGACTGAGTTCTGTGTTTTTAGCCAAGGAAGGCAAATGTTGTTCAAGTTCAGGTAAGCTATGTACTTTGTGTGGCGGAGTTGACTTGGTAGAAATACATTCATCGTGACAGACAACTTCTCTTCGTAAATAATTTTAGCCTAATTTTACATCTTTAAATAATAAATAAATAATCGCGCACTGGAAACAGATTGCTTGAAAGGAAGAGTCTGGGATATTTCTAAATTTGTGTGGAATCAAATGAAAGCGAGGCAAGCCCGCATTGACTTTGTTCATCATATATTTTCAAACGTCGAACAAGAACGATCGCTTCCATCGATCGCAGGTGAATTAATTCTCCACTGAAAAGCTTAGGAAATTTACTATATATATACTGAGTTGCTCGGCGGGACGGTCAGTTTAATTTATTTTTACAATGAGACAGAGAAACAAGACAAATAATTTTCTTTGTTCAATCGAGCTTCATCGATGAATCATGATCAATCAAAACTTCACTGTGCAGGTGATAACAGATTGTTATTAGTTTTATCTTAAAATTGTACACGTAGTTATTTTTTGGTCAAATTACAACTGTAATTGCAATATTCTTGAACAACGGAAGTTTTCTTGCTTTTGTACTGGAAAAGTCAACTCGTCGAGTAGCAGTTGTGGTTTCAATACGAGCGAGGGAAGCATCAAATATTTTTACGAGTGCAGATATCATATACTCCCCCATGTTTAGAAAGGGTAAAATATTGCGTCTCCGTATATTATTTGAAAATAATAATAATAATAATAGAATATTACCTTGCAAGCAAAAGTTTTAGGAATTTAATTAAATGACCGTGCGATTGAGACTCGACTGGAGGTACACTCGTTGAAAATTCACTACATAACGCAACCCAGCAAATACTCAATTTCTTGCATAACTTTCTTTTTCATTTCAACGAACTTGGTTTTATACTAAGAGCTTGCTTTTTGTCATATAAATGAAGCCATAGGGACGTCTTCCTCGGTGAGATCGAATTCTTCACCTCCATCATTATTTTCTTGGACAAGCGGGCTTGATGACGATTCAAAATTTCCCGCGAACTTTACTACAACTACCAGAATTCTTTGC
This sequence comes from Siderastrea radians, assembly GCA_964017195.1. Taxonomy (NCBI): domain Eukaryota; kingdom Metazoa; phylum Cnidaria; class Anthozoa; order Scleractinia; family Rhizangiidae; genus Siderastrea; species Siderastrea radians. The sequence continues at coordinate 11,797,677 of OZ024895.1, read as the reverse complement.
GCATTTACGTCACAATGCAAGGAGCTGGGCTAAAATCATGTATTTTCTATATGGTCGCCGTGAAACAGAAATAGAAACTTGTCAAGATAGAGAGTTTTTGAAGAAACCCGTTACGCTAATCGTGGCCTGTTCACATTAATAGTTATCCTAGAAACAAAACTTGATGCAGTTTGTAAGATATTGTATCTTCATATTTTTTATGTGTCGATAAAAAATGAGCTTTCTTTACCCTAAAACTAAGGTGTGAGGACAAAATGTTATAAAAACTAGTGTGAACAATTCATTTTATCCTCCTAAGTCGGGATAAACAAAACTAGTTTGCCTTCAAGATCAAGAAGCAAACGCCGTATTATTGTGGTCACGTAGAAAACGAGACAGGAAGTCATTACTTTAACACTCTTTATCTGTTTCGATAAGAGTAGAAAATCCAGCAACATTAGGAAATTACATGTCAGTGAGGTTTCAACGAGTTTAAAAGGGATGAAGTGTTTCTATCGTTATTCCCCTCCCCTCTCCATCGTTTTGCCCTACTTGGTGAGCTGACGACTAAACTGATCAGCGGATGTTAGACCACGATTGGTAAGTACGTTATGTATGGGGAACTACCAAGATGGCGGACTGCAGAAGATCAATCTGTGGCTGTAAAAGTTGCTGTAAAATGGACTATCTCGGCGTGATAAATTCCGTTCAGATTAAAGCGGATTGCACGGTGATTTCTTCCTTCGCTGCAAGATAAATGTACAAGTGATCTAACAAAATTCGCATCTATTTGGCACTGAAGCTGGTTCGAAGTGTTACAATGACAACAGGACCAAATCCGCCAAGTAGCACTTGTTTCGTCCCTTGTCAACAATCGAAGGAGTAGAGAACGGCCAAATATTTTTACATATTCTCAGAGCGGAAGGATGGAGCTTGCCGCTGATATGCAGTTTAACGTGTGAGGACGAGCCACTTTTGATATTTTACCACATAAAGTTAAGCGAAATTTGACCTAGCCTTTAACGTCCAAAATAGCCAAACTTTAGATCCTCGTCTCTTACTTGATAATCAAAGTTGTTCAATCCGGTTCATCCAGTTTAAAAGGCCAAGGCTTATTGTTTACAAGTATCGTTATTTTAGCGATGTAGCTGCAATATTTGTATAAGAGCGAATGGTTGGACTTCACCAAATTTCACGATCCGGCCAATAGCCGCCGAGGCCACCAGGAGGTGTAAAAAGTTTTCATTCAGATTTCATAAAGAAAGCAATTTTTCTCCAGTCTAATTTCATATTTGTTACTTACTTATAATAAGAGATTACTGGAGGGATTTTGAGCGAATTCTATTCAATGAGGAAAATTAAGTTTGTGGATCTAAGAGAGACAGTCACTTAATAACTTCTGTAAAAAACTCTTTCGACCATCGACAGTGGATGAAAGAATGGCCAATTGAGTCAGGTTCCTGACAATATACGCATGCACTGTCACTTTCTATTCCATATAAACAAAGTTCCTTTCTTGTTACAATAATTCTGTGTAAAAATTTAAAGTAAAACTCTCTCAAATTGTTTTCTTTACAGATATTTCTTAGATGTTTGAAATAGCCCGTCAATTCTATTTCGTTGGACTGCAGATCGCGAGCCCATTTCCTAGGCGCCTTGAGTTCTGGATTGTCTTTGTTTATGAAAAGCCAATAATAATCTCTGCTCTTCCATTTCAGAAGATTTATGTTTATTGAAGATGATAGCTGAAAGAAAGTATCATCTGGTAAATAAGTAAATTTATGGTCCAAATTTAGTTTTGCTTTTTCAACTAGTCGCCTGGGTATTGCTGAGACCACCTGTAAATACTGTAAGAAGTTACATTTTAAGTTATATTTTGTGGCGAATTCACTATGCGAGAGAAAAGCACCGTTATTCGTAAGGAGGTCGTGAACTCGGAAAATCCCTTTCTGAAACCACGATTTATAGAAAAAAGTCTTGCGATCTATAAGAATTTCTTTATTGTTGAATAAAACCAAGTCTTGCCCAAGGTCAGTTTCGTAAGAGGATTTTAATTCATGAAAGCACTGTAGCAATACTTGGTAAAACTGGGGCATACCGGTCTGCTCAAGAAACCTCGAATCGTAGTTACATCTTAACAAGAAATTTAGACCACCGTACATGTCGAAAAAGTGGTTTGGGATTGCTTTCCAAACCTGGCTCCATTCCTCATCATTAGATAAAAGCCTTGATATCCAGGCGAGCCTTAGGGATTTGGCCATTACATCCGCATTTGGAACACGTATTCCTCCTTTATCATAGTTTTGGTACATTACTTGACGCTTGATCTTGTCTTTCTTTTTTTCCCAAATGAATTGGAAAATAGTTGTATTGATAGTTGGAATACAAGTCAAAGGAACATCCAGAATTGATCTAGAGTAAACTAATTGCGGGATACCAAGGGATTTTATTATTAGGCATCTACCTAATATGGAAAACTTACGTGACCGCCAAACCTCTAGTTTAGAGGCTAATTTGTCAATTTTAACTAGAAAATTCTTTTTATTATTTTGCCTTTCGTTGTATGATATGAAAATGCCTAATGCTCGAACCGGTTCTTTAGGCCATTTAAACCCAAATGGTTTTTCTTCTCTTTCCCTCCAAGGGCCGAGCCATAAAGCTTTGGTTTTAGTGGGATTTAATCGTAAGCCGGAGACATTCCCGAAGGCGTCCACCACTTCGATTGCTTTTTTAGTAGAGTCGCAACTGTTGCAAATTAATGACGTGTCGTCTGCAAATTGACTTATCTTAGCTTCTGAATTGAAGACTTTGATTCCCTGTATTTCCTTGTTTTGTCGAATCTTGCATGCTAAAATTTCAGCGCCTGAATTTCGTTGTATCATTTATGGATGCCTCGGATAGCAAGCGTAGATATTCCGACTTATCCATGATGACTACTCCTGACTCCTACTCCGGAGAGGGCCCAAACCCCCCAAGTCACTCCTCAAAGCCATCCACCAGCTGAGGCAACGCGATGATATTGTCATCACGAAACCAGACAAAGGGTCAGGAGTAGTCATCATGGATAAGTCGGAATATCTACGCTTGCTATCCGAGGCATCCATAAATGATACAACGAAATTCAGATCGGTTGATCTAGAGAGGCCGAAGACTAGAGGCAGACCACCCAAACATTATCATCCACTCCTTCAAAAGGAGAAAGACCTGGAATCTACTGTTCGCAGAATTCTACCCAAACCGATTGCCGATTCTGTGCGCCCCACAGGCTCGCGGCTAGCACACCTGTATGGTTTACCCAAGACCCACAAAGATCGTCTGGTTATGCGCCCCATCTAATCTGCCACACAAACGTACAACTATGGATTGGCGAAATGGTTAGAAGAGAAACTACAGCCTTTGTCTTACAACCAGTACACGATAACAGACACCTTTGAGTTTGCGGACGAAATTCGCAAATTACAGATCAACAATGGAGATATTCTAGTGTCGTATGATGTTTCCTCACTTTTTACCAACGTGCCCCTAGAGGAAACCATACAGATACTCGCTGATAAAGCTTTTGCAAATAACTGGTTCAATGAAACACACCAGTTGAACCTCAGCAGAATGGACCTTGTAGATCTTCTAAGAGCATTCACCAAAGACCAACTGTTCCAGTTCAATGAGCAACTGTATGAACAGATCGATGGCGTAGCCATGGGCTCACCACTCGGGCCACTGCTAGCCAATGTCTTCATGGGATCCATTGAAGATACTCTTGAGCGTGAAGGCAAAATGCCTTCATTTTACAAGAGGTACGTCGATGACACACTGACCATAATGCCGGACACAACATCAGCGGCTACTTTTCTTCAGGTCCTTAACAACTGTCACTCTTCAGTGAAGTTCACCATGGAAACAGAGAACAATGGTATGCTTCCTTTTCTTGGTATGCAGCTACTGAATAGAGCCCCTCAAATCGAGACCAAGGTTTACATAAAACCTACAAACACGGGACTCTTGCTCCACTACCAGAGCCATGTCGATATGCGCTATAAACGTGGGCTGTTGAAAACCATGCTCGATCGTGCGTATCGCTTATCGGCCTGTTGGTCTTATTTTTCTGAAGAATGTGACCGACTGAGAGTTATCTTTTCCCGGCTGAAATATCCTCAACATCTTATCGATACTACCATCAAGATTTTTGTTGCTTCAAAGGCCGAAGACCAGCAACCAATACCTGCCCCTGTAGATAGCCCAACAGTTCGAATAGTCCTACCCTTCAAAGACCAGGTTTCGGCAGACTTCGTGCGCAAACAACTCAAAGACCTAAGCCAGAAGACTCACACAGCCATTCAACCTGTTTTCGTTAGCAACAAGATCGAACAGGAACTTAAAGTGCAGGAGAAAAAACCGCCTATTGTAAACCAGCAGTGTGTAGTTTACAAATTTCAATGTGACTTGTGCGATGCAAGTTATGTAGGGTACACACTCAGGCATTTACACCAGCGCGTGAATGAGCACAAAAACCTATCATCATCTATTGGCAAGCACTATAGTGACAAACACTGTGTTGTCCCGAAAGACCTTGACAAACAGTTTTTCGTCCTAAAGAAGTGTCGGAATAAGTTTGATTGTTTAGTGCACGAAATGTTGCTAATTAGAGAATTGACACCATCTCTTAATGTCCAATCGGACTCAATTCGAGCTAAACTATTTGCGTAACTCTGCATTAATCATTTATGTTAATCTCCAGCTACTATTCCTGACAGTTTATTTGAATCATTTTTGAACTTGAAAATGGCGTCATGACGACACCGAAACGTCGTTCGATTTTACCAGCGTTGATTTTTACTTGTTTTTGTATAAAGAAATAATAATAAAAAAAATAACTCAATACTCACAGCCTTTCTTCGGAGTGGTGGACTTCATGTTATCAAAGCACATCGACAAAATAAAAGAAAGAAAGAAGAAAGAAATTATCCACTAGCTAGTCGATAACAGCCCTCCTTAGGAATAGTCCGTTGACTTTGAAGCCGGGGGCAGGGAATTCGACATCATCACCCCCCCCCCCCTCCCCCTTTACACAAACATTGAACGTTTACAACCTCTTTCACAATCTAAATAGATACCCCCAAAACTTTGTGACCAATATTGAACTCGGCATAATCTGCTGGGACATGTCACTTTTTACTAGACTTGCAATTTCCCTGGGAAAAATATGTAAACAGGCATGTTCGCCAAATTTTAATTTTCTTAACGTTCTTTCAGTAATTTGTGTAGTTTTAGGCCATTTTCGGATTCTTTAGAGCATTGGCTGTGATAACTATTTTCTCAATGTTCAATAGTGGTTTTCCAAAGCTTTGTAAATATAATGGAATCGAAGAAAATACGTTAAAGATAGCGGCCGTTTGGAAAGTATAAAGTAATCTGCACGTCATAATTATGATCTTTCCAACTGATGTATGTCTGGCCCGGGGGTGGGGGTACTCCGGATTTCAAGTGACGGGGATGATCGAAGGATTTTTTGGGTTTGAAATTTTCGATTCCGGGATTTTTTGGGGGGAAGTATTTTTTTGTGTGTGGCTCGATTCAAGTAAGGATTTTTTAAGCATTCAAAACAATCTCAAGATTCTTGGTAGTGCTGACTGTGTAGTTCGTGTTATATCATGTAATCCTTTCTGGAAATTTTTAAGGCTTGGAAATTCGGCATGGGATTTTTGTTTTTTTGGGGGGGGTTTAATTTTTGGACCAGGGATTTTTTGGGTTTTGATTTTTGCCCCCATTCGATCATCCCCGTCACTAGAAATCCGGCATACCCTCCCTGTGATGTCTGCCCCCCTCCCCCCCCCCCTAGATTAGCAGCTGCTACCTGTGGGTCTGTCCACTGAAACTACGGCAATCAAGAATTTCAGATAAAGTTGAAGTTGAAGTTACCACGTCATGTTGCAAGCTAGTAGGAAACCCTTTTTAAACATACTATACACCCTCCAAGTTTCATTATCATAGCGTTTAAACACTCAGAGAACCCTGATTATAAGTAAATCAAAAACTAATACCAGTGTGGTCACACCTTACCGGTTACAACTGAAAGGACAAAACATACAGCGCATCAACTAATAAGAATTTGAAGCAAAAACGCACAACCCAGGGGAGCTATCATCAATGTTTTCTTTAGCGTTTGACTGATTGGAAAACACCACGTCTGCTCTCGGATAAACTAATGTTGATCTAGTTTAAGAACAAACTATATGACAGGGCTCATAATTTCTTTATGTCATAGAAAATAAAGATAAGCAGACTTAGCTTGCGATTGTAGGCAGTTACTCATTACTGTTTTTTTTCCCACAAAGTTACATTGTAGGTAATCATAATTAACCAATTAAGTACTCACTCCTGGGATCTTTTCTACATTTCCTCCTCTTGTGTACCCACCATGCGACAATGCCAACCACAAAAGCAATTAGAACCACCCCCGCAATAGCAAGGACGACAATTTTCCAAACAATTGCTAAAACAGGCAAAAGTACAGAAGAATTGTATTTTTCCATTTCACTTTGTAACTGTAACATTAACACCCCGAACAAGTATTAATCTACGTAACTCTTAAGAAAACAAGAAAACCTGTGGCTTATCAAAGACAGACCCTTACAAGCTGGAGTTCATTTGTGAGCCGGTAGGTTCCTGAGTTAAGGAATTCTCAACATTTTTTTGCTTTCTAAATTGCAAAAAACAGAAAAAAAACAAAACAAAACAAAACAAAAATACATATAGCAAAAATGAAAACCCGCAAGAACGTCAAACCTAACCGCACTTGGCAGAATTAAGCCTCTGAACAGAATTTTCCTACAGCCCTCACATTTTCAGTATTAGAAATGTCACGCGTTACATAAAATTGCGTTACCTGCATATTTATGTAACTACGAAATTCCTCTCTTTCTGCAATGCTACAAGACGGTGCCCCAGAGGCCAGTCTTGATAATCCAACAAGCTCCATTAAATTAAAAATGATTGATTCTTTTTCGACGTGAAATGTATGGCTTTTTAAAAGTTACGCTATCCAGGACAACACAGCAATATACATTTGTAGCAACTATAGGACCTGTGCAAAATATTTTCCTTCTTATACTTAGCCATCTTTTTTTCTTATATATATATAATTGTCTTAAAAAATAATAAAACAATCCTCAATCACTAAGATTGAAGACCCTTGTTTTAAGAAATTAGAAATCTTGGGTGACTTACTCGAGCAGTTTTTGTCTTTTATAAACGTTTCTTTGCAAACTGGTTCTGCAAAAGAGAAAAGAAAGATAAGGATAAGATAAAGATAAAGATGAGTTTTTTACATTAATCAAAGTGAATCCCAAAGGAAAAATGCACAAGTGGCCGAGGCCGAGTGGCAGGGTGGCCGAGTGGTTAGGGTGTTGGACTTCGAGTCCGTGGGTCCCGGGTTCGAATCCCACTCTGAGCACTTCATGGATTTGTTTCTCGGTTGTCCCGAGTTATAAATCCTTCGGCTGCGCTTGTATATAGCCAACTGGTTTGCCTCCCGCCAGTTGGGATTTTTAAAACATGTTATGTTCCATTTACAATATTTGTTTCGTTTGTTTGTTAAATGCTCGGCCCCACTAGCAATTTGCTATAAACACTTGCCGAGGGTAAATAAAGGATATTTATTTTATTTATTTATTTACAAGTCAACAATTCACACAAACTTAAACAGGACAGACGTACATACTGAAGGGAGTGCTGCCAAAGTTAAATGTTACTAGGCCTACTCATGCTATTGCACTTTAAGTTTGAATAAGAACGTTTTGAACACAACAAAATACTGGTCAGGAAAAGTATGTTACCTACAGCTGAGGTGAGAGACCAAGACATATCTTAAGGCCCACTACTAATAAGGAGAACTTTTAAAGAATAAATTCTACGGTAGATGCCAGGAAACTGTCTCATACAGTTATAGTTGTTAGTTTAAGGACGTTGTATTTAATTCTGAAATGTTCGAGAACACTGTGTTCTGTAAATGGTTTGAACCCAGGAGTCATACCATAAGTCGGTAAATTATGATCGTCCGGGTGAGTGTAGTCTTGAGAAGGACTGTTTGTGCTGACATTGACTGACGTTTCGACAACTTGAGCGGAAGTCATCATCAGAGTCAAGTGAACTGTGAATCGTCAGTAGATGTTATAAGTCTCTGGTCGTTGTCCTGATTGGTCGACGTTACTATCGAACACTGTGTTCGATAGTTAGACTTTCTAAAAGTCGTTCGGTTCTCGTTTCCGGTTTGGTGGTAGTAGACACCGGTGCGAACGACTTTTATCACTTGCAGGGCGCCAAAATTACAGGAGGAATTTTCCTCCTGTAGAATTGACCAATCAGAGAACAGCGTTGGCAAGTTCACGTCAGTCAAACCAGATCTTCGCCAGACCCGCCAGATAATGATCGATCACGCGTGAAAGATGAAACCAGCAATCTGTTATTTGCAGGTAGACTTTCTTGTCGTGTTGTGAGTAAATATAAATTATGGCTTACGGAAAGCAAATTACAAAGATGCCCGAGAACATCAGCGAAAAGTTATCCAAGCTTACTGCAGTGGAAAAGATGTGTTTGTTTCGGCGCCTACGGGATCGGGAAAGAGCTTGACATTCGAAGTAGCTCCATACGTTTTGGACTATTTACAGCATGGCGAGAGAGAAGAGGTCTTGTCAATTTGCTTGGTTGTTGTGCCACTGGTCGCTCTCATGAAAGACCAAGTTGCTTCACTACTCGCACGAGGGATGTCGGCAGCTGCTGTAGGAACAGATTGTTCGAGTGAACAACTGAAAGAAATAACTGATGGAAAGTATTCCCTGGTTTTTGGAAGCCCCGAAGCACGTCTAAACAGCCATCGAGGTATTTTTCGCGGGGAACTAAGAAAAAACCTCAAGGCTGTTTTTATCGATGAAAGCCACTGCATTGCGAAATGGTAAGCGGCCGCTTTGTTATTGTTTACAATTTAAATTACACTTTAGACGTAATATTTTCGAGGAAGAGGGCCCCTTATTTACATATTCTCTGAGTGCTTTTTAGAACAAAGCATATAGAACCAAGAAGAAGCTCCAGATTTCGGCCGGTTTTGGTCTTATCCGACCCAGAAAACAATCTTCTTCGTAAGGCCGCATTTTCAACTGACCCTCGCAAACAAATATTTTCAGGCACAACGACGCGAACAAAACATTTCGTTGGAGTGTTTTCCTCCGCCATGAGCTCCGAGCGTAGAATTGACTACATATCGAAAGCGCGAAAATGAGCGGCTTTTACCTCCAAAAACCATTACTTGCGAAAAGAAAATTTGACAGCTTGACAGTTTAGCGAACAACTTTTGGAAAGTCTAGACAGTTTTGACACCCGGTTCAGCTAGTTGGAAAGAGTAATTTGGGCCAATAGGTACATTGACCAATATTTTTACGCTTTGCATTAATATTTTCATCTGTAGCCTGTTTGCAGATGTCTCCTATTCCCATCAATGAAAACAGGAGTCTGCACAAGGGTTATCTAAAATATGTGTGCTAAACAAGTTGTAACTAAGGTGATCCTAAACAGTGGATGTAAGCAGTAGTCTTACTGCACCTTGTGTGCTTCCAGTGTCGGTGGCTTTTATGGAATCGGGATCCACAGTAAACTTGCCAAAGTCGCCTTGTTGTGCTGCAGTCTTCAGAGCAGATATCACATCACTTTCACTCACAACTTTGTTGAACCGCAGAACGAGATCAACAATCACACTTCCACACCTAAAAACAACAACAACAACAAAAATCCGCTGCATTGTAAAAGTTCTGAAAGTAATTTCTACTGAAACTTAAACCTCACAAACAATCCACATCTCAATGCGTAAATAATTAAACTGTACTCACTATGTCACGTGCAAAACGATATAAAATCTGAGCTTATCGCCTTCCAACACCACGGGTTGGATGATCTGTGGTCAGCCGGTCTTATTTTCTAGGTAAACGTTTGCAAAAAGTCCTCGACATTTGGTAATAAGCTGAAAAACGTTCAGATTTCTGAAAGAGGTTGAAAAACATTTCAAGAGCACGCTGCCGTGCTCCATGAGTGGTATCCATAATGGCTTGTCTCAAAGTTTCTGACAAGAGCCACAGTCACCACTTCATTGGATATTCCAGTGTATGTCAAACTTTTAAAAGAGAACATTGCATGTGAAACATAATTAAGGTGTTTCGATACAGTTTTTTGGGACCATACCTCACTTTTAAAATCGGCTGTTAGACAGTCTTCATCTTGTCGGATCAACGTGAAATTTGCACTACTTGTTGGTTTTGGATTGAACTTTAACGTGGTTTACATTTTGTGAAAATCGATATTTCCATGACAACGATAAACAAAAATCCTGGAAAACAGAAAAATTGAAATTTTGCGCGATCCAGATTTCACTTTGAAAAGCAAATACCAACATCTTAGGGTGCGTTTCTTTGGGAAAATCCAAATCCGGATTCTTGTATCCAAAAACGGATTTTGCGTTTCTTTACCTAAATCCGAAAATGGATTAATCAGGGATTAGCGATCTGAAGAATCACACTCCGAGTGGATACATCAGATCAAATCTAAATCCGGATTTTTAGGATTCATGATCCGTGCGTTTCTTTGGGGGACGGATCCGAAAATAGTACATCTGTCAAGCGGTCTTCCATGCAAATTTACTGGTCTCGCCATATTTTCTCTCGATCTTGCGTGACAAAACATTAGATCGTGAAAAGGAAAATTCAGGTGATTATTCCGTTCCGTATATTTGAAAAGGTTTCTCCAAAAGTACAGACGGAAGCATTGACACGTCAGGATAACTTCATTTGTGTACCATTTCTGTAATTCAGGGACCAGATTTTGCTAACTGTGAACGCAAATAGCGAGTTCACTTGAACTACTGCAGATACTGTCCTTGTTTATAAATTATTTGTATTCCATTCTAGTTGAATTCTAGGGCAGTACGAGAGAAATATCGTTCTGACATATATATTGCGTGCCTCCAGCCTGTCTTGTCATGACAAAATAATCCTTTTTCGGATTTTGCGTTTCTTTGGTGTCGAAGAATCCATATGATCTGGGATCACAAATCCGTTTTCGGATTTTCCCAAAGAAACGCACCCTAAACTGCAGTGTATGGCAAACAAAATATACAAGAACCAAAAAATTCTGTATGTTTGTTTTGAAGTAAATCGCAAAAACATTTTCAACCGTTGTGTTTGCATAGTAATAGTAAATGCACCGAAATATAATCAATGCTTTGATGAAATGGCTAGAAAGTACTGTTGAAATGTGTCTTTTACTTACTATTTCACGCCTAAAAAGTTTTGTTGAAACTGGTGTTTGCGATCTCGAGAACGAATTGTTTTTCTAAGGTCGTTTGCGTAATCGTTTTGTGGTAATTTTTGAATTTGAGCGCTTTTGCGAAAATCTTAAGAACGGCTCGATAGATTTTTTTAAAACATTAAACACGCGTCCTTGACGATGTGATCAATTTTAGTGTTGAGTCTTATTAACATTGATTCACTGGAACACTTTTAGATTTAACGTTAAAGAGGACGTATGAACCGACGGAAAAGCTTGCGTTACAAATTCACAGTTGGCAATTAAGTGCTAATATATTCAAAGTAATGCGTTATTCGTTGCTTCGTGATTTTTATCTGGTTTCTTTGTTCTTTGTTGCACTGAAGATTACAACGGAAAGCAAAAATCACGGAGGAATACATTGCGCATTACTTTGAATATATTAATATTTACTTGAGTCGGTGGCTTTTGCGTCCACGATAAATTCTCGATCGTGTCTAAAAGTACACACGAGTGACCACGAATGACCACGAGTGACCACGAGTGACCACGAGTAGACCACGAGTGACCACGAGTGACCACGCGGGACTACGAGTGACCACGAGTGAGATTGCATCAAAATATTTTGCTGATGTTACGATGACGTCATCATTACATCATTTTATCAAATAATCACTATTTCACGGCAAACTGGCCCTTTCTTGAGACCTTAATACCTGGATTCGACATTTTCGCCATTTCTGACTGAATGGGGGAGGGGCTAGGGGACGGACAGGGAGGGGGCATGGGGGGGGGGGCGTACAAACTTCCCGCCAACCACACCCTTTAATCTCGGCTCCGGCCACTTTTCTTAACTTTTACTTCCCGCCCTTTTTTCCGCCTCCTGTGCACCTCCCTTCCTCTTTTCGACCCGGAGTCCCAAATTCTCTTAAAAGTAGTTCACTTTAATAAATTTGTTAGTTTCCAATTAACTAAAGGCGGGATAATCTCATCGTCGGCCTGGTTGTTTACATTTGTCATTCTACCAGTATGTGTTTAGCGTCCTGCGGGATTTGCGCGACTTGCAAACGATTTGGACGTACTCGCAGCTACATTATTGCCTGTGAAAAGTTATTAATAATATTCAAAGAAATCTAAGATAAATAATTACCTTGATTTCCTCTTTGTAGACTGTTGTAGTTAACAAAGTGGTTTGATTGTATTGTTTTGCTGATATGAGAAATTTATAGCGTAAACCACTATAATCGTTTAACAATTAAATATTTCCTATAATGTTCCAACCCCTGAGAGTAAGTGAGACAACAACAGTTTGAGGCTGAAATGAACAAAGGCAGATTGAAGGTGCTCAATTTCACGTGAGCAGCCACACGTCATTGGTCAAGTACAAATATCCTGATGTTTGGACGTGAATGTGGCATGACCTTTAGGCATGATGATTGAAAGGTCTTATCTTGATGGCATATCGCATTGCCGATATAGTAATGCTAGGACATTAACCTCATGGTTGTCCCATTAACTTTAATTTATAATACTTATAAATTGGCTTAAATCACGTACTTTCACAAAAAACCTTTTTGTTAATTTTTATATTTGTCATTTTCACTATCTTTCTCTTTTTTCCACCCTTGGTCACTGGTAGCCTTCGAGGGGGGGGGGGGGGGGTAGGGATGGAGGTGGACAGAATTTGGGACTCCGGGTAGAAAAGAGGGAGGGAGGTGTACGGGAGGCGGAAAAAAGCGCGGGAAGAAAAAGTTAAGAAAAGTGGCCGGAACCGAGATTAAAGGGTGCGGGTGGCGGGAAGTTTGTACCCCCCAATGCCCCCTCCCTGTCCGTCCCCTAGCCCCTCCTCCATTCAGTCAGAAATGGCGAAAATGTCGAATCCAGGTATAAAGGTCTCAAAAAACGGCCAGTTTGCCGTGAAATAGTGATTATTTGATAAAATGATGTAATGATGACGTCATCATGACAGCAGCCAAATATTTTGATGCAATCTCACTCGTGGTCACTCGTAGTCACTCGTGGTCACTCGTGGTCTACTCGTGGTCATTCGTGGTCACTCGTGGTCACTCGTGTGTACTTTTAGACACGATCTAAATTCTCAGTTTCACAGCCGATTAACAAACACTCTGAAATTGTTATTTTTTTTCTATTTCAGAGTTTATTCATAAGCAAAGAATAACTATAAAGGATATTTTACTGAAAAGAGATACGGTAAATAATCGAACAGACACGGCTAGACAGCTCGTCTGAGAGCAGAATAATTGTATTCAGTTTTTGATTTTTTAAAAAACGGTCTCTCCGATGTTGTCAGTTATAATCATTTGTAGGTTTCAGCCTTTTCCCTGTTTCACCAAAACAGTTTACTGAATAAACTTTGCAAAAGTTTCCCTTTACCTTACTTTGGTGCGGAGGACAGTGCATGAGGCTCAGTCACGGCAAAACTCTTCCGTCCAAGATGTCACGCAAGCCGTTAGCCGAACAATTTACGTTATGGACATGAAACAACGAGCTGAATTTTTCTTCCACGTTTCTCAATTTTTTTTAGACCCTTTGGAAATACTGAAGTTGTTATTCTTTTCTATTTCAGAGAGCTTCTGTACGAGCGAAGGATAGACGGCACAAGTGAACAAATGTCCAGTTCTGGTAGAAGCGATTCGCCATCCCATTTATCACTTCTTTGGTTTTGCCTCAAAACGTGCTTGGTTTTGGCCGTCATTTGATGTTTTCGATTCTGTCGGTCCAAAGTAACACAACTACCTAACTGAGACCTAAATAGCAAATCAAAAGCGAGTGTAATTTTTCAAAATTTGCAACGGTACCCAAGTTTGTATTTGCAACGGCACGCATGTTTGTATTTGCAACAGCAGGTGTGTTTGTGTTTGCTGTGAAAACTCGGGTCTAACAGAAACTACAGTAATTATTGCTCTACTGCAATAATCGGCTGTCAAACTGAGAATTTATCGTGGACGCAAAAGTCACCGACTCGTTTCGTGATCGAAACCTTTCAGCTAATTACTCTTGCGGTTTGTTGCCGTTACGTTTCGAATCTGATTGGTCGCAGAACAATAAACATTCCAGAGATAATTTTAGGCGTTCATGGTTTAATGGGTTTCACTGTAACAGTATTTTCTAGCCATTTCATCAAAGCATTGATTATTTTTCGGTGCATTTACTATTACTATGGAAAAACTAAGGTTGAAAGTGTTTTTGCGATTTACTTCGAAACAAACATACATAATTTGTTTGTTCTTGTATATTTAATTTGCCATACACCACAGTTTAAGGACGTTCGCGCGAAAAACTTCTACAATACAGATTTTTTTCATACTTTGGCTACAGTCATATAATGAGTTACCTATGTCAGAAATGGAAAAAAATTGGGGGGTCATCGACTTCGTTTTCGAAATAAAGCGCGTCAAAAACTACCCCAATTTTGACAAATCGGCCCTCGTAACTCGACATGGCCTAAGTGCTTGTTAGTTGACAAATGTTTAAAATGATTCGCTGTAGACCCACTTTCTTAGTCAAATTTTACTTAAGTGGGTCTGTTAAGTAAATAATTTGAACCGGTGTCATCCTTTTAGTTAAACTCAACCTCTAAGATGGACTTTAACGAACACCGTGCAGCTTCAATAATAGTAGAATTCGATGATGCGAGGGCAGAAAAGTTGAAAAAAATCAAACTTCTACAATACAGATTTTTTTAATTTTTCACAAAACGTAGACAATCGACAAAGAAAGTGATCTACCAAAAGATGATATGGGGTCACCGAACATTTAAGAGAGTTGAACCCGTGCATAGATATTAAAGTCCCCACTAGCGCTATATATCTCCACATTTCTTCAACAGCGCGCGCACTCAATACATGACGTGGCATGACATCACGAAGTGAATTGCGTGCGCAGTAAGGATGCGCAGAAACAATTGGCGCGAACGTCCTTAAAGTGCCACTGGGACCCGAATTTTGGTATTCCATATTTTTGCATTTTCGAAAATAGCCTGTGGTTGTTAGTCACCATGCCAAATTTCAACTCATTACGACGACTGGAAGTCCCTTTTTTCGAACGGTTTTTATCGCGATTTTACGGCCGCCATTACTGGCCCTTGTTCCGGAAGCTGGCTTGCGAATTAGCGGAAGTCACGTTAGAGGCTCACCTCAAACCTAGTACCTTCATTCGGTTACTTGCCGTGGGAAATTTAACTGTCGTCGAGGGAAGATTTCCTGCCAACTGTGTGTTATACGGCCTTAAAATTTTCGTGGCTGCAGCAGTTTTAAAGGGTATTACTTGTGTTGTACAATGCTACAACAATAAATCCAACCACCGAGCTGGTATTTCGCTTCATCAAAGCCTTGCGACGGGACCCGCAATGGAAAAATGGATAATGTTCGTACTCACACAGGGGCAAATATTCAACCCGAGAGGATTTTTGTCGGCTGTTCTGATCACTTCACGGACGAGTGTTTCCAGAGGGCTGTTCATGTTTAAGATGCCATTGTTGATTCCAACTATATGGAAAAAAAAGATCCGGAAAAAAAACGAGACGAAAGGTACCTAATCTTAACGCAATTGAGGTGATAGTTTGTTTCTTTTTCAACGCATCCACCATTGTGCAAAACTTATTTTCTTTTGACGTACTTTAAGATTTATTTTGCTGGTAGAAAACCCTTTCAGTTCTGCCGTCCGCTAGCGCGAAGATCTTCGGCGTAGTCCTCATAAAATGCATCCTGGGCGAATGCAGGACCGCCGCAATTAAGCCAATAGTTTGTACTGCTTAGCATTTTTTTTAATTCCGCGCGTGTTAATTTCAAAGCAGTAATCGCTTAGAAGCATCGTCGTTTATTTTATAACATACCATCCTGAAAGCCGAGAAACGTTTCTCCTTATTCCATGTTGGTGAAGAGTCGATTGACATTATTGTTTGAATATAAAGGCTTCAACAGGTCGGCTCGTCTTGCTTGGAAATTTAAGTTGGGTGAAAATATCACACGCCACTATTTGTCTAAGGGGTTTACAATGTTATTTCTTTTAATTGTCATAGCAATCTTAGTAAATGAACTACCAAGAAAAATGATTAGACATCAAGTTATTATTTTTACGCAATGAATAAAGCAAGTGAAAGCTTCGTTTCCTCCGCGGTCCGCATGTTGTTGTTGAGCAGCAGAAAATTTTCCTTGTGGCTTTGATTTGCACTACAAATATTTAGATTCCGGTCACACAAGTCAACGCCTCCAGTTCTTAAAAAAAGGTCTTGGTTTACTTCACTTTTTTCGGCTCAAGTTAAGAATTCTACAAAAACTTCAAAACATTTAGAAACGCCAAGCACTTGTGTTTCAATGCATGAAGCGACCACTGTACTGTGATGGACACGATAAGCTTCATCAGCTAACTGCCAGATGACTACAGCATTACGGCTCTTCAAGAAAGTTTCCCATACTATGCTAAGAATGGCCAAAAATCTCAATGCTTTACAATATATAGTGAATATAAACAACGACAGACAAAATATAGCTTCTTTTATTTCTCCAGCGAAGCGAACAATAAAATCAATCGACCGATGCTTGAGAATTCGCGAGCATCAAATTCTAGAGTTTGTGTTTTGTCTAAACTTTCCAAAGCTTAAAACATCAGTTTTTCGAATAGCTGGACAGCGATTTATCTGTTGGATAAGAGTTATCCGGTCTTTGAGCATGCTATTTAGGCCTGAACTGTAATCACTGCATGAGCATTATTTCGCGCATATTTTGAACTCCCGCCAATAAGGCGAGAACAACAACTTTGAACAGTTTGTTTATAAGCTGAAATCTCCTGACATCAGTTCTTACATCGTAAGGTAAGAAAAATCTTTATTTGCCGAATGAAATGAATCCTCTGATGCTTCGGAAGTTAAAGACTGTTCCGAATCGTAGAAATACTCTTTGGAGGTTTTGCAGTCGACGGTAGGCATCTTGAGTCAAAACACAAGGAAAACGCGACTGAGGTGAGCCTCTGACGTCACAAGCTATTAAAATGCGCAATCACCCAGGAACACGTTTTCAGTAATGGCGGATACATTTTACGCAACTTTGGAGCTAAAAAATATTAGGATGGACGGTTTCTTGTTCAGTTTCTGGGTAAATATAGTCACAACGCGATATTCTGCGACAGAATTTGGCCGAAATAAACCTACGAATTTTCGTCTCAGTGGCACTTTAAGATGTTGGTATTTGCTTTTCAAAGCGAAATATGGATCGCGCAAAAGTTCAATTTTACTGTTTTCGAGCATTTTTGATTATCGTTGTCATGGAAATATCGATTTTCACAAAACGTAAACCACGCTAAAGTTCAATCCAAAACCAACAAGTAGTGCAAATTTCACGTTGATCTGACAAGGAGAAGACTGTCTAAGAGCCGATTCAAAAAGTGAGGTATGGCCCCCAAAAAACTGTATCGAAACACCTTAAAGGTCAAATAAACCAAAATTTCGACATTTTTTCTTTCAATGCAATTTACTTGTTATGTGTTGATTTGGTATCAAATAAACATATTCTGAAGTTTCAAGTCAATTGGACTTAGGATCGCAGAGATAATGGCACGTGAAAAGTGCTACTTTTTGGCCTTCATAATCGTAGAGTGGTCGGGAAAGTTGTCGGTAAATTGTCGGAAATAACACTAGTGACGTCACTGTTGGCGAGCTGGAAAATTGCGGGGATTCGAAGCGTGAGGAGTTGAGCGGAAAATCATGGTGATTTGTACTGCTATGAGAGAAAATGAAATTATGAATATATGAATTTCATATATTTGAACTGCGGAGAAAGCCTGAAAAAATCAGGCTTGCCGGGATTCGAACCCTGACCTCATTCCGCAGTTCAAATATATGAAATTCATATATTCATAATTTCATCTTCATCTTTCCCGGGTATATTACGAACCAATTTAATGACCAGCTCCCAGTTGGCTTGTTAGCTCAATTGGTTAGAGCGCTGCACCGGTATCGCAGAGGTCAGGGTTCGAATCCCGGCAAGCCTGATTTTTTCAGGCTTTCTTTTCGCAACTGCGTAAGTTGCGTTAATAACTGCGAGGATCTTCTTTACATTTATGAGAGAAAAGTAAGCAATTTTAAGTTTCCAGAAGATCCAGAACTGCCTCAAGAATGGCTCAAAGAATGAAAGGAGGATCGTTTCAACCCACAAAACACACTGATTCACGTGTCTGTGCAGACCAGTTTACACCACAGGTAACCAAAGCGATTCGATCGAAAATAATCGGCGGTTTTCCATGGAAAATACCGAAAAATCCAAATAAAGTTTGAAGAACCTTACCTGTTATGTGTTTGCTGTGTTTTTGCCGGTTTTCCGAGCTTGTGGAGGTTGTTTTAAGCGGTAAGTTACAGCGGTATAAACCATCCACGTCCGCCCAAGAACGGAGCAACTTCACACGGGAGTTCCAATTGCGTGTTCAGCATTTGCACAACGTAGAAATTTAGAGGTAAGAATTTTGCATTTTGTTCAATATAACTATGACTAGCTTGTATCTTCTGATGGTTGTTAACTCTTTCAGTTAGTTTACTTGAGAATTATAAGTCATAGCAGTTACTAAGCATTAACAATAACCTCAGGTTTTTGGCGCATAAATTAGGCTTCAATAATTATAAACAAACGTAAATTTCGAGCTCTGAATGTAATATTTTTCACACACTAAAATAATTCAGTTTTATCGCTTTCATACAGCGGCTGCAGGCCCTTCTTAAGCCTCCGGCCAACACTCAAGACAACCAACAACATAAACTTAGATTTAATAAGCTGGCCTAGTTTCTAAGTGTTGTGGCTTTTCACTGGCAAGCAGGTCCCAGGGGGGGTACTCCAGATTTCCAGTGACGTTGATAATCGAAGGATTTTTTTTGGGTGGGGGGGTTGAAATTTTCCATTCCGGGATGTTTTTGGGTAGGAAAATTTGGCAAGTATTTTTTTGGGTGGTTTGATTTAAGTAGAGATTTTTTGGGTATTCAAAACAATCTGAAGAATTGAATTGTGGTAGTGCCTGTGTATCCTGGCCGCGTAGTTCTTTGAATATTAAGTACTGACAACCAAACTTGTTTTGCGGTTGTTTTAATTATATTTAACGATGGTGTCACATTACATTGCATCTGTTTCATAAAACCGGTTATACAATAGTCCGTACAGTGTCCCGGGTGTTTTCACAAGGCTTCAGTTCATTCAACTGATTTCTCATCCATCGTGTTTATCACCCGGCCTTATCCTCACTGGAGTTCCCTTTTGCTGTAGTGAATTCTTGATATCTTTCGCTTGTGACTTGTGGGTTAATCCTTTCTGGAAATTTTTGAGGCTCGAAAATTCGGCATGGGATGTTGGGGGGTTAATTTTTGGTCCAGGGACTTTTTGGGTTCCTTGGAGGCCCTAGGGATTTTTTTGGGTTTTGATTTTTGCCCCCATTCGATCATCCCCGTCACTTGAAATCCGGAGTACCCCCCCGGGGAAGCAGGTGTTCCAGGCTGTTCCATGTCCATGATTTTTAGGGGAGGCAGAAATGACATCATATCAAGACAAACATGCCCCTATCAAGTTTATGACAGGTGTATCACTTAATATAATTATGGGGTCCACCCTTCGTACAGCTGCTATCTGAGTACTTTCAGGAGGGGGAAATGGTTGACCCATAAAAACTGAAGGAATTGATTGTTGTTTGAAACAAAAAAAAAAAACTTCTTCTGTGGGTGTCGCACATGTTCCTTGTCAGTCCAAGAAGTACTAATACCTCTTGAAAAGTTGTTCCTGCCAGCATGAATTTCTGACATTATAGTACCTTAAAACCCTAGATAGTATCAAAACACGCTGACAATGGTCATTTTTAATTCAAACACCCTAAGTGGTACCAAAGCATGAATTGTAATCACGGTGACCCCTTCACTACACTGTGGGAGCCCCTCCCCTCTCACCTCCTAGGTTAAGTACCACTCTGTAGTAATTGAAGAAAATACAAAGTTTAGATACATTTTAAAGAGTAGCACAAGTGTCAACCAAATATGATGTTAATGTTATCTAGCAAGACTGCCAAGCTGTTAATGGACATATTCAAAGCCCTTTCAGTTTCCACTTTTACTTGGGAAACTCTCTCTAATTTTTAAAACCAGACAAGATGGAATGGTTATTGGGATTTGTCGTCCCAGCTTCATACGTATCCAGCAAGTGTATTGCCTATAAGCAACATTACTGTATACATGTTCTGAGAACGAAAGAGGAAACAACAGACTCATAAGAAAGATACACAGATAAGTAAAAGGTAACTCATCAGTAAAGGGATTAAATAAATATGCTACAAAAATAAATCTATATTAAATAAATAAACAGGTTAGCTAACCAGTAACAACAGTAGAAAAACAACATTAACTCGATTTCACAGTCTTAGAGATAATGAAATCACATTTGATTTGTTTAAGCTAAAATTTGAGAGTTTGTTTTTGCTTTCAACTAACAATTATATTACTTATACGTTGTACTGGTGGTACAACTAATTGTAAACCCAATACTTGTTAAACCATATACATCAAAGGAGTCATAAAGTGCACAAAGTTGCTAAGAACTTAACAAGGTATACTGTTTATGTAATCATGTTCATTCATGTAATAAGGGTTTTTGTAATTGTCATTTCATTATTGTTCCTTGATCTTTTACTACTTTTAAGTCACCTTTTGTCAAATATCTTAGTATTTAGCACACAACCTCATAAGCATTGCAACATCTCGTCATGTATTAATGAAGGATCTTTTCTTATGTACACAATTTATAGGTGATTCATTTTCGGACCAAAATATGTAATTTTCCCTCCCCACTGGTCCCCTGGTTCCTCCCCTGCTCCCAGAGGTTTTCCTTTCTCTTTTCCAAAACAAAATTCAACCACAAAGCAGCTCTCAGTGTGCCCACTGTCAGACCAAACATGTAATTTCCTTACCCATCTTGAGAACCAGATGTGTAATTTTTCCCACTCATTTTCAGAACTGACAAAACATAACTGTCAACCCCGAATAAATTACCATTTTCAGACCTGACTTTTAAGTCAACAACCATTTTCAGACCAAAAAGGCTTTAAAACCATACTCATTTGGGTTGCACCAATCTATACATGGAGTTTGTTCTCTGCCCCCCCCCCCCCCCCTCCCAAAAAAACCGAGCCCAAAGCAAAATTACGTTACTATGTACGTACTCCGGCCTTCATTTTCAAAATACTGATTATAATCTGTCTCAATGACAGCTGCCGCTGGATTTAAAAAAATTCTCTTCATCTGTCTCTAGGACATAGCAGGTGGTATCTTATCACAGGATTTGGGAATTGCACGACAGCAAAACACTTTCTCGCCCAGCTGGCATTAGTACACAGTTGCCAAAATTTAAATGCACCTAAATTTTGAGCCTAAGATTGTATACATGCAAAACAACAAACAAACACAGTCACTAGTAACACTTTGCGATGTAGACAGATACATTCAACATGAACTATAACCTGTTTTCGGCTATGTTCAAAATTTGAGCGGGATTTCCTGCCGCTGTTGCCCCGAGGATGAAAACCGTACTCACACAGCAACCATAATGGATACATGTATAAGAAGCTTTGCTTTACTCTAGTCAGTCTAGTCAGTAAGGCATAACAACAAACATCGATCATGATAAGTGTACAAAAGGGCTACAAAGAACAACAAAAATGCCTCAGATAAAGTGGTAACGCATTTATTAACAATTATACGGCGAACTTTTACAGTGTAATGAATAAATAAGCTTAAACGCTCACCATTAAACTTTACCAAGTCCGTCGTTTACTTTCGAAGCCATTGCTCACCTGAGATTTTGCAGTCCGATTCTGTGGCAATTAGCTCTAACTGGTATGGCTCTACGTTAAATGCCACAGGTTTGAGCTCCTCGGCCATTTTCAACGCAAAGAAAACGGGTGAAAACAGAGAATTTTCCAAAAAATTACAACAATACTCTTCAATACTCGCCTTTTGATCTTGAGCTTTCTTTGCTCATCAACAGTGACGTCACAGAATCAGCGATCGTTTCCACTCCTTCCATTTAAGCGCGCGGTCATTTCAGAAACGATTTCGTGAAACCTTCGGATATCTTCGTACTTTTGGCTTTATTACTCCTTTTAAGGTCTCAGGAAGGAAAATTTCGGTCCAGTTTGGCTTTATAATGACTTCTGTTTGTGTCAAGACGCGTTTAAAAGGCTAAAGCGGAATTATCAAAATTTGGGTTTATTTGACCTTTAAAATAAAAATGAGCGAAAAAAAAATATAGAGCAACGACGTTTTGTTAACATATTCAGACACGTTCGAAGTACAAAATGACTCAAGTCAACCGGTTATTTAAAGTTCAAAGGCTTGGAAACGTCGTCGCTGTATTTTTCCCTAAGTAGACCTTTCACCTTAAAGTGTAATAGC
The DNA here is from genome assembly GCA_964017195.1 of Siderastrea radians. Classification (NCBI taxonomy): domain Eukaryota; kingdom Metazoa; phylum Cnidaria; class Anthozoa; order Scleractinia; family Rhizangiidae; genus Siderastrea; species Siderastrea radians. The sequence goes on along the minus strand of OZ024895.1, from coordinate 11,774,963 downwards.
AGTTTAATCTCTCAATTGCCTTGACGTGTGTAAACTTAGAATGGACCTCTCCAAGTGATATTTGACAAGAGAGTTCAATAACAGTTAATGATAACTAATTTGAAAGAAAGACGAAAGAAAGACTAACGCAGTTTTGTTCCTTCTCACCTTGACGTCAGAGAAGGTATCGCATTTATTACAAGTAGAGATACTATCAGCTACTTATTTATCAAAACAAAGGAGTCATTGTGTAAACCCCCGCCCCCCCCCCGCCCCCGATAAGTGCAACAAGGCACAAAGCAGAAGAAAGTGCAATCAAACAAACAAACAATAAACAAAAGTAACAAAATCATACCTAGTGTCTTTGATTTTTACACTCTGGAATCCTTCTAGCCTAACTCCATTAGAAATCTGTAAAAAATATATTAAGACTTAACCGAAACCACACCAAACATAAGCCGTATTGTCAAAGCAACATGTATCAGAAGGCATTGCTCACATATCATGACATTTACGTTATTTTTATCGAAAATTTAAGGGATTTATACAATTTGTGACAATTATTGTGACAATTATTCTCCACCTTCCGGTTACGGGAATTCTGGGACACTGATTGATTCACAGGTTGTTACGTCACTGATGCCAGCAAGTTTCTATTCCTGCTTTTTAAGGTTGTTCTAAACAAGTTTTAAAAAATCCCTAACTCCAGTCCGCTGTTCTTTTTGGAGACTAAAATAGCTTCTTTTGGCACACTGTAAGATTAATATCAAGCATAGAAAGCTTGAACATCCAAACTTAAAAGGCCTTATCCCAGCAAAAGTAAGGGAGCAACTGGCACCATACAATTTTTAAAACAATAAGTACAGTGGGCAAAAGTTGGGGAAAATTTTCCTTACCTTGCCTGGGACAACCATAACAAGAGGGAATGTAGCCTTGATGCAGGAGTTAAACATCTAACTTCGAAACAAGTTAAGCACTGACTAGCATCTAACAATATTACATACCTCGTCAGGGAAATCGCGTTCCACTTCTGGGACATCATTACAATTTTTATTCGTTATTGTACATGTCACACCGATGTCCGTGGATTCTACAACAAAATACATCATAAATTTATTTACATCTGATGAAACTCAACCCTACAATGGTTTTATAGGGACATAAATCACGCCATTATAGGGGATTCTGATCTGGAATACACGAGAAAACGAAATACAAACGAGAATAAACAAGATCGATTCTACAGAAAAGAAATTTAAAACCCAGGGGAGGAACGAGGGAATGAATGAAGGAAGGAAAGACCTTATATCCCACGCACTGACATTGAAAAATTGATTGATTGATTGATTGATTGATTGATTGATTGATCGATTGATTGATTGATATTCAAACCTGTGCAATTAGCAAGAAATTGAGACCCGTTAGATTTGCCACTTACTAATGGACCATCAGGAAAATCAAGAATATCAACAGATTTGCTAGAAGTAGACTTCACAAAGCAAGTCAAACAATCATCGTAAAAGGCCAAAAATTCATGCATCGTTTGCCCACGAATTCCCAGAATGTTAACCTTTAATTGTGAGGTTGTTGCAGGAAAATGATCAGTAAATAGACTCTGGTTTCTATTAGTCTACCTTGCCTCATGCATTAACTATATTGGCCTAGTAACTAAAACGTCAAAATTATGTCAGCTTCTGTAAATCATCTCAGTGGGCAAAAGTACATTAACTTAACCGCTTTAGGTAATGATAAATAATGTATAGTTACTCGGCCAAGTCTTCAGTCATGGAGGTTTGACTGTGGAAAAATTTTAGCTATAACCTGCTATCCTGTTCACATACAAAACCTGAACATTCTTTTATGACATGCTTCGAAGTTGGTGAAGTAAATCTTACATCTTAACTACAAGCTAATACTAACACTTAACGCTACCTTTAGGTTTTGTTTCTGACTTCAAGGTTGAACAAATGGTGCATCATCGGCCTTTGTTACAATCTAATAGCACAGATCGTAGTACCCTGCCTTATGGCCATCCCTTTAATAGTTGTCCAGAACAAAAACTGATCGGTGATTTTCTTAAGTATGTTGCAAACTCCGTTAAACTGATCACTTCATCAGTACGGCCTGTAATGCTGTTGGGTTCCACTATAAGTAAACGTCCACAGCCCATATTGCAAAGTAGTTGTTAACTTTGCCAACAGTTATGTTACTTGTGTTACCTTCTTTTACTTCAGAGAAGTGGCTCAACTATTGTTTTGGGCCATCTTCACTATGTGTCTAATGCTGAACAGCTGTATAGGTGAAACCAAGATCAAGTTGCTGTTGGTGTCAATCACATATTACCAAACATTTATGGCAGTTATAAAGGCAGCGACGAGTCTCTTACCGTTTGGGGTAGTTTGTGGTGTTGTAGACGGTTTTATCAGTTCTGGAAAAAAAGAAAACAAGAAGTACTTTTAACACCTACATCAGCATCAACCTTGAGTTTCACGCATGTCTGTTCCGTTAACAGCTGAGACAGTCTTAAAAACATATGCCACCCTTTTGTTGATTGTAAGACATAAGTAATACCATTTTACGTTTGTTTAATTACAAATGAAAGGGTATTGTTTCGACTTTTCACCGCGTTACAGCTTACCCAATCTTCCGTGCTTTGCACGAGAATGCAAACGTTTGCTAGTTTTTGTATTAAATGTGCTATTCATAGTTTTCAGGATGAGCGTGTTCACGAACACGACTTGTCAGTTTACGGGATTGCCACATTCGTCACACATAATGAACTAGGCAGTTCTTTTTTCTTCATATGCTTTTAACATAAAATAATTTATTCTCAGGGAAAACACTTTAAAATGTTCGAGTTATCGAGTTAACGGGGGATAAATTAAGAGTAAAAGTGAGGGGAACTGCTTTTAATGCGAGTTAGCGAGAAAAGTTCGGGTTATTGGGTTCGAGTTATCAAAGCTCGTTGTAAGCGCGTACACCACGACCATATGTATAACAACAAGTCACGTCACGCACGTCTCGTGTGATAGGTTTTGACAGTAATGGACTTATACACTTGTATATAACTTTTTAATACTGACCCTTTCCCTTTTGGCAACCACACAAATTGGTATTCATTGTATTACTTTACCTTACTTAAAGCCACACAAGTTAAACTTTCATCAACACGTCCCATGTCTGCATGTGGACCGAGTTTTTTCTAAAGGCGTCGCTTAAGGTGGCTCGATCGGGTTTTTGAGTGACGATACCTCTTAACTTTGAGCAACTAGCGTACCACAGTGAACAACCCAATAGAAAATCGATCGTTACTGCTGACCTAGAGAAAGATGAAAGTTTTAAATGAGGTAAGTTTAATCGAAATCGGAGTTACCATAGCAACGTAATGACGTCATCCCCCTTTTTACATGAGAGCTAATTACTTGTCACCAAGAGATAATTCTGGAAAGCGCTCGACTGGATCTTCGACCTGACATATTTGTATTCACGTCTGCAAAATTTGAAGAATTTCTATGAGAGCGTTTTCGAGAAATTTTCGGGTGAAGTTTTAAGGTGTTAAAAAACAACAAAAACAAAACAATTTTGATCCTTTATTGAAAAGTATGCCCACAAAGGTTTGATGAAATAACATTTTGGTTTTAAATGAATGTTATATCATCTAATTACTTTGTGTGAAAATTTCAGGGAAATCGTTCCATTTGATTTTTAGAAACGTTGGCTTGAATATGAACTTGTTTAGTGTGCTACTGGGCTTTTTTTATCAAAAATTGACACTACACTTATTAAAATGGTTATGAATTAAAAAGCGGTAAATGAATGTTCTTATATCTTTGTCCTCAAGGAGAATAATCAATATTCAATACATTCCCAGCGTTTCAAATTCATTGAAACGTTATAAAGCTGTCAATTTTGAGCCAAAACTCAGGAAAATATTGGACTGATTTTCACGCCAGTGGCTTGTTGCTCTCATGAGGCATCTCCATTGTTTTGAATCGGCGTGCAATTGTAAATTTCACTACATCATGAATTCATATAACGCTTGACTGCTTTCCGAAGATGTTCCGAAAACGTGCTGAGACTGGGATAAGATTGGGGGAGACCCACGTCTACTGACCTGTTTAAATTTTTCGTTGACTCCTTGCCATAAAAATTTATCTGGAACACTGACTGAGCACAGCAGCTTTCCGTTTGCGCTCACTGCTAACCTTGAGGTTTGCACTCACTGCTGTCAGCCTGTCCATTGTTACTATAATGCTGACCTGGTACATTAGCACGTTTTTTGGAACATCTTCGGAAAGCAATCAAGCGTTAGATGAATTCATGATGTACTGAAATTTACAATTACACGCCTATTCGAAACAATGGAGATGCATAATAAGAGCAACAAGCCACTGGCGTAAAATTCAGTCCAATAATTTCCTGAGTTTAGGCTTTAAATTGATAGCCTTACAACGTTTCAATGAGTTTGAGACTCGGGGATTGTATTGAATATTGATTATTCTCCTTGAAAGCAAAGTTTTAAAAAAATTCATCTAACGCTTTTTAATTCATAATCATTTTAATAAGTGTAGGGTCGATTTTTGATAAAAAAGCCACGTAACACACTAAACCAGTTCATATTCAAGCCAACGTTTCTAAAAATCAAATGGAACGATTTCCCCGAAACGTTCACATAAAGCAGTTAGATGACATAACATTCATTTAAAACCAAATGTTGTTTCATCAAGTCGCTGTGGACATACTTTTCAATAACAGTTCAAAATTATTTTGTTTTTGTTGTTTTTTAACACCTTAAAACTTCACCCGAAAATTTCTCGAAAACTCTCTCATAGAAATTCTTCAAATTTTGTAGACGTGAAGACAAATATGTCAGGTCGAAGATCCAGTCGAGCGCTTCCCAGAATTGTCTCTTGGTGACAAGTAATTAGCTCTCATGTAAAATGGAGGATGACGTCATTACGTTGCTATGGTAACTCCGATTTCGATGAAACGTACCTCATGTTAAACTTTCATCTTTTTCTAAGTCAGCAGTAACGATCGATTTTCTATTGGGTTGTTCACTGTGGTACACTAGTTGCTTAAAGTTGAGAGGTATCGTCACTCAAAAACTCGATCGAGCCACCTTAAGGCTTTAATCAGCGGTTGTTTTTTATGCAAAATACCCGTGTGATCTTAGTATCGATTTCAAAACATCACAGAAATTAATATTAGCCAAAAATTAATGACATGTTAAAAGGTATCGGGAGCGGGGGAAGGGTGGGAAATACGAGTATTAGGAAGCTTTGTGGTATTTGAGCGGTTGAAAACATATTATTCATTAGTTTACTCTAACAGAACCAGTTACGCGTAACTTACCAACCAGGAGTCGAAGACGGACAAGAACTGGTGGATTCAAAGAGTTGTTTGCAAAGCAGGTATACCACCCACTATCACTTGACGTAGCCTTAGGAAAGTTCAATTCTTTTCCACTGGGCACTAACGTGCCACTGGTGTCATTTCCTTTGTACCAGGTTATGTCCGGTTCAGGGTTACCATCAACAGGACAAGAAAGAGTTGCGGAGGTATTTACAGGAACTCTAACAGTCTGATTGTAATTGGTACGCTCTGGAGGATCTAAATGAAAAGAAGATAAAGTGAATCATAAGGCTATTAACACGGCTTCTCTGGAAAAGATGCAAAAGACACGAATTTTATGAAAAAGTGAACCTTGTGTTTTCCCTTTCCCCACACTGAGTAACAGACAAGTAGACAATAACATCTATCATTCACGTTATTTTATCCGGCGTTTTAATTGGCCGAGAGACCATTACGTCACTGCAAATAACTGCCTACGAATAATTGTCTGCTCATGCGCATTACGGTGCGAAGTTGTTTTGCTGCGAATAATTCTGCTCGTGCGCAGTTGAGTCACCTGTTCAGAGCTCAAACTCAAACGCGGGCAAGTAAGCCATTAAAGTGCGGAACTTCTGCGATTTTTGACTAAAAGCTTTGAAGAAAAAAGTGTAAATCTTCCTTTTGAACGTTGAACTTTTTGGCAAATCAGTTGATGTATTCGTTTTAAAGCAATTAATTATTGGCGAAAGCGGAATTTACTAATTTTGTATTTTTTGGGCAGAATATTTAAGTTTTGAACGAAATGAAAGCGCGCACTTGGTGTAGGAATAAAAAATTGTGAAACAAGCGTGCTGGTTAACTGCATAAACACATTGTCTTGTTGAATGATAAAACAATTATTAAATTCGATTTCGCAATAATATCGTGATTTGTGAGTGTCTTGCAGATCAATTATTTGCCTCTGCCTTCGGCAACGGCAAATAATTGATCTGCTCGCCACAGACAAATCACGATATTTTGCTCAACCTCGTCCAATAATTGTTTATTATCGTTATGGTTGCATGTGGCGGACCACAATACTGTTCGACTATTTAGTCTCCCCAAGCTAAACTAGCTTGAAATATTTCAGGTTACTATCTGGATGGAGGTGGTCCCTTCTGCTCAACTCGGAAAAAACGCAAACAAACATAACTTAACACACAAACAAAAATGCAGGACATAACATTACATTTTATTGAAGATGTGAAACTTAAATACAAAGTAAAATACCTCGTGAAAGAGGCAAACAGGCACAAATAAGCAGGCAAGTCAAGATTTCATTCACCCAAGAACAAAACTGACAATTCTTGTTTTTCAATGAGATAATTTTGAGCTTGTTCCAGTCCTTGCATTGCTAGAGGTTAGTATTTCTAACCTATGGCTAATGAAAAGGCTATTCTCAGGATGGCTTCATCTCACCACAACTACCATAAACCATTCACGTTTTTGTTTCCTCCTGCTAATTAATTGTTATTTAAAGGTCCTAAGGATTTAGAAATATATGTAAGAAAGGAAAAACGAAATGAATGCTGGTAGCTATAGTAAAATGACTCCTGAAATGGCTGATTGGTTTGCACCACAAGGGAAGGGGGAGGCGTAGAAACTACATCTGTAAATAAAACAGAGCAGTTACGTTAGGACTATTCTAAAATAAATAAATAAATAAGCCATCACAGCAGTTAAGGTGAGCATCGTGATTTCTTCACAGCAGAAAATAACTGTTTAAAGGAATGCTAAACACAAATAAACAAAGGAAAGACATGAAAAGAAACCAAGCAGGTAGAGTGAACACTTAGATTAACGACAGCTGCATGTTTTAAAACGAACACATAACAAAACAGTGAGCACGATTTCTTCAACAACAAGATCATTGATACTGGAACGGGCCGTCGCCATATTATATTGCGCATATTTCTTCCCGTCGCCTCCTGGCATCAACTGAGGAGTGTGGCAAGCAATTGGTATCTCTGGTCAGCACCTTTTAATAAAAATGTCATGATTTTGGTTTAATGAGGGGATTTTTTTACAAGGCTTTATTAAAAGTAAAGTAGTTATTGTATACAAACTGTAGCAACTATTTGTTTCTACTAAAAATTGAGCCGTGTATTGAAAATGTATTGAACCGACGGAGAAGGTTGCGTTACAAATTCACAGGTGGCAAGTAAATGCTAATATATTCAAATTTATGCGTAATTCATTGCTTCGTGATTTTTATCTGGTTTCTTTGTTCTTTGTTGCACTGTAGATTACAACGAAAAGTAAAAATCACGGAGGAATGCATTGCGCATTACTTTGAATATATTAGCATTTACTTGCCAACTGTTTATATGTAACGCAAGCCTTTCCGTCGGTTTATACATCCTCTTTAACGTTCAATCTAAAAGTGTTCCAGTGAATCAATGTTAATAAGACTCAAAAGCAAAATTGGTCACATCGTCAAGCACGCGTGTTTAATGTTTTAAAAAAAATCTATCGAGCCGTTGTTAAGATTTTCGCAAAAGCGCTCAAATTAAATAATTACCACAAAATTATTACGCGAATGATCCTAGAAAAACAAGTCGTTCTCGAGATCGCGAACACCGGTTTCAACAAAACTTTCTAGGCGTAAAATAGTAAGTAAAAGACACATTTTAACAGTATTTTCTAGCCGTTTCATCAAAGCGTTGATTATTTTTCGGTGCTTTTACTATTACTAGGCAAAAACTAAGGTTGAAAATGTTTTTGCGATTTACTTCAAAACAAACATACAGAACTTTTTGGTTCTTGTATATTTTGTTCGCCATACACCATAGTTTAAGATGTTGGTATTTGCTTTTCAAAGCGAAATATGGATCCTGCAATATTTCGATTTTACTGTTTTCGAGGATTTTTGTTTATCGTTGTCATGGAAATATCGATTTTTACAAAATGTAAACCACGCTAAAATTCAATCCAAAACCAACAAGTATTGCAAATTTCACACTGATCTGACAAGGAGAAGACTGTCTAAGAGCCGATTCAAAAAGTTAGGTTTGGTCCCCAAAAAACTGTATTGAAACACCTTAATTGTTAGTGATCGGCCGCTTCTTAGGATTTTAACAGCAGTCACACCACAGCTCGAGTTAAATCCAACAATAAGGAAAGTGCACACTCAAAGTCTAGTTACTGATGTACCTAGACCTTGAAGTAGTTAGTTGTTATGGTGTGCAAAGCATTAATCAAATTAAGAAGTTACACATCTTCAGATAAGAAAGTAATGGCTGACCCTTGTTTGGAAAAATGATGCCTGAGTAGTGGAGAAATATTGAACCAAACTTTTAGACAAAGGAGTTTGTGCATTTTACAACAAGACCTGTGTTAAATAGTATTGCAAGTACTGTCATTATTGAATTATATGATGAGCTGGTTAATAATTTTAATTAGCTCTCTGAAAATTAGTAACTAAGATTAAGTGTAAGAGATTGAAATGCAAGTGCCGCCTAAACCTTCACAAATGCCCAGGTCATTTCTATAACCATTTTGACACCTTTTATGATCGAGCAAAGGTACATATACATTATACAATTGAATCTAGTGCAGAGTGAATGTAAACCATGAACAAGAGAAAACCATACCTTTAACAATAATAATAATAATAGGTCTTTATTTCATAAGATAAAAACACATATCCTATGTTACAAAAATTGATGGTAAAAAGCAAGCTACATTACATGAACTAAGACTATTATTCTGAAAGGTCAAAGTCGAAATATGATGAATGATGATGATAATTGGAATCCACATTTTAAAGAAAAATTCACCACAAGCAGTGAATTAAAGTTTCGTATGTAACTTTCTTGAATTTCAAGCGGGCAGAACCAAAATATTTTCCTGGAAAGAAGGGTGATGTAACCTGCTCGATAGATGAATGTGCCAACATATTCTGGCTATGGAAAAACAATGCGGCTGTTCGTCTTTGGTCGCAACACTTTGTAAATCCACAAAGTTTTGATATTTCCAATGAGCAATTGCAATCGTATCGTGCTATAAACATAACAATACGATATAAAAAAATCGGTATTCTCCAGAGCCCACGGAATGCAGGGTCAAGAACAAGCAGAGAAAACAAGAAAAATAAAGTCTTGACAGTTCTCGATGTTAGTGAGGGTCGTTGGCTTTAATCATCAGACATGCAACTGGATCGAGGCATTTTTCCATAGATAGTGAAAATCATTGGTATGCGCAGACCGCCCAAAAGACAACTCTTCTAAATTGGAGTGGAGAACTCGATGTGATAGTAATTTCCACAAGATGATGCTAAAAATTAGCGTGAAGCTTTTTTTTCATGCATTCATGGAAAATAAACGATTCCAGGCATGCAAGACCAATTTTATGGACGACTATAGAAGGCTTCATGTTAGCAATATTTCACACTTCATTTATTTACACCTGCCTCCTCTCCTAGAAGTTGTATTAATTTATAAGTTAAACGAGACTTACCTGTAAGTTGAAGTTTGACTGTAATTCTATGAGACACTAGTCACGAACTAGGGAGTCACGTGAGATCTGTGCGAGTAGCCTGAGCGATCAGTCTTTAAAACGGTGAGTGATTGCAGACAAATTATGGGTGGGAAATAACTAAAGGAATAAGCAACATAACCCAGTGAAAGGGTAGGGCACGTGACTCCCTAGTTCGTGACTAGTGTCTCATAGAATTACAGTCAAACTTCAACTTACAGGTAAGTCTCGTTTAACTTATAAATTCTATTTCGACACCAGTCCTACTCACTAGTGAGTCACGTGAGACTTTAAAGCATGCAATCACGAGCAGCAAAATATATACATAAACAACTACAGCATAAGGCTAGTCAGCCTATGGTGCACAGAATGTACCTAAAGAAAAGCAGTAAACAATGAACTACTGCTTGTCCAAAGGAAAATCTGCCTATTGTAGGCAGTAAACAAAAACACAACATGTGGTAGTCAGCACTGGTTTTCAGTGAAAGAGGTCTGTAACAATCCTATGTGTGAAGGTTTTCCAACAGAAGCTGTCCATAAGCTTTACTTGCTGGGACAATGGGTTTCTTGTAGAATTTTCCAAAGGTTGTGGCAGTCGACCAGCCGGCATTGTCCATGATAGTAGATAAAGGAACCTTGCACATTGCAGCTGCAGATGTAGATGCAGCCCTGGTGCTATGACCTTTAAAGACGGAGGTATCTATGCCAGACTTTTCAAGAACCGTTTTTAAAGCCATCGAGAAATCGTGTCAGTTGAAACTGGTTTGTGAGGCTTTTGAAAACTCACTAGCAGCTGGTCACTCCCCTTTCTGAGCTCGCTTGTCCTTTTGACATATTCAGATAGGCAGACAATAGGACACAATCGGTTGTCTGGTGAGTAGGCCATGAATGTCAATTCTGACACGTGCTTTCCTGGTCGTGAGGTCTTCAAAAGATTGTGAATGGGAAACACACAGGTATCATGCTTCAATACCATACTGCTGACAGACAGCAAATGTAGTGTCTGACATCTCTGCCCAGATAACAACGCTAAGAGCATTGTAGTTTTGTAGGTAAGATCCTTCAAAGCTAAATCCTGAGGTGGGTGAAGGCCGGACAAGTATGTCAGGACAGTATTGACATCCCAAATGTTCTTGTACTTTGGTAAAGAAGGTTTCAATCAAACACACCTTTAAGGAAACGACAGACCATGGGATGGGCACCAAACGTGGTATTGTTGGACAACGTAACAATGGATGAGACAGCACTCCTCGCAGTGTTGATAGCACTGTATCCTATGCCCGATTCATACAGTTCAGCAAGAAAATTGATTCCATCCTCTACAGAGGGACAAATGGGATCAATGTCCCTTGAACCGCAGTAACGTCTCCATTTCTGAAGGTAAGTAGCATATTGCTTTCTAGTGCCTGACCTCCAAGATTGTTCCATGACTGTGGTAGCTGTTGTTGAAAGGCCTTTGCCATTGAGGTATCTCCGGACAAGTGACATAGAATCAGACACAGTTTCTTGTGAAGTGGCTGGGGTTCCTGTGGGTTGCTTGGTAGAAACAGGGTGTCTCTTTCCCTTGGAAGTTGTATTGGTAGTTGTATTAACATCTGCATTAACTTGGGCCACCACGGTTGGGTTGGCCATTTGGGCACAAGTAGGAGCCCTGTTGCTTTCTCCTCTTGAATCTTCTGTAGCACTCTTGTTATCAGACTAAAGGGTGGGAAAGCATAAAATAGGTAATGCTGCCATGACATGTGAAAAGCATTGATAGCAAAAGCTTCTGGGTCTGCTCGATAACAGACATAGGGTGTGATCTGGCAATTGATCCTAGAGGCAAATAGGTCAATGTTTGGGGTAACACTGAGCTTGGTACAAGCATCTGTGAAAAGGGTTTTCTTTAAACACCATTCAGTACACCTTCTAAATGTACGCGACTCTTTGTCTGCCTCAACATTTTCACACCCTGGTATACGAGCCATGGTGAGCCATATATGTTGTTCAATGCACCAATCCCATATTTCTTTTGTCAGCTTATTTAGTTTGGGGGAGTGGCTTGTACCCATCTGGTTAATGGTAGATTCTGTGGTTGTATTATCAACCATGACTTTGACATGTTTGCCATGAGTCAAGGTACTAAATGATTTTAAGGCAAATAGCACAGCTAACATTTCAAGAAAATTTATGTGCTCTTTAGCCTCCTCAGCTGTCCAGAGTCCTCCAGTTGAAGAATCCCTGGTTGCAGCACCCCAGCCCTGTTTTGAGGCATCAGAAGTGATGGTAATATCTACTTCACCTCGATTTATCGGGTTGGATGCGGACTCAATTGAGTCAATCCACCACTTAAGTTCTTCCCTCGCTTGGCTGGATATGCACATTTTGGCATCAAAAGTTCCATTTGCTAGTCTTAAGAGCTGTGGTTTTGTCCCGTTCTAAATAACGGTAGTGAAGGGGTCCATAGGCAACGCCAGGAAAACTTGACACTATAAGCCCAAGGACCTTAGCTACTTCCCTAACAGTAGGATTTTTGCAGTTAAACAGGTCAGTAGCTGCCTGTTTCAGCTTAAGAGCTTTCTCAGGGGTAAGGTAAACTAGCATGGAAACTGAGTCTAGAACGAACCCCAGAAACACCAGCTTTTGAGTTGGGATGAACACTGACTTTTCAGGGTGTACTACAAATCCCAAAGTATCCAACAGTTTGGCTGTGTCAACAACATTTTTTGCACAATCATCCCAGGTGGTCCCCATTAACCAAGAATCATCTATATAACCTGAGGACAGGTGACCAAGCTGTCGCAGGGTGGCAAATACTGGCTTCATAAGCTTAGTAAATTTTCTGGGACAGAAAGCCAACCCATTGGGAAAACATGTAAACATAAATAACATGTCGTTCCATTCAAATTTGAGGTACTTTTGGTGTGGCTTTGCAATAGGGACTGAGTAATAAGCGTCCTTAAGATCAATTGACGCCATGTAGCAATTTGGGGTCATTAGCCTTATTGCTGTCCAGACAGTGTCCATTTTGAAGTGTTGGTATTCAACATGCTGGTTAAAGTTTTTCAAATTTAAAATCATTCGATATGATCCATCTTTTTTATTTGCCACAAAAATTGGCGAAACATATTCCCCACTTTCATGTTGGGTGGGTACAATGACACCTTTGTCAAGCAATTTTTGAATTTCAGCTTCTATAACCAGTGAGTCACTGACGCTGAATGTTTTCCTTTTGGGGCCCAAGTTCTTTGTGGGCTGTGTGGAAAATTCAATAAATTGACCCTTAACACAATTAAGGACTTCTGAGTCAGAAGTTAATTCCTTCCATTTGTCAAGGAAATGTGCCAGTTGGCCACCCTTGAAGCTTTGCACCTTATTAGCAAAATACTGTTTCATAATGGGCTCAAACAACAAAAGATTATTTACCTGTAGGTTATTAAGTGTGTCAGCGGAAATCATTGCTGTTTCTTCCCCTGGTCCTTCGATCGGAAGAAGGGTTTTGAGGGTGGTGTCGAGTTCCACTGACGACCTTTGGCTAAAAAATGCTTGCTTCGCTGATCAGATTTCTTGTAATTTCTTGAGTGTTGTCCTTTTGTGCCCTTGTGGCGGTACCCAACTGCGGTGGTACTCACCCTATTGGATGCTCGTATGTTGTTCAGTTGGGTTTGCAGGTCATTTCCGAACAACAGACCTGTGACTGGAATATGCGAGGCACAGAGGCCTGCATAATCTTTATGTAACTGCGGTTTGATCGACTCCCTGCGACGGTGGGCCAGGTCGACATGTGCATGCCCCAGAAGAGCGACTGCATCTGTATTCATTTTTATGAGTTGTTGTATGTCAGAGTCTGACGGCGGCTGCTTCGAGTTCTTCATTTCGAGCAGCAACTCGATTGATTTACACATGACTGCACCAGTGGTGCCAACCGTTTTTTGGGTTGAGCTTGTTCTGAGGTCTTGTTGTTTAACTGAATGACTCAGTTTATCCCAGATTTCAGGATTAACTCGCGGTGTTGTGAGAGTCTCACAGTTAGACGGGCGTAAATATTTCGCCGCCTTGTCTTTAAGTTTCGAGTCTGGCAATTTCTTAGACCATAGGTTTGTAATAAACTCTGCCAGTTGTTTGTCCACAGCCGGACCCGATTCGTCTCCATTGAGAAAATCTTCTGCGATTTCCGACAACAATGGGTCATTGCCGCCGTCGCTTTGCTCGAGTCGAGCACGTGGTGTATCCTTAGAGGTTTTGTCGGCTTCAGTGCGACAAAGGGCCTGAATTTCCGCGTCAGAGTCACCTCCATCTTCTTCTGAATCCTCGGAAGCACTCATTTCGTCCCTGGAACTGTGTTTACGCCGTTTAGGGTCGGGTTGATCGTCTGTGTTGCTGGAATGAAGCCGCTTGAGGTCCTTGATCGACTCGTTCATGGCGACCAGCGAGCCTGTCAGCGTTCCGAGGTTTTTGTTGACGTTCTGCATCATAGTGTACATGGGATCCTGGTGGTCAGTAGTTGGGGCCTTTTCCTTAGGATCGTGGTCATCATTTAAGAGGTCGTCCTCCGCCTCAGTCGAAAGTATTTTCTCGTTAGAATCCGTCATAATCCAAAACTCGACCGATCGCTCTGGAATTACGAGCGCAACTGACCGCTCAGGCTACTTGCACATATCTCACGTGACTCACTAGTGAGTAGGACTGGTGTCGAAATAGAACTACTGTTAAAAGGCCCACAACAACTTTTGGGCAAGGACGTTTCAGGCAATAATGATTTTAAGTCAGAAAGAATCTTCTTCAAGTGATGTTATGTGAGACGGACTGAAGTGATAATATTTTTGCCTGTTCATTTGTTTAATACGTGTAAGACGCTTATGTTGTGGGGATATTCAAAACAACTTCCTCAGGCAATTTTCAGCGTTGCCGATATATCACCAACAGTTAAGTGTGAAGTTATGAATAGTTTACCAACTGTTGGTCAACAGTCGCTTGACACTCAGTCGGCAAACGGCCCACAGTAGGCCAACTGTTGGCTTACAGCTTACCGACAGTTCACTGACAGAGTTGTCTTACAATTTTCTCTTAGTTCAATGGGGCTGTTTTAAATAATTCTGGTTTGCAGAAGTACATCACTGGAAGAGGCAACTGGTCAAGGAAACAGAAAAATGTCACTGCCTTCAACTGGGAGAGATGGTACCTCATTAGACTTGCATGTATGTGTCTAAGGCTGATTTAGGCAGTGCGACTTTAGCTGCTTACGACTGTTTCATGCGACTTTTGTAGCATGCGCTGCTCGCATCATTGAAATGATCGTAAACAACTCACATCATTTACCTGCCTCTAGTTACAACTGTCGTAAGGTTTCACAGCATGTTTCAAAATTACACGACATATTTCACGTTGTGCATGACAACTCGATCCGTAGTCTATTCGACAGCAAGGTCGCATAGAACAAGGTTGTACCATCTACAGTGTACGTCAGGCCTAACGCTACCACCTAATTAAGGAAAGGCACAACTGCAACACCAAAACAATTGGTCCTTCAGGCTGGAATAACACAGTGAAAGGTAACGACCACTCCCAGAAATATTCATTGTCAGGAAAATAGAAGAGACGTGTTGGTCATCAAAAAACCAAAGGTGAAAGACTACTGCGTTAGGATCCCACAGCAGATGGTGAAGTTCTTTGATATCACAAACTACCTCTCCAGTAAGAAAATTTAATATCCACAATGTGGGGTGTAGTGTGCTTATGTGTGTTGTTTATTTATTAGGGTAAGAGTTTTAGTTATTTGTCATTTTTGTCACACTCACCTTCTTCAGTTCACCATTTTTGTTTCTGTTTGCATGTCTTACACCTTATTAATTAGAATTCTCTTGTTTTTATGTTGCCCTTGAACATTTTTGTGTCAGTGATGTATTTAATTATCTGAGTGTTTATCTATTTATTTGTTTATTTATTTTAATGATTTTTTTTTTCACACAGATTAATATTTTCCAGTGTTCTTAGAGCAACTGTTGCAGAGCAGTTGGTTCATCACTTTCTAGAACTTTTGCTCTCCAACTGTTTGGTCAGCCAGTTGAGCAGATACGGTGCACAAAGTAAATTAGTTCGTCCTTAATTTGTCCTTTCATTTCATCATTTGTTGTTTCGCTCTGTAAGTTTGTATCTAGTTGCACCTAGTAAGTATTCATACCACATCTTCAAGGAATAAGGGGAGTGCCGCTTAAAAAGGTTTATCCCTTAAGTCGTTGCAGTGATCTGCCATAGGAGGCAGAACAGCTGGCCATTTTCAAGCAAGCCCAACAAGTCCAACTCAGGTCTATACCGAGAAACAAGTCTAGCTAGCAGTCAGATGTGGCCTTAATTGTGGCACCTGATGATCTCTATTAAGGTACCCTAAACACTCGAACAGGCTGCCTGTTACATGTAACTTCAGTCCTGATGGTAAACTCGCACACAAGCCAAGGAGGCCCACAACGCTAGAGCTTATCCCGGTTTCTGTAGCATGAAGCAACTGAGAATATTGCTACTCCTCCCTGGATGAGATGCTAGTCCATCGCAAGGTTACCCCAAGCAGAATGTAGGGTAAAGTTTCTCGTCGATGGTAGGGGCTGGGCGTCCAACGCACTAACCACTACAACACCGCGCCCCCACAATTTGAGTCCTAAACTGTAATTTATATTATACCAACAGTGTTTTTTTGCCCTTTTTCCGTGGAGTTTTTGGTCGAACTCGACGTTAACTCGACTAGTTTTTTAGCATATGTGCGTGGTTTTTATTTCCTGTTTTGTTGTGTTGAGGTGAGTTCTTTTGTGTTGTGTTGCGATCCATTGTGTTATGTCTGTTGTGTTGAGTTGCACTGCGTTGCGTTGTAATCTGTTGTGTTGCGTTATGCTGTTGACTACTTCAGCATTCCTAGTATTCCGTCTATGCTAAAGTTGTACAAGTAAACAACAAATTCAACCAGCCTCACTCACTGGCAGACAATCTCTACACCAGAGAACTAAAAATCTCATCCACACTTAGCAATTAGATAAACTCAACATTTTTCACTTCTTTAAGACAATTCCACAACGCCACACAACTCGACAAACACAACGGTCCTTAACAAACTGACAAACTCAACAAACCTCACTTGCTGGGAAAATAATCTCCACACCTCACCTCGACACAACTCAACAAAAACACAACGAGCCTTATTAAATCAACCAACAATCCTTAAAGGATAGTATGAACCCCACAACGTGGCCAACTAGACACATTCGACCGGCAAAGCATCTCGACAAAGTTGACAAAATTCACCGAACAATTTGAACTCAGCGAAACGACCACCACGAAGTCAACCAACTCGTCAGCAGGGGTTTCAATAAAATTTGAAGTAGGCAGCTGGTTTGAGTAGAGTAACCGACTGTATGAACAAGAGTTTGAAACAGTCTTCCTTTAATTACTTTAATTCAAGGCAAAAAGTAGCCGACTTTTCTGAGCGAAATAGCCGACGCTTTTCGTCGGCCGTTGGTGCTCATTGAAAGCGCTGCGTCAGTATAATGTTTTCGAGTTGCAATCCATTTCTATCCCAGCGATCTGCTGCAAAACGCACTTAATCATAGTTTCATTAAAGTTTTAGAAAAGCGGGAATTAATTTTAAACGAAACTGAATCAGTATTTTTAGGTTTCCTCTGGTTGCGATATCTCTTTTAGCTTTTTAGAGCAATCCTAAAAATTGGTGACAGTGTGCGGGAAAAGGCGCCTGCTTTCGCAGGCTACCCTTTAAGGTTAGGGATGTTTTTTTTTTTAAGTACATGGAATGGTCACCAAAATGCGCGCGTTAGTGAAAGAGACGAAGTTTTGGTCAACTGAAGGCACATGAAAAAAAAGGAGTCGCAATTACAAAAACTCCATGGACAAAAAAGGTGTTTACCTGTGGAGAATACATGTCGGAAGTGTCGCTTAAAACCCTTGAGTTGGTCGAGGTGGTCTAACCGTTGTCCGTCCGTCTAGTTGTTGGGTCGAGTCGTGCCACAACAAAGGTACAGGAAAACTGAGACATTTTGAGTTAACAAACTAGACTAACAAATAAGACAGACAACAAAACGCAAGGCAACACAACACAACCAGCTGAGGTACCGTCTAGCTCTACCAAAAACTAAACGCTGCACATTTGAGATAGTTGATACTGGATACTAGGAGGAGTGGGAGGGGGGCGATTTCAGTGGATTAAAAAAATTGTTTTCCCATATGCACTGAGGCAAAGTTGAATAATCCAATGACTTTAAAAAACATACAAGCCTTAAGTAAATCCATAACTGTCCTACCATATTTACTCGATTAAACACTGCGGCGTTTATTAAAATTTAAGCATTTCTGATGCGGCGTTTATTCAGGGGCGGCATTAATCCGAGGGCGGCGTTTATTTGAAAATCAAATTTCTTAAATCCCTGACAACAATTACGGTAAATCACTTTTAAATATTACGTGAAACAGAAACATGTCTAAAGTTCCAATGTCTCACTCAGTTTTGTCGAGATAGAATCGTAATTGCCTGGCTTGTGATATGTAAACGTTCAGAGAGTTGTACCGTACTTGTTATTTATTTTTTCTTATAGTCCTTGAATAAACGCTGCATTCTTCTGATTGGGTGTGGCGTTTATTCGACAGCAGCATCTATTAGTAGTTTTGTTACAATCTGCAGTGTTTATTCGAGGGCGGCGTTTAATCGGGTAAATACGGTATGCCAGATACAATATCATTCCTGACAAGTTCAAGTACTTTCCCTTGGTCTCTTAACTCAAGGGTTCAACTGTACGACTTGTCTCAAGCATGTACTGTAGTAATAACGAAAGTGTGAACAAGGGAAACTAGATAGTTATGCAGAGATGAAAAATGTTTTCATAGATATTGCTGCCATCATTTGCATGTGAAGGTGACATTAAAAGCCATAAAAGATTGGCTATCCAGTGGTTGTTTTTCACCGCTAAAACACACACAAGAGAAGAAATATTTTACCATAATTATGTAATGGGTGGACCACTTTGCAAGTTATGAGCACAGCACATCGTTTCTCTGTGCCAGGTCGCTTTTTCTTTACTTCTGGGCTGACACCAGCACACACTGGGACAAGAGCTTTTAGAATACTGTATAAAACTAGTACTTTAAGAGAGTACAGTACATGTAAGTCATGCGGTTTTGCTTGTTATCCATCATGCAACAGAACCTCTTGCCTGCCTAAACATTTACCTTTTTCACACCACAAGACTGCTCCATCAAGAATTCTAAACTAGGTTAACATTGAGGCTAGGTAAAAAGGTCTATTGGAGCCATTTTGAATTATGTTCTGCCCTCAGTTGAGTTGAATAACGCAGAGGGTTAGCATATTTGATTCGTTGTCCTTGATTTTGGTCACAATAGTCTTATTTGTTCATTACACTCACGGGCGTATTAGGCAATTCTCATGATCATGATGAGTGTATGGACATAAATCTATAATGTTCCTACAAAAAAATTATTTCATGAACAGTACAAATGTACAGTGGATGGCAAATGTAGGTTGAATGAAAGTAGTGCTCACTGTTCACACATACACCTTGTAGCCAGGAAAGTTCGTGTGTTACACCGCGTGAAGTCAAGTATACAAGAAACGTATATGGGTTGGATAATTTTGTCAATTCATAAAACTGTTTGAAAAAACTCAAGAGGAACAAACTCAGCTTCCAGGTCCCTCTGTTCACCACTCTTAACATGAGCTGTCTCATCATTTAGTGAAGTGAGTCACTTTTTTTATGCTGAGACCCCTTTAATCCCGCCACCTTGTTGATACAACCACTTAAGGTCAAGAGGAGTAACCAATGTCACGATTACAAATAAAACCCACTCTGGTTAATGGCCACTTCGAAATGAAAACACAAAATAAATGGAAATATCCCTCTTATTTCAAGGAATGCACAAGGTCAAACATGCGCATTAAACATCGCTTTTGGGTCAGCCATACATTCTACCCGACTTAAGTACTCCTTTTACTGAAACATGACAAAACTAAAATGTGAACCATACTATTTTATCATACCACATTAATGAATGAAATTAGGCTGCCCTGTATACATTTTGTATTCGGGCCGTAAGTGAAAGAGATGAACGTGACTACAAGGTGTACACTTACATTGTACTGTCACACTGACTGTCTGTGTAGGTCCATCACCGTATTCATTGAACGGAATGCATGTGAAGATCACTGGGGATTTTCTTTCATTGACTGAAGTTGGAAACACTTCAAAATTCCTGCCAACAGTGCTGGTATACAATAAACTCTCCTGCTCTCTGTAGAATCGATACTTTGCAGGTGGGTTGGCCTGCGCACTGCAGTTGAGAGTGAAGCTTGTACCCATAACAACAGTGTTGTGACTTGCATTTGTTGTCAGGCTTGATAGGTTTGTAGGACGATAGTCTAAAACAAGAAAGGTTTGAATTGGTGTTTAGTGCTCAGTTATGAGACGTGTAATTGACATGTTACTATGCGGTGTAATTAGATGATGAATTGCGTCAATTCAACAAGTTAACATGATTTTATGTCGAGCTTTTATTTAAAATGGCTGTGTATTCAAGAACAACTTTCACTACCTAAACTGTTGTATTAATTGTCCCTGAAATTCATTGTTCATGACAATTGAATAAATTACTTATTTGAACTTGACACATTATTTTAAAATTACCAGAAGAACAAGAGACCAAATTGAAGGTAATGAAAAGGGATTTGTCTGGCATTTCTAAAAATACATGTTCTGCGACAACACAGTTAATCAAAACTTACTTTCAACAGTGATGAAAATGTCCTTGCTGTCTGAACTCCCGATGCCATTATCAGCAATGCATGTGTATTTTCCTCCATCTTGTCTACCAGTGATGTTGAACTGATATGAACCATCATTGTTACATGTATCAGAACATCTTGGCCAGGTGATGCTGGGTGGTGGATTACCATCTGCTTTACAGTTGAGTGACACCGGATCTGTGTCATTTACTGTCTGGTTACGGAAGATATCAGTAATTTTTGGTGGATCTGTTGAGAGAACAGCAACAAAATGAAAGGAAAATAAATTTAATTGCTCTCAGTGAAAGACAGTCATTCAAATTTCAAATGCAAGACCATACTCAGACGTACAGAGTATCAACTTTGATTCAGATGTTAACTCTACAAGGAAGTTAGAAATATTTCCTTGAGTCATTAATTTTTTCGATTGTCCACTACATTGTATCAAACTTAAACTTATACGAGTAAAACCGATTTATTACAAGAGAAACAACACCTTGGCTTTACATTTAATCCTCACAAAAAAGCCCTGCACCATAGATTGCAATTTTTTCTAAGATTTTGCGAAACAAAAAATCAGCTTTTAGTAGTGAACTAATGGGTTAAAAAAATGACTAATGTACCGGTACTTACTTTTGGCAGAATTAACTGTAAATAACAGTGAGAGAGAATGTACATTTAAATATTTTCCTTGGCTAAATTGGTATTAACCAATGTGAGCCACTACAATGTTAATTCACTCTGTTGTTGAAGGGTATGTAAGACCTGATAGAATTCTGAGAGAGGCACAGTACCAGTCAAATGTAAGTTGACAGTCAATCGACTTGATCCTCAAAACTAAAAAACTTTGAGTATAGAGTATCGAGTCTTGAGTTAGGAACTTCTGTACAGCTGGAGTTTTGAGTGGAGTGTTTTGACTTTTGAAATTTAATTACTCACACTTGTGAGTCATTAAATTTCGAGAGGAGAAACTAAAGTGCATATTGCCTTACTAATTGACTCGATTTGACTCAATAGCAAGCAATTCGACTCGATAGCAAGCAACTATATCAAGTCACATCACACTAACAACGTTACTAACGGCCTGGCATATTACACTCCTTACTTATATGACACAGATAAACCACTGTTAAACTTGTGGCAGTGGTTTAAGTAGCAGTACTTGTCACACACACCGCATGCGCAAGTTAATTTGACTCAATGCCACCAAATACATTCAACTTTGCCTATTAAATGCAAAATGTGAAAAAATATTTCACCAGTTGTACCAAATATGGAATAAAGTGCACTTCATACAAAGCTCTCCAAAGCCCACCATTTATGATAGATGGGACTCACTGGTTTTGGTCTGGGACTCATTGCGTTTCATGGGGTGAGTCCCAAATTGTAATAAAATCACTGTATTATTGCTAAGTGTCTCACAAATCGACTTGCTCTTAGTTGGGTCGACTACAACACAGATGATTCAAGTTGATTTAAGTAGAATCGAGTCAATTCATCCAACTTTTCGAGCATCCATGTTTGCCTTCTCGCTGTATTTTTCTAAGCATCTCACAAATTGACTTCCTGTTAGTCGGGTTGACTACAACACAGAGGATCCGCGTTGATTCAGGTGGAATCAAGTTGATTCATCAACTTCTTCTGCCCTCCTTGTTCCCCTTCTTGCACTATTTTTTCCAAGTGCTCCTAATTCGACTTCCGGTAAGTTGCATCGACTAAAACGCAGACGATTTGAGTCGATTTGATTCGAACTGAGTCAATTCGTCCAACTTTTCTACCATTCTTAACTTGTTCGCCTTCTTCCACTATTTTTTTTTCTAAGTGTCTCACAAATCGACTTCCGGTAAGTCGGGTCGACTACGAGTCGAATCAAGAAGATTCATCACTACCACTGATCAAATTGACAATCAAATGGTGACTACTTTCTTTGATAATAAATAAGACTAAATAAATGTAGTCAAGAAATAATGCTAATGTAATCAAGAAATCTATGCAATCACACAAAAAGGCAGGTAAATGTGAACAAGGTACATGTACTGGTAAATCAACAACGGCTCCAGTTGGTGGGAAAAATTTATGGTCCAAAAGTATGTCTTTTTACACCTGTTGTATGCTTGTTGGAACCTTGACGTTACTGACACCTTGGTCTATTGTTGGAATATAACTAACTCACAACGCAATAAATGTGAAGATCAAGGCCACAGTCCTGATATTATTATAATCATAATTATATCCCTTATTATACAAAACTGACAAATCTAAATGAGTTTTGACAAAAGCAAAAAACAAATGCTAAAGAAAACGTAAAATTCCAAATGAAGGAAATCCACCTACATTTTTGTAACAAGCATTTAATTTAACTTCTTCAATGTTATTGAAACACTTTATTTTCTAACACAACGCTAACAAACTTTATCGAGCGAAAACTTTTTACCAAGCACATGGAAATCTGAGTTGACAACAATAATCGGGGGGTCCAACCCCTGGAAACTAATTCAGGCCTATGCCCCTAGCAAAACGGTAACTTTTAGTTCCGAACATCCTCCCGCCCGATGCAGGAGTGCATCACAGATCAACAAAGTCAAATTCAGTTAAGAAAGTAAAACAACAAATTATGTTCAACAGTGTCTCAATTAAGTTCTGCTACTAAATCTGCATCACAGGTTTCAAACAGGTGAAGACGCTGCACTGGCCGGCATGTAACACTTCCAGATGGCATCCGTAAGGTAACGGACCTAACCAGACCATCTCGGCCTAAATGGGTAGCTTCCACTCCTGCGCGTTGCCACTGACCTCTTGCTAAATGATCCTCACTCACAAGGACCAGGTCACCTGTGTGTATGTCACGACCAATGTCTGACCATTTCTTGAGGGGTGTCAGACACCTTAAATATTCAGCACTCCATCGCTTCCAGAAGCGCTCACAAGTCTTTGATGATACTGAAATCGTTTGGTTATGGCTTTCGATGTGTGCCCTGTAGCATGTGTCTCTTTCGTTGGTGATGCCTGTAGGTGTCTGCCAATAAGAATCTGTGCAGGGGTAATCACGCTGAAGTCACCTGGGTCTGCACCAAGGTAAGTGAGTGGGCGGCTGTTCAGCTGCGCCTCTATTTCAAATAAAACTGTAGTTAACTGCTCAGCATCCAACATTGCTTTTGCGAAGACTTTCTTCAAAGGTGTCTTGACACTTTTTACCAGTCGCTCGTAAAACCCACCCCACCATGGGGCTCTCTCCACAATAAACTTCCACTGAATCTTCTTTTCTGACAGTACCACTTTGGTTTGATCAGCTTGCAGTACTCTCCAACATTTCTCTAGCTCCTTGTTAGCACCTTTGAATGTCTTTGCATTATCTGACCAGATTATGCTGCACATTCCTCTTCTTGCAATCATGCGTCTTAGCGCAAGTAGAAATCGTTCAACTGTCATATTGCTCACCAACTCCAAGTGTACAGCACGGGTAACTGCGCAGGTAAACAGAAAAATGTACGCTTTATCATTACTATCTCTCAAATACAAAGGGCCAGCGAAGTCCAAACCAACATTGGTAAAGGGGGGCGCCGGTCTGATCCGGTCTTCAGGAAGGGGTGCCATGCGCTGCACAAATGGCTTTGTATGATAATGGCGACAAAGTAAGCAGCTCTTCACTGTTCGACGGACAGTTGAACATCCCTTGATCAGCCAAAACTTCTGACGTAGGACTGATAAAGTGTGCTCAACACCAGCATGGAGCTCTTGACAGCTTTACAACGTGATGATTAGACGGCAGGATAATGGGATGCTTCTCTTCCTCTGGTAATAAGGACTTGTGAATTCTCCCTCCAACACGAAGAAAACCACTGCTGGAGCACAGAAATGGATTTAAATTTGCCAGCTTGCTGTTCTTCAAAGGAAGATTGTGTTTGGCCAAGGAAACTTCTGGGAAACTTGCCGCTTGTATCTGGGATATCAACCACTGTTCTGCCTCCTGAATCTCTAATCCAGTTAGCGGGTTGAAAACTCTCTCATCTTCTTTGACTCTCAGGTTGCGAATGAATCTTCTGATCCAAGCAACAGTTCTCAGCAATCGACTGTATTTGCTGAACCTTTCAAAGTCAATAACTGACTCCTTGGGCTGCGCAACACAACTGACACTTGCCTTACTCTTTCTCTCCACCTCAACAACATCATTTGAAGATTGGGACCTCAAATCTTTCGGCCAATCTACTTCAGACTCTTGAAGCCACGAGGGCCCTCTCCACCACAACTGACTGTCCAACAACTGATTCACAGATAAACCTCGTGTAGGTAAGTCCGCTGGATTGTGCAATCCTGGACAACAGCGCCAAACGCTGGGATCCAACAGTGACTGGGTCTCGATGACACGGTTAGCAACAAACGTTTCCACTGGGTGGCTGATCCCCTAATCCAGTGTAACGTTGAAGAATTGTCTGTCCAACAGACAATACGGCTGATGGGACAATCAATGGCATCTTTGACATAGGTACAAAGTCGAGCAGTAATCACAGCTGCCATAAGCTCTAGACGGGGAAGGGTAATCTTTCGAACAGGAGCCACTCTTGTTTTAGACATCACAAGACTGGTGGATGCTCTGCCTTCTTCAGGAACAACTCTGAGGTAAATGGCAGCGGTATAAGCAACTTCGGACGCATCTGCAAATGCGTGTAGCTCCACCTTAGAGTGCTGACTCAATGACAAATCAACATAACATCTCGGTATGTGAAGCTGCTTGAGCTCTGAAAGCTCTTGAACCCACTGAATCCACTTCACTGAGGTTTCTACTGGTATTACATCAACCCAACCAACACCTTGGGTCCACAATCTCTGAAGCAGCAACTTAGACCTTACTGTAAAAGGTGCGATGAGACCAATTGGATCAAAGACCTTAGCGGCTAAGGATGCTACCTCTCTCTTGGTGTACAATGTCTCTGAGCTTGATTTCAGAGGGTTCGTGTCATTCATGAAGATAAAGTTGTCTGAACTTGTTTCCCACTTTAAACCCAAAGCTTTCGTGATTGGATATACATGTACTCCTGATAGATCACTTTCTAAGTTGATCAGACTCTCTGATGCTCTATCCTTCTCAGGTATGGCTTGCATCAGCTCGGGTGAATTACTTGACCATTTTGTCAAATTGAAAGCTGCTTGTTCCATAAGTTCTGTGGAACTCCTTTGCAATCTTAGTGCTTCATGTACTTCATCTTTCCCTAAGGCAAAGTCATCAACATAAGTGTTCCTCAAGATCTCTTCTGATGCCTCGGGGAATGTTTGTTTACATCTTCTAGCATGCTCTTGAGTCGTGCAGATGGCTAGGAATGGACTGCAAATAACTCCAAACGTAACTCTCGTCATTCGGTAAATCTTAGGAGTAGAGTCAATGTCTAGATCTCTCCACAGATAATGACGTGAGTCCATGTCTTCTTCTTTTAGGCAGATTTGCAAAAACATTTCTCAATGTCACCCATAATACCGACTTGATGTTTGCGGAAGCGCAAAAGAATTCCGACCAAATCTGGCTGTAATGCAGGACCTGCTTCTAAGCAACTGTTAAGAGACATGCCATTACTACCTCTGGTTGAGGCAAACACAACCCTAGTCTTAGTTGTCTGCTTATCTTCTCTGATGACCGCATGATGTGGAAGGTAAAACACGGGATGCCCATCACATGGTGCGACTTGCTCAAGGGGTACTTCTTCTGCTACTCCATCCACCACATACTTATTAATGGCTTCTCGGTAGGAATTGGCTTTGGCTGGATCTTGGATCAACTTTCTTTCAAGATTGCACAGTCTACTCTCTGCTTGCTTGTAGTTATCTTTCAATGCAGCTTTCTCTTCTTTCCATGGAAGCAAAACTTCATAACAACCATCCGTGCGTACTAATGTGTTCTTAAACGTTTGTAAGACCATGGCCTCCTTGTGACTGGTCGAGGCTGTCATTTCAACAGGTTTAACACCAATGGACTCCAGATCCCAGAATTTCTTAAGCGTATCATTCAACTGGTCCTCACTACAAACTTGAACATTCATTGACACACTACATTCTTGACTGCTATCACTGGTTGGACCACAGAAGACCCAACCTAACGATGTACGAACTGCAACTGGTTCACTGGGACCACCTTTCACAATGTCTCTTGTTACAAATGAGTAATAAAAGTCCAAACCAATGAGCACATCAATCTGCTGCTCACTTCTGGGGAAATCTTCGGGAAACTTGATGTCTTGAAGGTGAGACCACTCAGAAGGAAAAACATCTACAGCCTCAGCTGGACGACATATTACTTGGGTGGTGAGTGCTTCAATACCACAAGGTTTTCCAGGCTTGTCAACAGGTGCCAAAGTGAAAGCAATTCTCCTTCGCAGAGTCTCCTTGTCTGACTTTCCACCAAATCCAGACACCGCAATTCTAACACTCTTTCCATCTAGGCCAAGCTCTTCCACAATACTTTGTCTAACAAAGGAAGTTTGTGAACCACGATCAAGAAAACATCGAACAACTTTCGAGCAACCATTGGATCCACAAATAATAGCTGGCACAGTTTGAAGAATAACTTTTCCACCACCACTTGCTGCCATTGAACTTGCTACTACATGAGAAGCTGCTGTCGAGGGAGGAGCTTGAGATAAGGATGCTATCTCCGAGGGAGGTTGTGATGAGGATGGTATGGCCCAGTGGCGGATCCAGGATTTTTGAACAGGGGGTGGCTGACCTGTTAGAACAATATCAGAACAATCGGAGACAAAGTGGCCTCCGTGATAGTTTTGTTCATTTTCTTAATTTCAAGCTTGAATGACCTCAAAAGAGGGGGGTGGCTAGCCACCCAATCCACCCCCCCTGGATCCGCCCCTGATGGCCGAAGACCCAGAAGTGACCGAATCCATATGAAGGAGACTATGATGTCGACCACGACAGTGTTTACATGGAGGTTTTTCACAACTTTGAGCCACATGACCAGCTTCTAAGCACCGAAAACAAAGACCTTTGGACAATGCCATCCTGAATCTATCCTTGACTGTCAGTGACAGAAAACTAACACATGACCACACAATGATTCTTTCGACAAACACAGCACTCCTTGACTTGCGTAGAAGCACATAATGCAGAGGTAGATGACCTTCGTTGCGAACTAGGTTTGAAATTCACGTGGCTTACACCCTTTGCAGTGTTCTCCTTTGTAGGGAGCTCTGACTCCAGAGAGGGAGGCTGGGAAGACTCTTTGGCTCTTATTAACTGCTCCAAAAACGTACATGTAAACAATGTTTTCACTGCCACACAGTCCTCTTTATGGTCACCAATTTCAAGTTCCCATTTCTCCACAACCCTTTTTGGTAGCTTGTCAACAATCAAAGGTACCAGGATAGGTGCCAAGGTTTCAGATTTAAACTTATCACCCATGGATTCAACGGATCTAACATGTCCGACAACCTGATCGTAGAACTTACGCATAGACACTCCATCTTCCGACATTAAGCGTGGTAAATGAATTAGAGATCTTACGTGTACGTCAAGGATCAACCTTGGGTGACCAAATCGTTCCTTAAGCGTCTCCAGAACTGGCTGATAATTCTCGTGAACAACTGCAAATCCCTTGACTGCTTCTGCGGCTGAACCCTTCAAGGATCTCATCAGGTACTCTAATTTCTGCACATCCGCTAGAGATGGATTATCCACTACAGACACTTTTAGCGACTGATAATAGGGCTGCCAACGCAAAACATCCCCATCGAAAGTGGGCAGATCGATTTTTGGGAGCTTCACTTGTAACTTGGGAATTGAAGGTGCTGGAGTTGCTGGATTACTTGACAAGCTCATCTCAGCAATGTGTTTACTTTCCAAATAATGCGTCATCTTTGCCATGTATTCAACCACAAGTAATTCATACTCACAGTGACTCTCACACTCTTGGTCGATCTCCTTGTCTTCGAAATAAGTACACAACGATGCATGTACTTCTTGTAGGTCGTTCCACTTACTGGCAATGCTATCTTTCAACACGTGAATCCTCGCATGATTATCCTGCAGCGAAAGCGCTTCATCCACAGACTTGAGGCTATCTGTAACTGATTTCCGAAGAAAGCGTCGCTTCTTCTTAATGGCTGTTAGCTCTTCTTCTTTCAACATACCGATATTTGTGCTGTTCCTTCAAATTCATACACAGTAATGACACCAATCGCTGCAACAGACCAAATACTTCATTCAAGCAAAGTGATGGCGCCAGTCGCCATAAAATTAACACCAAATGCTTTGGGAAACCAAATGGAGGACTAACTCTCCTTTTCACTCCATTGTACAGATACTCGTCGAATCTCGAACTTTATCCATCCGACCTCGAAGGACCATGAAACACTTTATTTTCTAACACAACGCTAACAAACTTTATCGAGCGAAAAACTTTTTACCGAGCACATGGAAATCTGAGTTGACAACAATAATCGGGGGTCCAACCCCTGGAAACTAATTCGGGCCTATGCCCCTAGCAAAACGGTAACTTTTAGTTCCGAACAGTTATGTTTAGATAAAGTTACGCCTTATGCCTCAAGGAATTAAAAAGTAGAGGTCAGAGGTCTCAGTATTGTTTGAAAATTAATACTTAGGTGTACGTTCACTTGATAGTACGTACATCTCAAAATTAAGTAGTTTAATGCAGGGCCCCCTTGGATACCAGCCTTTGAGCTGAATGCGCCTGCCTGCCTGCCTGCCTGCATACTTCATGTTTAATGAGCTCTATATATTGTATACACCCGTTTGAAAAAATGTTGTCAGCTGAAAAGTATAAATGATGGACAATGCGACACAATGGAACTCTGGGAAGATGACAGGGCCAAGCTTAAGCTTGTTACTGGGTTTCATTGCTTGTCATTCAAAATATTTTCTTTCCAAGATGACTTAGAGTAAAATAATTAAGACCTGCTGTGTTATTAAAACATACATGTGTCTAAGAATAGAGGCCAGTTTTCACGCTTCCCAGAGCACCATTCGGTCGCATCGTCAATGATTTATGCTTTTGATCCGACAACAAATTATTGTTTTATTAATCTGTAACACTCTAGAGAATATACAGGCTGTAATTATTTAAGAATTGGTTCCCGCTTCTAAGCAGGAATCATTTATGCTACACGTTCATGAAAGAACATGCAATTACCCGGTTACCGTAGTTTAAGATGGCCGAACACAGTTTTCTTGTACCTTTGCGTTATTCATCGTTATTCTCAAACCGCTGGCAGTTGGGCAGCCAAAATTGGCAAGATGCAAGTTCAACTAAAAAAGATTATATCTTGATATGTTTCATTGGACAGAATGCCGTTGCCATGGCAACACAGCTGGTAATAAACCAGCATTAAATAATGGGTTTGATTTATTTTCAGAAAATCCAGTCGTTTGATTTTTTCCATCATTTGTCTCTAGAAAACTCAGAGCAATACCGGCCTATTGACACTAGTCTCGTGAAATTTTGACAGAGAGATCTTTTGTAATTCTGTGTTTTGCATTTTAACGTTTTCTGAGCATTTCCTACGTCAGATTTCAATTTCTGTTTGCAGGCAAGTTACACGTTTTCTGAACCATTATTCTACCGAATTTCATTAAATTCTAATGAGCGGTTCCGTAGAAATCAGTGCATTTCCACTAAACCATGCAATCACAATTTTCTGGTTGACTGTGCATGCGTTGCATTTGAGAGGGTTCTCGATCTTTCTCGATCCATACAAACAATCCCAGAAAGGCAGGGAGTTTCCCAATAGTACTACCTTTAATACATTGAAAAACAAACGTTTTCACACATAACAAACTGTGTGCTTGTTAAGACGGAAAAGAAAAACACGCTTACAAATTCTTCACTGAACAAAATGAAATGATCGCTGTACAGGCGCCATGTTTGTTTTTCTTAAAGCTGTCAGCTTTGTGCGCGCCCTAATTCACGTCAGCAGTACAAATCGTAGAGTGCGCGCAAACTGTGTTCAGACACCTTAATTTTGAGAGCCCAAGGGGAGCATTGAAGTTGCTTAAGGCAATAGCCAATTGAAAGCAACTCTAAATTTCAAGTGGAATAAAATTTGTGAAGAATTTATTAAGCATTCCCACCTGTATTTACTAGTGCCCAATGCTGAGATCGACCTATTCACATACATGTATTGTGAGGGTCCTCATAAACGGAATGACAGTGGCTATCATACTTGTATACCATGTTTACTATTTTTGCTTTGCTCAGTCATAGCTGAATTCACTATTAACACTCACATTGTACAGTAATGAATACGTCTTTAGTAGCAGGACTCCCAATGCTGTTATTAGCTGTGCATCTGTAGTATCCTTGATCCTCTCTACTGATAGTCAAAGGAAAGGAGACAGAACTGTTATCAGAGAGTCTTGTCCAGGTGATATTTGGAGGTGGATGACCATCTGCTATACAGCTGAGTGTCACATTATCATTCTCGATCACTGTCTTGTTATCAGAGATATGAGTAATGTCTGGTGGAACTGAAAAGTAACAACAACATTTAACAATCAGAAACACTTCAGATAGAACACGCACAAGGTTTTGTGCACGTTTCTGTTACGAGTACAGGCTAACTTACATATTGCGTGTTTTTAGACCCTCCCATTTGTTAAGTATGTTAATTTACTGTATTAAGACAATTGCATACAGGAATCTTGAATTCGAAGTGCTTCCAATTATTTGCAATATTTACTTTTAATGCCTTAACAAGCTCACCAATTACAAAGTATTAATATTCTCACGCAGCAGAACATAGCCCCTGTGATTGGCTCACCAACCAGACAATAATTACGATATTTGGTTTGAACATTCTGGCAATTAAGATTTCCAGCAGCTGATCTATAAAATGCTCAATAGACATTTGTTTTTACCTCTGCAAAAGAGACAGTAAAAGGTAGATGGATAATTTTAGATCACATTGTACAAACTCAAAAGGTATATTAGACAAAGTCTTCGTCTACATCTTCAGATTTATGCAACAGCTAATTGTAAATAAAGCAAAAAAAATTGAAGGACAAAATACCCACTGCTAATGATTAAACTGGATCTGCTCAGGAAAAACAAATCAGAAATAATGACATGCAGCCAGGGATAAGAGGCATTGAAAGAAAATTAATTGAGATCCAGGCATGTGCAGTTCATTCATTCAAGATTTTTCTAGACTATATGTAGGTGTTTTTCCATTGTAATGGTTTATATATTTAAGATCAAGTGATTTAAGACAACACCACATATAAACAAAACAAACAATTATGCCATGATTTTCAAAACAAATTTTTTACAGTACAGTAACTGTAGTTACGAGACAAAGTCAGGTATTTAGAAAAAACTGTTTGAATTGATCATGAATATTTTTGCCAGGGAATAACTTATAATTTGTTTTTTCCGTGAAACTTTTCTTCTTTATAGGCACACTTCATGTTTAATGAGCTCTATTATATATATAGAAAAAAAATTAAAATTGTTTACAATTGTTTATAATTAAAGAATGGTACAGTCAAACACTAGTGGGGCATGGTGGTGTTATACATGTAAGTGGTTAATAATTGACTTAAGATCTGAAGGTCAGTGGTTTGAGGCCCATCCCCTGTCATTGTGTTGCCTCCTTAGACAAGAAACTTTACATGTACTCATTGTCTCTCTCCACTCAGGTGTTTAAAATGCATACAGGTGACATAATTATATGCTACTGGGGGTTACCCTGCAATGAACTAGCAATGGGAGTAGCGATACTCTTAATACGTTACGTTATGCTACAGAAACCAGGTTAAGCTCCAGCATGTGGGCCTCCCTGACTCGTGTGCGAGTTGAATAACCACTACTTTCCAGACACCTGTTCACATGTACTAGTTGGACACCTCATTATGTGCAGAACATTTTCGTGGCCCCAAGCCATAAATTATTCTAAATTTAACCTGATGTAATACTGTTAAAACAGAGCCTTTTTCTATTGCAAATGGTGCCATTAAATAATGTCATATGAAATCTATTACATGTAATTTTAGGAAAATAAATTAATGAACTAAAATCCTTCCTTAGTAAGTGTTGAATGCCAGCTGCATATTATATACATTGCACTGTACATAACAACTTTAGCTTCAAGCAGTGACATCTTATCTCATCCCTAGTTTATAATACTTAAATAACAAATTTTAAAATTTGCAATCAAAACTACATTTGAACAAATTAATACAGTCATGTGACTAGCCATAGGTATGAATGCAAAACTACATGTATTTAACCATGCACACATTAATTTTCACACAAAATTGACTGAAACTTGGATGATTTCTTATGACCCAATCACATGATTCTAACCATGCACTTGATTTCAAACCAAAACATTTTGTCCAAGTTTGATCATGCACTTAATCTTGGCAGCACCCTGTGTACAATGTATTTCCTGTTTGGGCTCTAATTTTTTCCTGCTTCATTGTCCTACGTGTATTTTTGGTTCTCAAAACTATTTTTAAGGGGCAACATTATAGTTTATTATTAATTTGTAATTTTGACAGAAATATCTATCAAATGGCATGCTCACTAAAATAGCATTAAGCTCTTGACAATTCTGTATCTATAGCCATGTTATTACAGGGCTTCTCATAGGGTGCAAAAAAATTTGAGAAATTATGCGGCATATCAGGGTGAATCGTGCGGCAAAAAAGGCCAATTATGCGACAGATTGTGCAATTTTTCCAAGTTAATTTGAACCTAGTTTTTCTAATCGGAGGTATCAGAAGAAGTAAAAAAACAGGTTTTCTGACTCCAATGGACATTTACAACATGAAAAAATTAACGTTTTTGGTTAACAAAAAAGTACAAATTACATTCACATCTGGAAATGGTTCCTTCTTCCTTCTCACGATGAAAGAGTATGTAGTCCAGTCCAGTTCCCTCCCTTCCAATCCATGCTTGGTTACTAAGCCTTACGATCGAGAGTCAAAATATGTTGAGAAGTAAAAATGCACGTTAGACTTTCAAACGCTTTCTGCGCCTTGAGCGATCAATAATCTGGATACAGAAATTGTGAGATTACTAAAGGGACGTTATAATGAAATAAACCAATCTTTCTCCATTTCCAGATGTGATTTTTAAACATTTTTACCTACTAGTAATAAAAGATTTTAATTGTGTGATTTTTCAAAAATTGTGCAATTTTTCAAAAATTGTGCGGATATCACTAAATTGTGCGATTGGGTGCAATTTTAGGCCAATTGTGCGAAATCGCAGTCCCTCGCATGATATCAGAAGCCCTGCCTTAAATCTTCTTCTTTCGAGCCAATCTGAAAGTTCTTAATATCTTGCATTTTTGTAATATTAATATTAGATTGACATAATATTCGCTAAAAGGTAAAATGATGTATATACAAGGCTAAAAAAGATAAAAAGGGGGGTATAAACAATTAAAAGGAACCAAACGTTTTCGATAAGTATGTCATCATCAGGGTTAAAAGGCCGTTCGTAATTTGCATGGTTTTTATACTCGGGTTATTCCTGAAGGGAACAATTGCGCAACATAGCAATTAACTTGTTTGTTCAAAGATGGGCTCCTTTGTTGGATAATTAGGCCCTCGATGATCTTTCTCTTAAAATAAGATCTTGCTGAACAAAGGACTCTCCACTGGAATGAGTGACTTGGGTTTTCCAAAAGGTGACGTGCTGGTTCCGAGGTGTGGCAGATATTTGAATGTTCAGTTATTCGCACTTCAAAATTTCGCATTGTTTCACCTACATAGTTTTCTCCGCATGAGCATTCTCCTTCATAAATAACGGGGGACTTGTGAAGGTTTTTGTCCTTGAGGCTGAATAGACTTCATTTCAATGTTTGTCCAAGTTTGATCATACTAAACATTCCTTGGCAGCTCAAGCTGTGCATTTCCTGTATTTGCTTTTTTGGCCTCACTGGATTTTAAACCCATTTTGGGTATCATTCTACTCTTAGAGGTCAAACTCTTCATTAAAAGATGTTGTGTTATGTCAACATTTTATGAGGACTGAAATTTCTGCATGAGAATTGCAGTGAGTTAAAGTTATACAACCAATTAAGAGTTTGTTTTATGAATTTCATACATTCATGATTTCATTTTCATCTTTCCCGGGTATATTATGAACCAATTTAATGACCAGCTCCCAGTTGGCTTGTTAGCTCAATTGGTTAGAGCGCTGCACCGGTATCGCAGAGGTCAGGGTTCGAATCCCGGCAAGCCTGATTTTTTCAGGCTTTCTTTTCGCAACTGCATAAGTTGCGTTAATAACTGCGAGGATCTTCTTTACATTAATTTCTTTATTCCGCAGTTCAAATATATGAATTTCATACATTCATGATTTCATCTTCATCTTTCCCAGGTATATTACGAACCAATTTAATGACCAGCTCCCAGTTCGCTTGTTAGCTCAATTGGTTAGAGCGCTGCACCAGTATCGCAGAGGTCAGGGTTCAAATCCCGGCAAGCCTGATTTTTTCAGGCTTTCTTTTCGCAACTGCATAAGTTGCGTTAATAACTGTGAGGATCTTCTTTACATTCATTTCTTCAGATTTCCGCAGTTCAAATATATGAATTTCATATATTCATGATTTCAGTTTGAACATTGTACTGTAAGTTAATACATTAGCTAGGACACTCAATCATGCCTTTCCAACTGCAAAATGCAGTACAATAAAACACGGCTATAATGGCTGTGGTCACACTAGAGAGCTAAATCGTGATTAAGCCCTGTTAATCGTGCTTCAACGAACGGCTTTTTGAAATCGCGATTAAGCGAGCTACTAATGTGTTAGGCAAATATTTCATCATGGGCCATATCTAAGCTGTCATCACAGGACCACACCTTGAGATATTTTGGTCACTGTATGTCTAGGCTTGACGGACGGGTCTTTTATTATTATTTTTTTTCTGCTAAGCTATCTTACCTCGACGAGGGCTGTAGAAATCAAATTTATTCTTGCCCTTTAGGCCTTTTTCCTGTTTCAAAAAGCAATTGTGAAAGTGCGTTGTCGTTGCCTCAAAAGACTACGAATGCTCTTGATGAGCAGACAACGCAGGTTTCATTCTGTTTAAGCCTCTCTCGTCTAAAATTCAGCAGCAGCAAAATGAGCAAAATGAGTAATGTAGCAGTCTGTCAGACATATTTTTCTGTGCTTTATGTGGGTAGAAAAGTCTGACTGGACCACCAAATTATTACAAAATACGTACCATACCAGCCTAAATGGTGTTGATGGTTTTTACATGTGCTCGCACATGATTGGCTCAGATATCGAGCTTTAGATAAAGCTCAAGATAAATCCTACTTTTTTAGACACTTTAGATGGAGATTTAGATCTTTGAAGTTTACTGCTTTTGGTATCAATTACATCGTCATATGTTGAGATCTCAAAATGTGCATTTTTTGGGTTCGCACTCCTTAATCGCAATTTAACTCTTTAGTGCAACCACAGCCAATTTTAAATTTCATGTGCACTGCTTTGCCAACAGAATTAAGATTATATGGTGTTCAGAGATATTCAACCTAGCCTTTGGCATTGGTTGTGCTAAGTGGTTACAGAAGAACATGTAAGCTCAGGTGTCTAAATTAAGCAAGGATGCTAGTTGTTTCAGATAATTACACGAGAATAATGCTGTAATTAAAATAAATGTAAAATATAAATAAGTACTCTTGCTCATTAGCCCAGAAAATGAGGCCTTCACAGAAACATATAAAATCTGCATTGGCTTAAACAGGGGACTCTAATTTTCAACAGCCTGTTGTGGAGTGTGTCAAGAAAAATTGATCAAAGCACAAAACAAAGCCAGCAATAATGTGCTTTTCAATTTGTCAGATTTGTGCTTAAGAGATCAGTCATCACTAGGTTTCTATAAGTGCGCTGAAAAAAGAATATATCTCACCAGTTTCTATCAGTTGATTACAGATCTACAGATGTTCATGGCTTGGGTCATCACCTCTGACCAACTAGAGTATGTATGCTATAGTTAACAATTACTCTGGTAAAAATTCTGCCCAGGATCCTAATAAGATCCTAACAGGATCCTAACAGGATCCTGTAGGATCTTAACCAGGATCCTGATAAGATCCTATATAAGATCCTGTAGGATCCTGTAGGATCCTATAGGATCTTGTTAGGATCCTAAACAAGATCCTACAGGATCCTAAACAAGATCCTACAGGATCCCAAACAGGATCCTAGACAATCTTAAGCAGGATCCTGAAAGACTTTACAGGATCCTGAGTAGGATCCTAAACAACATGGTGCCATTTAGGACCCTGGGTAGGATCCTGTGTGAACTTACAGGATCCTGTAGGATCCTATAGGATCCTAGAAAATCCTGTAGGATCCTGTATAGGATTTCTACCAGGGTATTCACCGAAGTGGAGGTGAATAGTGGTGGATATTTACCGAGCCGCGAAGTGGCGAGGTAAATATCCACCACTTTCAACGACACTGAGGTGAATAATTCTTTTAATATATACCACACAAGCTGAATAACTAGCAGACCAAAAATTACTTTATTTTTGACAATATAACAAATGGTGGGAAATTTAAAATCTCGCTCGCTGAGCGATGCACATTCGCGCTCACAAAGAACTAAGAATATGGTTGGAAAGATTAAATAACTTACTATTAAATACTGTCAAACCAAAGTTTGGTGCCATTTTTGTGTTTCTGGGTACAATTTCCTCGTTTATTGAAATAATTTCCTGTTCAGAAACCGAAGCAAAAGGGGAAGCCATTTTGTTTCTCTTCGGCTGCTCGGAGGTGAATAGTACTTTGCTAATCACCTCCGAGTTAACCAATCAATACACACAAAAAGCACTATTCACTTGTGTGGTACAGTGTATATACTAACTATATATTCGTCATTATAATAGACGTTTGCCATGGTTTAATATGCAAATATGGTGTAATGCTGTATTTGAGTCTGACTGGCTCAGTCATGATTACCTAGATTTGATGACAGACAGTAACACAAAATGCATGTATAAATAAAGTGAAATACATAATTATATGGTCACATTTTTGGTAACTTTTTAATCATTTGCACACTAAGCAAGCGATCGGTGGCACACTAAGTGTGACACCAAACACACTTTAGGAAAGAAAGAACTAGTGTGTCCTTTTTTTTCTCAGTTAAATTATGCAGATATCCATGTCTTAGGACACACTAAGCATGTTGTGCAATTGGTTGTGAGCGTACTATCACCTTAACCCTTTGAAGCTCAAATTAATTTTTCTCAATTTACGTAATTTTAAATCATAAATAGTAAAACATCAGTACGAAATGTTTTCTCTAAGTGAAACTTGCACACCTCATTGTCAAGACATGGGACTACATTTCCACAAGCTATTCGAAACAAATGACACTAATTGACGCCTGTCACATCAAGTTAAACATTGACAACAAAGATAAGTAACAAACAAACTTAAACAATTTCAGTTCTGTAGCTAGCTTTCCCTTAAAAAGAAAAATCTGAAGTCGCGTCTGCCGTACGATATATCATACACTGGGCATTAAAGGGTTAAGCATCAAAGTCATCGAGATGGAGGGTCACAAAATGGAGGGTCACTTTGGCAGAGTTTATAGAGCAGAGATCTTGCAAGAATGTTAAACGCAAATTCGGTGCACACCCTGTTGTGATTGATGGGCTGATACCCCAAGCTTCAACTTATAAATTATAGAATCATTGTGTGTTAAGATGCACAAGATGCATGCCATAACTTACTGTAATGTGAAGACCACATTGTAAATTTAACCAATTGCTTTTCTTTTCCACTGCTTTCAGTTTCTCTCGTTTCTTTCTCGTTTCTCTCTTACTACTCAATATACATTTCAATGTATTAAAAAAGAGAAGCCTACTAAAAGACTCATCACATTTGAAGTTACAAATAAAATTTCCAGAAGCTTGCTGCGAATTCAGTCACACAGAAATGTCATTCAGCAGGATTGAGAGAAACTGGCACACTACGACTACATGTGGTTTGTGTCACTGGCCACAAGTTTGATTAAGGTCGTTTTCTCTACCAAACGATACCCCGGGAATTAAAGCGAATGCTCATGGTACCCTTCATCATGTCGAGGTAACCGGTCGTTTTGCTAACGAGTCGTTTCGCTAACGTCCAGTTCGCTAACGTCTTAAGTCGTTTCGTTAACGTATTAGATCAGTTTGCTAACGTCTTTTAGCTCAGTTTCAGCTCAGACAGAGCAAACCATGTACAGTACCGGAACCTTCAAGTTAGCAATCGTGTAAAATTTGAGTGCTTGTGTGTAGAAGATATATCGTAGCCAATGAGTTTCTTATTTTGCCGACATTTGCGTGACTTTTTGCGAATTGCCGTTATGGGAAATTTGCATACCGAGGATCGTGCAAGCAGAAGAAATTTTGATTGGCTATTTTGTTGAATGTCAATCATTCAAAAAAGTGGGCGGTAGACGTTCCGTAGAAGAATTGTATCAGGCTCTATTTTTCGTTTCGCCCGTCACGCCTGAATGTTTCACCAAGCGAAACGAAAATAGAGCCTGATCGCAGGTTAAATTCTGGGAGACAACATGGCGTTATTTTAGTCTTAGTCTCAGAACATCTCACTAACATTGTCAGGTCAGTGCAAACCCCATTATTTCAAGAACTGGAACTGACTTCAGGACGTTAGCGAAACGACCTATAAGACGTTAGCGAACTGACCTAATACGTTAGCGAAACGACTTAGGACGTTAGCGAACTGGACGTTAGCGAAACGACCGTAAACCCATGTCGATGGATACACAAACGAAATTTGTAAACACCTTTAAACTTACCTACAACTTTTACTTGAATCTTGCGTTTCCAAATTTTGTTGGTTGCACCTTGAAATGTATTCAACTCACAGCTAAACAATCCATTGTCATCATCAGTTACGTTAAAGATTACTAGAGTGGCGCTTTGAGAAATCCAGCTGACGTTGAATCTTCCTTCGTATCCTGAAGCTGGTGCAGCAGGCCCTGATGGAACAAGGGTTGCAATGGGGACTTCGTTTAATCTGATTGTGACAACAATCAAATTGAGATCCTGTGTGAGACTAAAGTTCCAGTTCAGTGCTGCATTTGTTGATCCTTCACGAAGCTGTTGGTTTGCAGTGTGAAACACGGCTGGGTCTGATAAGGTCTGAACCGGGGGAGGCTTATACCAAGTGACACTTCCGCCATCTGAAATATCGAACGTATTAAAGCAGCGTATTACAAACAGAATTCTTACAATCAGCGTTGTATGTTCGCAGTATATCAAAGTAAACCACTTCGGGGAAAACTACAGCAGACAAACTTGCAAGCTTAATATATAAAAGAAATGCGTTGGCCTACACACTACGGTTGCACAAACTCATACAAAAAAAAAACAAACCAACAAAAAGTTCACCTGTAGTACGGAGAATCACCACAATCCATACAAAGATGAGACCTGAGTGAAAATATCCCATAACGTACAGAAAAAAACCCTACAATAATATTATTTCTACTGAACGTAACCGATCAACACGGAAATAAACTCCTGCCAGCCAACCTGGCCTTCTTCGTCTTGGTTAGCCAGTCCCACAACTCTACACGCACCGCGCTTGCCGAGCAACCTCGTCCCAGGTTTTCACCTTGCTGGGAGTGTCCGGACGGTAATTGTTTTTCCTACAATAGGTCCCCCAATAATGGGCATCGGCTTTTATCGTAACCTATTAATTGTTAACCTACTAACTAGAAATAATCAGTGATTAGTGAAGTGCGTTCGAATGCTAACCACTGAAATGGGTCTTGACAAATAGTAACCAAAAAAAAAAAGTAGAAAACGACATTTTCGAACATTTTCAGATATGAAATAAATCTTAAAAAAACAAAGTTGCGTGACACGTGTTGTTATTCAGGGTCAGGGACTCGCCAAGGCAATTGTTCGACAAAGAAATGATTTAAATGCGATACTACGTATCAAGTTCATTAAAATAGTGTGTTTCCCTCATAGAAATAATTTAAATGTTGTATGCCAAGTGGTTCTTTGTCGGAGGCGAAATGTAGCTTGACATATGCACTAAGGATTCCTACATACTTTTCTAAGATTTCGATCAAGGATTTGCGCTACGTCTTTGGCCGAAAGATTGCTATTTCAAGCGTGGAATTTCTCTCTTTCGAAACTTCACAACACAGAAAACACAGGCGCTTCGAACGTGAAAGCGAGGTCATTTGCTGTCCGTCCAAGGTCAATGACGTATTTCCGTATCCGGTAACTAACCCGCCTGTCAACAATGGCGCATAATGTTGCGTTGCTTTCCGCCTGTCATCGACCCTGTCATCCAAACGGGAGGCTTTCGCAACTGAATGTGATCGCCTTAAGTTGATGTTTACGAACGTCAAATACCCTGAGAGCCTCATCAACTCTTCCATTTCTCACTTTGTCACCTTACTGATGTCTGGAGATCCCGATGTGCCAGCTCAACTACCCGCCAACGAAAATGCTGTTCACCGCGTAGTATTGCCATTTAAAGATCAAAAGTCGGCCGATGCAGTGAAAAAACAGCTATCCGAACTGAGGAAAAAAATCGATCACAGTCTTCAACCAGCGTTTAGGAGCTGCAGAATTGATGAACCCTATTAAGCCTGGGCTCGCTGACTTAAACGAATTATAACTTTTAAACGGCTGGACGAATAATCACCAAATCTCGTGACTTTTCCTGAAATTTATCAGACAAAATTGTCCTGTGTCAATGACATGTCTATGATGATTGACGTTTCCTTAGCAACCGTCTACTCAGGAGGTGTTTTGACTATTTTCCGGCTTTTTTCGGTCTTTTTTATCAGTTTTTTCTCCTTCGTTTGTAAGGAGAAGATAATCCTTTACTTTTTGTGCTTGTTTTGATTAAGAATGTTTCTTAGAACAAATTCATATACTTTTCGATGACGTCATTGTCAACTGTATGGCTGCATCAGGGGCGGGGGAGAACACTCCAATAGCGCCTGGCACTTTTTTTGTAGTCTTTTTTGTATACCCATGTTCCAACGATAGATGACGTCACATCCGGTCCGAAAGCGTACAACTTCTCCCACGAGCGGGAAAATCAAACTTGACGGCAACAGTTTCGTTCACTCAGTGAGTAAAATGGCCATATTTTTCAATCGGCTGCAAATTTTCCTTTTATTTCTCGTGAAGATGAAGACAAATATGTACCCTTTCCACTCATTTAATTAGTTGAGCGAATAGACTTAATGAATATTTAAAAATGTGGTGTTTTTGAGCCTTGCCTTCTCTGAAAGATGTCGGCATTTCTTTTCCCCGAAGTTAAGAGGATTCTGTAAATCGCTGGAGATCATGAATTCAAGGTATGTAAAACTACATTAAAATAGCCTATCCTGTAGAATAATAATTCGCTTATCAAAAAATTACAAAGGAAGCGTTCTACACGAGTGAGTACCCCATAAACATTGGAGGAAACTGCTCAAGAAAACAAGCTGTTTTAATAAGAATACCTTCGTTCACCTTTTTGACCGCACAAACAGTCAAAAGAATACTGAGTGTATGTTATTTCTCGTGGCTACCGAGACTTTGCTTCTCCTGTTTCTTTCTTTATTTCGTTCCCTAATTAGCATTGGAATACCTATCCTCTGCTGGGATGAGTAAAGAACTGAAAACCCATTAAGTTTTATTTTGGTTCTCTTCGAAAAATCGAAATCCAACACTTACAAGTTCTTTAGAGACGGATCATTGACTACGGATAGGGATGGTGGGACAAACCCTCTTAACTTAAATTAATTTTCACGGCCCCGTTGAACTTAATAAAATCTTGAGACCACAACCCCCACCCCCCACCCCCGCCATTTTAAGCAAACCCCGTCATATTTCATAGAAGGACCTATCCTTCTGTAGTAAAGACTTCTTACTGTTAGATTGATAACCATTTTAAAACCATTGTGCAGTTCCAGGAAAAATCCATACCCCCCATGGAAGGTCATCGGAAATTCCTAGGGGGTGGGGGCCTCAAAAGTCAAAATTTTAGAAGCAAGGTATGAAGCTTAACTGGAATTTCTTGGGGGAAGGGGGTCAAAATGAAAACCTTCCGTGGGGGGAATGTGCATAATTCTGGAACTACAAATTTAAGATTAGTTGGGAAATCATTGTTAGCGATCAATCAATGATTTTTTCCATGAGCCCATGACAGACAAATAAAAAAAGAGAATTAATCGTGAGTATGACTGTGGAAGTAAATGAAAACGACTGGGATCTTTGAAAAGAAGCAAATACTCTTGAAGAAGAACAATCATTGTCTTTATATCTTTAATGTAGTTGTAGTCTACAGTATTTATGATAAGTTGTAAACAATACAATGAATAGATCATTTCACTTATCCTAGGACTGCTCTATGCAAAGTTATACAGAGCTTTCTGTCTTAACCTTTCTATAGTAAGTTATAAATATAAAACGTCAATAATGTCAGACACACATGTAGAAAAGAATTCTTGTCTTTCATTGTATTTTCTGGTACCATAAACCGACCTTTATATTGACATTATTTTGTTTACAAATGTAGTTATTGTCTACTATGGTCCATTAGTTTTCATACCAAATGTACTTTTGTTGTCAGTTCAGATGTCACAAAAATCAGAAAGGCCTTAATCCTGTGAGAGATGCCTAGCTGTATAGCCTATTGGAATTTTCCCCACAATTTGCTATTTCCTTTTCCAACTTTCTCCTCCAGCTACCAGTTCTTTGTATTTAATGACCTGTCCCTTATAATTATCCAGGTACAGAGAACAGCCACTGCTCCCAAAGTACAGAGGGTGCAAAGCAACAGAAATGGCAACCAACAGATGTCATTATCTTAGTCTGTACATTGCCTAGCTAAAGTAACATTCACCACTGATGAACAGTCTGTGAACAGTCAACACTACACTATAACTTTCATGCTGCGTCAAAATGAACATTGAAGATGCCATTCACCTACTCAGTCTCAACAACAAAATTTTGGTGGCTCACAAATAATATGAATATGAAAAGTCCAAAGCTGCATGTTGAAAACATACTTCATGTCTTCATGATTTGTTGAAACCTGTCAAATAAAATGGAAAAGTACACTGTAGTCATTAGTTTTAAACCTTCATTCACGGCTGTCATTAATGGCCAGGGATTTGGGATTTGGCCTGGCTATTAGCTAGACATGTGAGTTCTGGCTACCGGCTGACTTTGCTGGAAACCAGATACATGTACATGCATGTTGAGAACACAAGAAAATGTCAAATCTCTGACTACTTTTCACATTTTAGCCATCTATTACCCACCATTTACACCACCATTAGTGACAGCCCTGTTCATTTCAATATTACTAGACTTGGACATTAATAACTATCACAGTACTGTTTAATTTATAATAAACAAAATTAGCATTTGGCAAATATTTCTGAGCCAACAGTTTAAGGTTCACATTAATACTACTTGCCAATATTTTTGGAACAAAGCAAATACTGTCAAAGGAAATTTAATGATATTTTTTATAATCTTAAAGTTAAACAACAGGAAGTAGTCTCCCAACAAACTATTTTTTTACAAAATGTACTCAAACCAGCAGAAAGTTCACAAAGTAATGTGCTCAATACAAATCTGAAATTAAGCTGTATATTACCAGATTGAAGAAGGCAGAATATCCAACAAAACTTTTGTTGCTACTCAAC
The DNA here is from genome assembly GCA_964017195.1 of Siderastrea radians. Lineage (NCBI taxonomy): Eukaryota > Metazoa > Cnidaria > Anthozoa > Scleractinia > Rhizangiidae > Siderastrea > Siderastrea radians. The sequence continues at coordinate 11,730,703 of OZ024895.1, read as the reverse complement.
CTTCACTCTTTTCATCTGGTTTTCATTTAAGCAACATACCGCACATTTCTATGGTTTATTGGCTCAATAAGCCACGCGGGACGTTGGAAGAACACGAGAAGAGATTGTAAGTGACAAGCCGAAGGCGAACAACAAGCTTTTCGAGTGTTATTCCAACAACCTAAGTGGTTTATTGAGCCAATAAACCATAGAAATGTGTGGTATACTGTATTGCTTTTATATAATAACTATATTTTCCTTGTGGTTTACTGGTATAATAATCAATAGGTATTGACCAATCACAGTGCGAGCATTATCTTCAGTTATTGAATAATAAAATATAATCTTATGGTTAAAATTTTCCTTTGATTTGAAAATTTACAAACTATTAATGTATTTTGTATAATCCTTTGTCTTAGATCCATTTTCCATAATCTGAGACAAAGGAAAACAAAAACTAAACTGGTTTAAAATTTTCAAACCAAAGACAATTTTTGACCAAACATATACAGGGCATGTGTAATATGTACAGATAATGCTGTATGTACCTTCAATTAATGTAAATAAATTTAAAAGCATTAACTTTGCTAAGGGTTTGTGCAGGCTTTTTTCCTTCATGTGAAGAGACCTGACAAGTACACTTACTGTGCAGTTATAGATAAAACATACAGCAAGTTGCATGAACAGCCAAAATAACTGTTCCCATGAGCAATTAAAAGTCCCAAAGTGTCTGTATAAGGAGCCTGATAATGTCAACACATGTACCGTTGTTTTGTTTTGTTTTTTTGTCATCTGATTTCATATTTCCAAGACAACGGCAATGTAAAGAAAACAGACAATACCCAAAGAACAAATAATGCACCATGTTTGAGTCAAGCCTTTTCAAATAAAGACCAAAGAATTCATGCAATATCAGGCATGCGTTATGCAATTTCTGGCATTTGAGTAATGTAGGCAACGAATTAGACAAAAATTAACATTTCGATGGCACGGGAACAGCAGGGCAGGGGTTGGGCACTATTGTTGTAGTGCATTTTGAGTACCATATACTTCGTTATAAACGAAGTATCGCACGTGTCTGTTGTGTAATACGTAGTGGAGTTGAAATACCTATATACAAGACTTACACGTAGTAGTATTTATTAATAAGAAGCATTGGAATCCCAAATCTTTGCATCTCATGGGGAGACATAAATTGGGTATATAAATAACTGGGAGTGAAAAAAAAATCAGAAGTAAAATAACAATGTTTGGTTGGAGAAAGAAAATCAGTTTTATGTGGCTAAATGCAATTTAGACTAAGTTAAACTCGAAACAATGCTGGTCAGCGGTCCTCCACATGGTGGGCTTGCGGGATGGCCGGGGGGTTGTTGCAGGGGCCTTTTGTGTTATACAGTTCGGCCTTTGAGGCCAATTCATTTCACGTGCTTGTTTGCTAGTCGACGGTTCTCCGAAAACACATAACGAATTTTATAAGGCAATCAAAACAGACATCTCAGGGCACTGTCAAGTGGAAGATATTTATAACATTGCAGAACATATGAAAAGTCTCCAGAAAGTCACTACACTTTATTCCCAAATATAAGCATTTATCACATATTAACTCTTCATGCCCTGCAGGGCAATTATTATGTCAGGGGTGGTAAAAAATCAAGTGTATATTAGTTAATCCTGATGGCATAAAATCACTGCTTATCACCAAGTTATTTCTTAATTTTTTGTCATATTACAACTTTACATAAATAATACCCATACAACACACCCACAACACACACATTACTGAATACAAAGAAAGTACTAATATAAACTGTTCCCTGTTTAACAGTATTTATCAGCGGTTGGCAAATGTCAACAATTTAAGTTGACCCTAGGCCACAATGAATAAATTTTGTCCACATAACTGAGAATAAGCCGAACAAAATGCTTCGCAAGGCATTTATCTCAGCCATTTCAGCTTGTAGGCAACAGTTTTCATCACAATTTTGCACCCTGAGGCAAATTCCTCACTGCATGTGGTAGTCGTGAGAAACCTGTTGAGCCAGATTTATCAATGAGGTTGCTCACTTGACTTCAAAGGTTGGTGTTCAAAAAAGCATCTGGTAGTGATGTCAGTGAAGTAATCACTTTCTAATGCAGTAGAAAAACTTGTAGAATTGTAACAGCCAAAGCCAATTCAAGTTGTCTTTCGCCAGATTTCAAAAACAGGGACGGAAGACATCTGGCAGTGACAGAAATCTAAAGAAAACAGTACCATATTCCACAACACTTATTAAACTGTTTGAAAGTTGTTAGTGCGTTGCTCATTTCAGGGTGGCACTAACTTTCTATCTGTGAACACGTGCACAGTACTATGTTCAAAAATGACATCAATAACATAGCCCTACCAGATCCCAATAAGTAACAATGAGAGCAATAACAGGCCATATTAGCATATTCAGCATTTTTAACAAATTATGTCAAAAAACAAATAAAAATCAATAGTGCCACATTGTTGCTGGGATGATGCAGCACTAATTCAAGGGCAGTGTTCTTTCAGGTAACTACATTAAGTAAGTGGGGATGTTAAGAAATGCCATAATGCTGTCACCCACGACTTTGCTGGTGTAACAATACTAGAAGTATTTTCTCTCTCTTAACTCCACTGAAAACACTACCAGGTACCATCTCAAACTCCAAGCTGTGAAGTCATGAGCATGCCACGCAGCCAGATTCTGTACACACAGTGAAGAATCTGTCTCAAAAGACGAAGTTTATAAAAGATGTTTTTTTTTTCTTCATGACATTGAGGGGAAATTGTTATAAGAGCTTTGTTACACACGAGAGGTAATTGTTGAACAAAATGCCTCAGTGTGAGGCAGTTAGGTCTCTTTTTCCTCATGTGTGTAATTGTGTGTGTGTAATTGACAAACTAGATTTCGGTTATCAAAACGCTAAACATTTACCAAACGATAATATTAATAAAGATTTAAGATTACTCCACAGCGCTACCCTCTTTGCCACGAAATTAGAATACAGGGCACAGTTGCCACTAATAATTAAGCTTGAAAAAAAAAACCTACGGAGCAGAAAGTTGCCTAATTTCCCCGGGGAAACCACCAATATGCAATTAAACCATTTTTCTTTTTGGCATAAAGGCTTTTTTGTATATAGCAACATAAATCTTTAAAGGAAGATAAAGAAATCGAATACCAACCTTGTAGCAGCATGCCACGCCAGGCTGCATTTTGCGTACGTTTTCCGGAAGATCTTCGGGGTGGGTTTCCAAATCGCTCGGCGTACTGGCGTACGATCGTGGTCTTTGGCGTAAAGCGGCGTAAGACCAAGCCAGCGCGGCTTAGGAGGGTGTAAGCTTACCTCATATTAACGATATTGTACGTTGGCGTGTAGCTACCTTGGCGTGTGAAAATTTTTACCGGTTAAGGTGGCTCGAAAGGGTTCTTGTTTTTTTCGATGCATTATATTTGGGAGTTAAAATAGTTAGATTAGAGTTGGCCAATCATGATCAAATTTTGCTACAAAATAATGATAATATCAAAGTATCAATTTTTGGTAGATTCCTTAAGAAATTTGTTGCCATGGCAACGCAGTTAGGTTTCGAAGTATGACCATAAAATAGAGATATCCTAAGTTTGCTTGAAAATCTGACGGTGAAATTTCTTTAAATTTTGCATACGGCCCTTGATTCGAGTAAGCTACCTAAGGATTAAGTTAAAAGAAAATTCTGTCGAAAACTTTCAGCAAAAAACACTTTTTTACGAATTTACCTTTAACGTTTCTCCCTTACGACAGATTTTTTTAAATCTCGCTTGAAAAACTCTTTGGGCATATAAGAGTTAACATGCAAAAAATCAAAGATATTTACCGAGCGGAAGCGAAATTATGTTCTTCCTAACTTACAAAATTGAAAATTTCGACACGACAAGATAGGCAATTGCGCATGCGCAGAAATTGTCACGCCACTCTCGGCACGCGGTTTCAAGTCTGTTTATTCCAAGTTTATTTCGTTGGGCGTTTATTTCGCCCTGATGACTTCCTTTACGTTTGAAAAGGTGACGTTTTGGGTGGATCGGTACTTGTCGAAGAACATAACATCATCTGTTTTTAAATCATTGGATCCTTGGCACCAAATATAGCGCAATGTTTTCCTGCTCGTGCAGATTGATTCTATCTCAAGTGAATTCATCGGCACTTCGGTTCTTTCTCGATGTAACACGTCCGAATTTTTCTTTAGTGGTTTACTAATTCTAACTTAGCACCCACTCGGATGTATAATACTGGGTCTATCAAATACAGGTTCTTAAATCTAACTTAAACCCACTCTTTCAAATGGACTTATACAAATACAAATACAGGGTCTAAAATAAAATACGGACACTTGGACACTTGGGACACCTGGGACAGCTGGGACACTTGGGACAGCTGGGACAATTGGGACAGCTGGGACACTTGGGACACCTGGGACAGCTGGGACAGCTGGGACACTTGGGACGCCTGGGACAGCTGGGACACTTGGGACACTTGGGACAGCTGGGACAGCTGGGACACCTGGGACACTTGGGACACCTGGGACAGCTGGGACACTTGGGACAGCTGGGACACTTGGGACACCTGGGACACTTGGGACAGCTGGGACACCTGGGACAGCTGGGTTTATCAAGCAACAGTTTTGAAGTATTTTTAATTTCTAGGAAGGCAAGGAAGGTGTATAGATACCCAGAACAAGAATGGAAGACCATCGAAAAATTTGAGATGGTAACATAAATGTTATTTATTTTTACAGTGTATGCTGATTGTCCTGGAAATCTCGAACATCTCATTCAGCATTTGCAAATGCTGTGGGTTCAGTTTTCAACATCATTGCAAAGTCCAAGAACTTTGTAATGATACCAGTCTTTCCTAAAGAAAGAAACCCGGATTCCCCAGTATTTAACTTCTTTCATAAAGAGGGAGGAGCATTCTACCCTCCGATTTGGAGCAAAAAGCAAAGTACAGCAACGTCACCTGTAGTTGAAGAAGATCATTCTAATACAAGTTGTCACTCTGGAAGGTCAAGAAAGCAAGGTATTCCCAAGTGTGTGACAAAATCTGGTCAAAAATACCCCAGTCGATGTTCATGTCTTGCCAAATCAATGCCTTGTACAAGTGAATGTGAATGTCAAGGCTGTGAAAATCCATTTGGCAAAAGGCCCCTTCAGTTGGGAAGAAGGCTTGTAAAAAGGCAAAGGATACATCATCATGCCCAAACGGTTCTTGAATCTGTGAAGAAGGGAATTGATTTGATTTTTGAATGTAACGAAATTCCGACTCTAGGATGCTGGACAAGAATTGAACATTACCTATTTGAAGCTACTGTTGCAAAAATGAAGGTGGAAAAAATTGCAATATTGACAAGGACTCAATCAAAATTCAGTTTAATCAAGCCTGTGATGTGCTACAATCAAGGGTCACCACACGACTTTCAGTCAGTAACAAATCCTCAACACAAGTGCAAGCCAAGATCAGAGTGCATGAACGAGTTCTCTCATCATCCACAGAGCTTTTGAGGCAGGAGATTTCAGAGCTGTTCAATAGTTGTCAACACTGAACTTGAACTTGAACTTGAACTTTTTTATAGGTAAGAGACGAACCATTATTAATTTGGGGGGGGGGGAGGGCTGGGCAATTCTCAATTTTCTATGAGCACCCTTCAGTTATTTTCAGCTGAAATTTATTGTTTCTTGTGCAATGATACCTAGTCGTTTGTTCTTACTGGGAATAACATTTACAGTTCATAATTGCAATATTGACTTCATTATTAATTTAAAGATTCCCTAGTATCCAGTCCAGTAACACATAAATTATAATTTCTTTTTAATTTTGTATATTTGCCATATAGCTATATGTGGCACCACAGGGTATCGCCTTAAGCAATTATGGCCTAAACAAGGTGTACTTTTTTGGTCTAATTTCAATGACATGTGGGTTGTTTTAGCTGAAACTGATCTTTCTCCATTAAAATCAGCAAATTCTAAAGGCCTGGCTAGACTAGGAAACATTATTGCGGAAGCATTCTTGTGAAGGCAAATGTTATTCTTATTTTCATTTGAAATTTAAAAAAATGTGCACACTCCCTTGTGCAATGCTAGTATTTTGTAAGTGTGAAATTCCATAGAAGGCAGCAAATATACCAGGCAAGCATATTGTTACGAAAATTGTCTAGTATTACTCAGAACCTTCCAGAATATTCCATAGAACTCTCTAGGACGTTATAAAGTGCTTAGTCATTTAAAAGATTATGTGATTTCTTTAAATAGTAAGTAATAATGTCATGTTACTAAAAATAGATTTCGTAGACGTTTCTAGAACTTGTTGGGATATGTATATAAGTAAGAGCGTGTCAGTCTACAGAGAAGAGTTTTGAGAAGTTGTTGTGCGAGCTGTGTGCCGAACCTAGTGAAGTGGCTGTGTGCTGAGCTGTGTGCTGAACCTCGTGAAGTGGCTGTGTGCCGAGCTGTGTGCTGTGTTAGAAGAATCTGTGTGACCTAAAAGTGCTGTAAACTGTAAAGACTATTTCGGTTTGAAATAAAACCGCTTGTTGCTGTTATCGACAACCCTGCGTTCTGTCTGCAAACAAACCACTCCTTTAACGAAACTCGTAACACATATTTTGATTCATATTCTTTTCTTTTTAAATAAGATAAATGAAGGAAATTTGACTAGAAGAGAAAAACCTGATTTAATAACAAGAAGAAAATATCACAAGCATTAGTGTTGAGAGTTTAATGTACATTTGTTACATTTATGCCTTGCTTAAGAGCTGTCCCAAGTGTCCCAGGTGTCCCAAGTGTCCCAGCTATCCGAGCTGTCCCAAGTGTCCCAGCTGTCCCAGCTGTCCCAAGTGTCCCAGGTGTTCCAAGTGTCCCAGCTGTCCCAGGTGTCCCAAGTGTCCCAGGTGTCCCAGGTGTCCCAAGTGTCCCAAGTGTCCCAAGTGTCCCAAGTGTCCCAGGTGTCCCAAGTGTCCCAGGTGCCCCAAGTGTCCCAGGTGTCCCAAGTGTCCCAGCTGTCCCAGCTGTCCCAGGTGTCCCAGGTGTCCCAAGTGTCCCAAGTGTCCCAAGTGTCCCAAGTGTCCCAGGTGTCCCAAGTGTCCCAGCTCTCCCAGCTGTCCCAAGTGTCCCAGCTGTCCCAAGTGTCCCAAGTGTCCCAAGTGTCCCAGGTGTCCCAAGTGTCCCAGCTGTTCCAAGTGTCCCAGCTGTCCCAGGTGTCCCAGGTGTCCCAAGTGTCCCAGGTGTCCCAAGTGTCCCAAGTGTCCCAGCTGTCCCAAGTGTCCCAGCTGTCCCAAGTGTCCAAACTATACGAGTATTTTATTTTAGACCCTGTATTTGTATTTGTATAAGTCCATTTCAAAGAGTGGGTTTAAGTTCGATTTAAGACCCTGTATTTGATAGACCCAGTATTATACATCCGGTATTAAGTCAATTTTAAAGAGTGGGTACTAAGTTAGAATTAGTAAACCACTAAAGAAAAAGTCGGGAGTTTTACATCGAGAAAGAACCGGCACTTCGCTCAGAATGGCGACTAATGCTTCTTTTTTTTTTTTTCTTTCTTGATCTCTTTTATTTACATACTTCAAATCTCCGTCCGATTCCTAATATAATTTCTAATAAGAATATTCCTAGTTAACTGCCTCATTTACTGCCTCATTTACGAAATGTTTTTTATCCATGAACTGAGACCAAGTCTCAATGTTTTTTTTTTTGTTTTTTTTTTTTGGTTTTTAATAATAGGATGTTTTATTCCATTACACAACAAAGGCTTTACAAATATATACAATAATATCTCTTTAAGCTTAAATACACAAATAGACAAAAATACAAAAAGCAGAAACTAGAAGGAAGTTAAATTATAAAGAAAAAAGAAATTAGGAAGAGAGAAGAGGGGGCAAGACGTGCGTCATGCTTTTCATTATAGACACCGTATATATAGCCTTATGTTCTTGTTTAGAGCGAGAGAGCTTGGGGTCACGTTCGTCCAGAAAAACAATTAAAAAAAAAGCCTACAGGAAGGGGGACAAAAGGGTCCATTTTTTCAATTCTAGTTTATTTGGGTGGCCTGCTGTTTCTATTTCAAAGTTTCTTTTAAGAATTTGCTTAAAATTGATCCAACTTATAATTTTCTCCTTCACCTTGCAACACCATACAAAGAACCTTGCTTGCAGGAGACAATAGTTAATTTGTAGCTTCAAGTTCGATGTATCTGGCCTGAGGCCCAGAGCCGTCGTTATCTCTAGAATGTAAGACTCCTGAACAACTTTACATTCTTTCAGCCAAGCCACAACCTTAGACCAAAAACATTGGGTTTCATCGCAATCCCAAAAGAGATGAGTAAGTGTTTCAAGTTCAACACCGCAAAAAGAGCATTTGCCGCTTTCCTTTAAGCCAATTTTTTGCAAGAAGGAATTTGTGGGAATTCTCCGATGTAACAGCTTAAATTGAAACTCAATCAACCTTGAACTATTAGTACACTGGCGGGTTAACAGATAAGCTGCTTTCCAATTTATCTCGGTACAATTACAATCCGACATCCATTTTTCTTGACTCTTGGCAGGTAAAGATCCCTTTTTTTCTACAAGGACCTTGTATACGAGTTGACTTGCTTTTTTTGCCTTTTCTAGCTTAGAGGTCATTGGTTCGGGCTTCATCGTTTCCGTTGGGTTATTTCCCAGAGACCTTTTGACTATTTTAAGCATAGAAATAACGCCACAATAGGTAAGAGGGCACGGTGTAAATTTAAATTTCGCCTTAAATTCTTGGTACGAGAGAAAGGAGTTATCGTCTTTTAGCAAATCCCTGACTTGATTAATGCCACTCCTAGACCAGTCAGAATAGAAAAAAGTCTTTTTGGCGATTCTAAACACCGAATTAAACCAAAGAGTTTGAGAATGGAAATGCTCAACCGATTTTAACTGGGGTTCAAAGTTAACTTCGGTCCAGATATTCAGAACTTCCTTTAAGAAAGGGTCCTTAAAATGAACGCGGTTTAGAAGGTCATTTTTGCTCAGGTTGTAAGTAAAAAACATCTTCCCCCCAAAACATTCCAATTCCAAATCCAGGAAAAGTTTCCATTTGCCTTTGTTCTCATCGTCCAAATATTTTTTAATCCAAGAGCACTTTAGGGCTTTATTAAAAGACTCAATGTCCAACATTCTAAGACCGCCATCTTTAAAGTCGTTTATCATAACTTTTCGCTTTATTTTATCGCTTTTTCCGTCCCACAGAAAATCATAGAAAAGGCTATTTACTTCCCTAATAATAGACTCCTTGGATTGAAGGGATGTCAAAACATAAACTAGCTGTGATGCCACAAGGCTTTTTAAAACAACGATTTTCCCGATTAAGCTTAACCTTCGAAGACTCCACGAGGTAAGGCACTTTCTTGCCGTTTCCAATTTTTCGAGAAGATTCAATGATAGGGATATTTGTGGGTCGTTTGAAAACCAGACCCCTAAAGCTTTTACTTTTTGCTCCGGCCATTTGAGGTTCTTTTCTGGAAAGAGAATGACTTTACTGTTAGACATTGAGCCTATCCAGAAAGCTTCTGTCTTTTTGTAATTGAGCCCGAGGCCGGACACGTTTCCAAATGTTTCCAACATCGACAAAGCCTCCTGGAAGGACTTCTCGGAGCCATCTAGTGTTAAAGTGGTGTCATCGGCATATTGGCATAACTTAATTTCGGTGTTTTTAACAATAATCCCTTTAATATTTGGATTAGCTCGGATAGCATTTGCTAGGATTTCAGCTGAAATAATGAATAAGTAGGGGGAAAGGGGACAGCCTTGTCTTACACCCCGGGACAACTTGAAGAAATTTCCCGCCCATCCATTGTTCAGAACGCAGCTTTCGGCACCGCTGTAAAAGACATTTATCCAATGAATCAATGACTGCCCAAAACCAAAATTCTGCAAGGCTTTTCTAATAAAGGGCCATTCTAAAGTGTCAAATGCTTTTTCGAAATCTAGAAAAAGGAGAAGGCCTGGAGTATTTTTCTCTGCACAGAAATTGATCAAACTGTCAATCAAGCGAATGTTTTCTCCAATAAACCTGCCCTTTATGAAGCCCGTTTGATCATAATTGATTATTTTCGGGATCACCGTCTTAATTCGGTTCGCAATAGCCTTGGTCGCGATCTTATAATCACAATTGAGTAGAGAAATGGGCCGCCAGTTCTTAATATAGTAAGGTACCGCATCTTTTTTTGGTAAAAGTTTAATTATCCCTCTTCTTTGCGTCACGGAAAGTTGCCCCATTTCATAGCCATAATTTAGAGCCTTTATAAGCGTATCTGAGATGTCATTCCAGAAGAATTTGTAAAATTCAGCAGGTAGACCATCCGTTCCCGGTGATTTACCTGCTCCCATACTTGTTAAGGCCGTTAAACATTCGTTCTTATTGAGGACTCCCTCACATACATTCTGCTGATCGTCACTGAGCACGTTTCCTTTTTTGTCGAAAAAAACCTTAGAAAACTCAGATTCTGTCAGGTCACCTTGCGACGAGTAAAGTTTGCTGAAGAAGGATTCACATTCGGCTAGAATTTTCTTTATCAGAGAAAACAAACTCCTGGTCACTGTTTTTGAGCTGGCTCACTGTCCCTTGCTTAAAGTGTCTTTTTTCCAAATTTAGGAAGTACTTCGTATTTTTTCCCCCCTCATTGTACCATACAATCTTCGACCTCAGGATCGCACCCTTGGTTCGATGCTCCACTAATGCTTCTTTTACACCAAGGTTGGGAACAAAGATTGTCTTAATCCTCGCAAGACAGGCTGCTTTCTGTACTTGTTTTGATTTATCGTCTGCCTGAAGAGCCTATTTGAACTCCGTGAAAACTGAACTTATCTCCAAATGTTTGCAAACGTTCGCAGCGTTCGTTCACAAATATCATGTTTTCGAAAGCGGTGGTGGACTTTAGCTTACTGTTTATACCACTGTACAATTATTTACATGTCAACGATTCTTAACCTAAACGAGGATTCAGATTGGAAACGTATGCGATGGAGAGCAAATACTTCTACCAAAGTGGAATGTGCTTGAAAATGTTAAAAACAACGGAGTTTCGAAAATACTGCAATCAGGCAAGGTTGTCCTTCAAACGGAGTTCAGGATTGAGCAACGCGTACATGGACACCACTACGGGATTATTTGTCTTACAGGAGCACAAGGACAGAATTATCAAAAAGACAACATTTCCGGCTATAAAAACAATACATTGAAGAAGTCCATTATGTAGAGGTATGTATTCAAACGAGGACAAAACTACCTTTGATGATCTTTGATACGTGTCAATGTTGTCAAGAATTTTCTGTTGATGAAACTTGTTCGATTGATTGATCAAAACTCAATTTAAAGAACCGCTTTGAAGGTTTGAAGAATTGTTTTCGCCCCAGGAAAAAGCAATAACAGTCAAATTATCAATATTACCACTTCGGCAAGATAGAAACCATTTCTTTTAAATCCAAACATTTGGAGTATTTCGTACCAAACGAATTTACAATAGCGCGCGGTAATGTTTTGAAATTATTCTACAGGTCGGTTTTTCTTATTGCATTACGGAAAAAAAACGTATTACCACCAAACTATCGCACTATCACTTAATTAAGCAAATAAGAAAGCACTTCTTTTATCCGGAAATGTGGAGTATTTCCCAGAAAACTAACTTGAAAAAACTAACTTGTTTTTAGCGAGCCGACTGCTGATAAAAATATAGCGCGCGATGAATTGTTTTGAAATTCTCTTGTACGCTTTTTAATTTTGTTTCGTAAGTAAACAGGTTTACGGTGAAACTGAGATTGAAACTACCACTTCAGCAAAATAGAAAGCGAATCTTTCACCTGATTGTTTGTAATATTTTCTTTGTAGCGGCTGGTTTGTCAACATTTCGGCATGAATAAGTCACTTTATTGAGTCAAAATCTGTCTGTTTCACAGGGTATTTATTTCGCTCACTGCAAGTTTAATTTTGGTTACACTACTTTGTTCTTTTAAACTCTTGCCCTGTTATTTCATGATGTGAAGACAATAAAAACCATTTACTGTAGTCTACATTGTTTTTGGTAATAACACCGTAAACGTGTGTGTGTGCCTGTTTTTTTTTTGCCTTTTTTCTAAATGGGAATGTTTTCTCAGAAACACGAATCGGAGTTCGCGAAAAATTTGCTCTGGCACGGAAGCGGTGCCAGACTTTTTTTCCTGCGACCTGGACGTAGAAAAGGCTTCCGAGGTCAAAACAGCCAGTGAAAGAAACTAATGGTAAAAGGGCGACTATTCTAGGGCCTTTATACGATTTCACTGGAGATGAGAGAGTTTTGAAGTCACCGTCCTCTATAGCACAGTTCAGTTGCACAGCCTCTGAATATAAGCTTACTGCGCTTCATATGCGGCTGAGTTGACGATCGCGTTGATAACATTAAAAAGGACATGATTCAAGTGAATTGTCACCTAAGTTCCAGTCGTTTTCAACCTTGCCTACACGCAGCTTTTAAAAGACCGGCGCAAAGTATTAAATCCAGACGAGAGCGCGACGCCATTTTTGTTTGTTCGTTTTAATTTTTGAGTCTCACGGGTAAATTGGAACCCAGTCTGCGCGCGCCCAACAAAACTGTTTCGAGCCTCCTTAAATAATAAACTTGTGGACACCGAATAATATCCGGGATTTCACCTTCCCTGGCTCAGGATTTAGAGTCCACGGGCTCCTCGGTCAGCGGTTGTCGACTCCTCGTAGCCAGAGTCCTCAACCAATAAAGAATAAAAGAATACACGAGTATGATACCCTTTCAAGCAAATGGCAAGTAAGTCAGGGGAAAATCCGACTTGAGTCACTTTACGTCTCGTTGATACGACAGCTTGGTACTTAAAGATTCAGAGCTCTCAAGTCTCACGCATTGAGCGTGAGACTCATGCAAACGAATGCAATCTAACGCCCTCACGCTAGAAGTGTTATTTCTCACGCATTTAAGGTTTTTGATTTAAACAGTTCATTTTGAGGCAGAAAATTGCTGCTTAAGTTAAGTGACTCCCTAATGAACCGTCATTCTGGGAATAATTCATTCCATGTTCCCTTTGTACTGGCTTCCAACGCTTTCTAACAATGGAAATTCTCGTGCAGTTCTTGTTCTACCACATTGAAATGCCGGTGAAGAGAGAGTTTTTTCTCTAATGAGGAAAAACAAAACAACAGATGGATGGTACACTGGCCTCTCTGCTTACTATCAAAACGGCCAACAAGGAGTCATCTTTCGAAGCACCTGCAGATTAGTTGGTCAATGCCAAGAAAGCTACTTGGAACTACAACTACAACAAAGAGCATCAGAGTGACAGCATGTAGAAGAAACTCCTGTTTTTCAGAGATATGACATGTTAATTTGACTTCTGGATAAGTCGGAATGTTAAGAAAGAGTTGATATTAGTCCATTTAAAAGAAAAATCTGGGATCTAAATAGTCACTTTCGAAGGGTCACATTTCCGCTCATAATAAAGGAAAACACGTCTTAGCTACTTCAATTTTTCAAAGTTTTCTGGGGGAGCATGCCCCCAAACCCCCCTAGAAAGGTCACGCCTTTAGCGTCACACTAGACGGCTACGCCGTCAAAAATCTCACTCTTTGGCGACAAATCAACTTGAGAGCTCTGACGATTGCCTCGTTGCATTAGTCCAGTACTGAATGCCTTGTCACTGTCTGCAGATTTGTAGTGATGTTAGAAAGTTGTACTAGTAATTAAAAACATGAACAAATAAACCGAACCATAAGTTTTTAGGCCATCAACTTTCTTGTCCTCGTTAGAGGAGAGAGCCTAGCTTAGAGACTGGGGACGAGGTTGCTGGCGTCGGCGCCTCGGCGGCCGCTTGGCGTACAACTTCGAAACTGTTGGCGTATCTTCGGCGTGGGACGTACACGGAATGCACCCTGGATGCCACGGAGGTGTAATTATGTAGCACTTGGCAGCACTTCACGTCGAGTGTTAACAACCTTCTCGATGTTAACACTACAAACTGTGACTTCCAGCGTTTTCTCCATGATATTCCACTCAGGATAGGCTATTTTAATTAATGCCTTCAGTGAATCAGAAACCACAAGACCCAAAATCTTGGACGTCACTCGTTTTGAAAGGGCGAAAAAATCGCCATGACATTCCCCGGAGTTGTGTGTCATTTATCGTCAAAATGATACTCAGCATATTTGTTTTGCCACAATATTGGCTAGAATAGCTGGCTAAATACCTCTGCAACATCGTTAATACACAACATACAACATCATGGTTCACTGTTGGTGAAAATAACGAAGAAACTAAGTGGCACCAAGCGTCCACTTGAACCTTCGCTGATCAACCAGTTCAGCGCTTTTCGGAACCGGAAGTGACGTCATATATCGTTGGAACATGGGTATACAAAAATTTGAGAAGTGTTCTGCCCCGCCCTTGGGCTGCATGCTCGGGATTCAAGATGGCGGCTCAAAATTCAAAATGGCTGCCTTGTGACGTCATTGTGACATCATGAAACGTCATAATCGACATGTCATAAACCCAATCTGTTAAGCTAATGACGTACTAAAAACGTGTCAAGTTTCATCACAAGAGCTTAAATACTTTTCACTTTGTGCTCCCCCCCTCCCCCCAGGCTCAGAAACTCAAAAGCCCAGGCGAAATAGGGTTAAGATGCGTGAACCCAAAACCCCTTTAACTAACCAACAATGCGTGGTGCCCAATTATCAATGTGATCTTTGCAATGCAAGTATGTCGGCTATACTAGCCGACATTTACACCAACGTACTGACGAACACCGTTTTTCAGCAATTGGCAAGCATCTAAAGAACGACCACGGCACTAAAACCATCGGCGACCTAATACCAGTAACTTTTCCGTCCTCAAGAAATGCAACGGAAAACAAGACTGTTTAATTTATGAGATGTTGCAGGCCCATAACCAGAGGGGGTGCACAGGGTGCGTTTGCAACCCCCCCTCTCCCTTTACAGGTCCCAAAGGTCCACATTTTGATACTCAATGTCCAGGTCAAGGAGTACAGTCGGTTAAACTGAAGGATACTAGTAAATCTTTAAAACTTATTACCAGTGATAGTAAACAAAACCAAACAGGGGAAATATCACTAATGTATATGTACTCACTGGCAAACTTAAACCAGCTGCACTCTAGTAGCCGGAGCCACTCAGAACATTTCAATGGGCGTAAAGATGTCCGAGCTCATCTAAATGGATAATAAAATTAACGTGCTGCACGCTTTACAGGGGAGTTTAGAGGAGCGAGCCAATGACAAGGGAGCGATCTCACGATTTTTGTCAGACACGTCTGCTAACGCGTCGGGTAGTATTCTCTATTTGTAGGAGCGTACGAACACCCGAAGATGTCGTAAACTCCACAGTTTACATTATGCGAAAACTTGTGATGCGTGACTTGCGTCACGCGATTTAAGCTAGACATTCCAAAGCTTTTACGTGTTAGACTGTATGACTATATTTGGATAGGTTTTTTCTAAACACGTGCTTGATCGAGAGAAAAGGTATTACTAAGGTTTTGGATTCACTACTGTAACACGGCGTTTTACTTGCGTTGGTTGGTCGGCACAAGGAGAGAATAAACAAGTTAACATTGTACTGGAAAGGAGTGAATTTCTTCAGTGTCTCAGAGAATTTTCTGCGTTACGTTAACAAACATTCGCCACACTGAAATTGGCGACCCTGCCAGGACACGAGTTGGAGATTTCGAGAACACAGAAAGCGACGAAGTATGGATAATCGTACAAAATTTTCGGTTAAGAACAAGCGACAAGGGAACATTTGCAATTTCTCATCGACAGGAGGTACATTTAAACGTTACTGGGTCATTTTTGGAGCTTTAACTTCGGTGAATGAGCGTTGTTGACAATCTTCGCAAACACAAGTTTGATGGGCTAGAATTACAAGATCAAAATGGCGCCAACTGATAAACACGATCAGTTGTTAGAATTTTCGAAATTGAAGCTGGGGGAAATTTCAAAAACCTGGAAAGACTGCGATCAAGAGGACTTGGAACTTTACTACAACAAGATATGCAGACTTATTTGCAAATTGGAGATTTCAATCGACGAGACAGGGGAGCGCTTGTTGGAGAGCGAACGCACGCTAGATGAGATAAAGAATTGGTCTGTGCAACAGAAGGAAGGACTACAAATGTTTCGAGAACTTCGAGGACAAATTAAACTGACTTTGGATGAAGGACGTAGACAAGAGGAGGACGAGAAGGCTCAGCGTGAATTAGATAAGCAGCGAGCTATCAACAAGGAAATCATGAAAGCGCGACTGGCCGAACAAAAGGAACTTGAAGCCGCGCAAATTAGACAACAACAACGGGAAGAAGAGTGGTTGAAAAGGAAATTGGAGATGGAGAAGGACGCCAGAGCTGGTAATAGCGATTCTCCTGGGTCATCAACGACACAGTCAGTGAAGCTTCAGCGATATACCATCACTCCATTTCACGGCGATTATAAGGACTGGATTCGATTCTGGAACCAGTTTGAGATTGAAGTGGACGGTGCAAAAATATCGGAAATCAGCAAATTCAACTATTTATTGGAGCTCGTAAAAGGCCAACCACGGGAGGACGTACTTGGGCTTCCGCAGACAGTAGAAGGCTACCAAGAAGCCAAGAAAATTCTGCATATCACCTATGGCAAGGATTGTAAGGTGCACAAAGCGCTCATTAAGGAAATGGAAAGTTTACACAGTATTCGTCGACTAGACCGGATTCACGAATTCTACAACAAGCTTTCGAGAGTTGTACGAACTTTGTCTACAATGAACAAACTGCAGACAGCGCAGAGCGCCGTGTACACTTTGATGGACAAACTTGGACCAGTGAGAGAAGTTATCACTCAGACAGACGATAAGTGGGAGGAGTGGGCACTTGAACAGCTGGTTGAAGCTCTGCGTAAGTTTGTTGACCGGAACCCTCTTCGAGCGGAAGAGAAGAGCAAGCAACAAGACAGATCTGGAGATGGGAGGCGAAATGCAGAGAAATTGATGATGCAGGGCTCACAAAGATACACCAATGTTAACAGATGTGTTTACTGCGGTTCTACAAACCATTCGTCCGTGAACTGTACAAAGGTGTTGACTGTCGCTGCCCGAAGGGACCTCATACGAAGGAAGAATTTGTGCTACAACTGCCTTGGTGATAATCATCTTGTGTCTGCATGTCGTTCAAGACCCTGCAAGAACTGTGGACAGCGGCATCATACATCTCTTTGTGAAAGAAGAATTTCAACTGTTCCTGAGCAAGGCAGCGGTCCTACATCAACAGAAAAGAACCTGAGCGCATCAACTTGGTCTACGTCAACGTTACACGCTACAGTGCGAGCAATGGTCAATGGACAGGAAGCAAGAATCGTGATTGACACAGGAGCCCGAAGTTCGTATGTATGCTCAGACCTGATTACAAGACTGGGAATCTCACCAATCCGGCAAGAGACAAGATCCATTGAGCAGATGTATGGAACAGTTACAAGAAGAGTGGATATTTACCCTTTAACCATTGAGTCTGTTGTTGTGGATGGTTTTAACTTTGTTGTTGATTGTATCAATGCAGAGAAGGATGTGTTGACATCTTTACCTAATCCAAGAATTAAGGACTTGAAGCGGAAGTACCCTCGACTCCGTAAGCTACAATTAAGCGATGAAGACGAAATGGCAGGTCAGCTCCCTGTACATATCCTCGTTGGAGTAGCAGATTATCAGCGCATCCGTTCAACAGAACTACCAATTCTCGGGAACAACCCTGACACTGACCCTGGAGCGGAATTCACGATGCTGGGATGGATCTTGTATGGGAGGCTTATTTCAGAAGGAGATGGCGTGGAAAAGGAATTCCTTTTAAACTCAAGCCAAAGTGAATTTGAAGGCTTGTGCTCCATGGATGTGCTTGGTCTGGAGGATGCAGATACTTTCAACCTCTCATTCAACCATGACTTTGAAGAGCAAATCAAGTTCAAGAGTGAAGGGTTTTACGAGACACGGCTACCTTGGAAGCTTCCCCATGGACTACTCCCAACCAACAAGGGGCTGGCAATGGCGCGACTTTAGGGAACAACAAGAAGCTTAGAGAGACAAAACAGACTGGTGGAGTACAACGCCATTATGCAAGAACAAATTGAGAGTGGAATACTTGAGCCTGCTCCACCTCAGCCCACTGGAGAAATCGTGCACTACGTTCCACATCATCCTGTCATTCGCGAGAGCGCTGAGTCAACAAAAACACGCATAGTCTATGACTGCTGCTCCAAAGCCAGACAGCAATTGCCTTCGTTGAATGATTGCCTAGAAACTGGTCCAGCTCTCCAACCACTGCTCTTTGACATTCTCCTTCGTAATCGGTTGAAAAAATTATGCGTCACTGGAGACATAGGGAAGGCATTTCACCAAATTCGTGTGCATGAGGTGGATCGTGATGCCTTAAGAGTACTTTGGTTTAACAACTTGGACGAGCGAAAGGTGGTTGAGTATCGCTTTACCCGGGTGATCTTTGGTGCAGCACCTAGCCCTTATATCTTGGGTGCCACTCTCCAGAAACACTTGTCAGCATATCAGGAAGAATTTCCAAACACGGTGAAGGCGCTGAGGGATGACACTTACGTCGATGATATACAATACGGGAGTGATAAGGAGGAAGCCCTCACAAGGTTTAAGGAGGAAGCGACACATATCATGAACAAAGGGGGATTCACACTACACAAATGGCATAGCAATGTAACTACCCTTGAAAGTGCACCTCAAAACAAGGGATCAGATAGAGAAGATCAAAGGGCCAAAATACTGGGAACCCAGTGGGACAAGTCAACAGATACAATCTTTGTTGATTTTAAACCGTGCTGCGGTGCAACAGAGCCAGTGACAAAGCGGAAGATGATAGCAGCAATAAACTTTGTTTACGACATCCTCGGTCTGGCTTCGCCAGTTTTGATCACCGCAAAGGTTATCTTTAGCGAAGTTTGTTTACGAAAGATCTCGTGGGATGCGCCCCTCCCTGATGAAATTGCACGGCAGTGGAACAAGTGGATCAGCTGTTTAAAGGAGCATCCAACCCTTGCAATTCCGAGAAGTGTAGTTGACTACAACAAAAGGGGACTGTCGTTACACGGATTTTCAGACGCCAGCAAATCAGCAGTGTGTGCGGCCGTTTTACGTTGTTGCTAAGTACTTGGATGGGTCCGTAAGTCAAAATCTTCTCGTTTCCAAATCAAGAATCGCTCCTAAGAACACATCGATTCCACGCCTAGAACTCACCGCAGCCCTCACTCTTGCCAAGTTGCTGAGTCATACCACTAAGGCACTTGACCCCAATATGTTTGCTGAGACCCACGCATGGGTGGATAGCACCACTGTACTCTACTGGTTGGAAAACAAGGGCAAATGGTCACAGCACGTCGGGAACAGAGTGGCAAAGATACAGGATCTTGGAACCTTTGTGTGGCATTACGTCCCTACAGCACAAAATCCAAGTGACTTAGGGAGCAGAGGAATTGCTCCGGCAAGAATTGATCACTTTTGGATGAAGGGTCCTGAATGGCTGGGCAACGTTGAAGAATGGCCACAGAAGGTAGAAGTCAAGGAGAGGGCAGAGGCTCAAACTGAAGCATTATGAAGAAAGGAAGCTGCACTCCTCCAGAAGCAGGAAGACCAGAACTTTCAAGAAACTTGGACCGAAGAACTTCTTCAGAAGCACAAGTACTGGAAGCTTCTAAGGATCACAGCATTCATTAGAAGATTTATTGGCAACTGCCGGAAGGTGGCTAAAACATGTGGCCTCCTTACAACATTTGAGATTGAACAAGCGGAGCAGTGGTGGATCAAGCTAGCACAGGCAGGATGTGAGCAAAGAATCGATGTTCCCATCAAGAGAGACACATTGGGGATCTGGCGTTGGTATGGGCGAGTCCCGGACTATCACCCGATGTTCCTACCAAGAAAACACAGATTGGCGGAGTTGGTCGTGGAACATTACCATCTGATGAATTTGCATGGGGGAGTCCAGCCCACAATGAACAAGGTGCGAGAGAGGTTTTGGATCCCAGAACTGCGACGTATGACTAGAAGGCTGAGGTTGAGCTGCAATCACTGCAAAAAGCACAGAGCAAGGGCATTACCAGCACCACCAATGGCCGCCCTGCCATCATTTCGAGCAGAGTTTACTAATCCATTTTCCTCAACTGGAGTGGATTTCATTGGTCCATTGTACCACAAGACACAAGGGATCAACCCCTGGAAGGCTTATGTCGTGTTATTCACTTGTGCTTGCCCTCGTGCCATTCACCTAAGGTTGTGCACGGACATGACTGTTGAGCAATTTAAACGAGCACTGAAGGAATTTGTGGCGAGACGAGGTACCCCGCAATTGATCGTGAGCGATAATGCCAAGACCTTCATAGCGACAAAAGGATGGCTTGAGACTCTACAAGAAGACGAGGATCTCAACAACTACCTCGCATCACAGCGGATTCAATGGAAGTTCAACCTCTCCAGAGCCCCTTGGTGGGGAGGATTTTTGAACGTATGGTTGGCATCGTCAAGTCTTGTCTTTCAAAGGTCATTGGTTGCGCATTACTGTCTTATGCAGAACTAGAGGAAACACTTCTCGATGTGGAATGCTTTGCAAGCAACAGACCGTTATGTTACGTAGGTGAGGAGTTTGAGCAACAGACAGTTACACCTAACATCCTTATCAGAGGAAAACCTGCGAACTTTCTAGAAGAAGATATTGATACCTTGGATGACACAAGTGACGTCACGAGAAGATTGCGTTACTTGAAGACGTGCCGATTGCAACTGCGCAAACGAGGGGTTAAAGAGTATCTTCACGCATTGGAGGAGAGATCCAAGACGCAAGCAATTGCAAATAAGAAGGTTCCCGCAGAAGGATCGATGGTTCTAATTAAAGACTCCATTAAGAACACTGGAAAGTGGAAACTTGGAAGAGTTGAAAGTCAGATAAAGGGAAAGGACGGCGTTCTTCGGGGATTCAAGATAAGGACGGGAAACGGGTACATCGTCGAACGCCCTGTTCAGCTAGTTGCAGATTTGGAGATAGGCGCACAACCGCAGCCACAGAACCAGGGTTGAACCCTGAAGTGCCAGAGTTTCGACCGCAGCAGCTGCCTGGACGAGCAGCAAAGAATGCAGCAAGGAACCGGATGATCGGAATTGCAATGAACGAGTTAGAGGACGATTAGAATTGTATTAAAGCTGCTTATCAGCCCTTTAAAAGGGGGAGGGTGTCGTAAACTCCACAGTTTACATTATGCGAAAACTTGTGACGCGTGACTCGCGTCAGGCGATTTACGCTAGACATTCCATTGGATAGGTTTTTTCTAAACACGTGCTCGATCGAGAGAAAAGGTATTACTAGGTTTTTGGATTCACTACTGTAACACTGCGTTTTACTCGCGTTGGTTGGTCGGCACAAGGAGAGAATAAACAAGTTAACATTGTACTGGAAAGGAGTGAATTTCTTCAGTGTCTCAGGAAATTTTCTGCGTTACGTTAACAAACATTCCCCACAAAGATGCAAAATCAGTTTTTTGTGAAAAAACCTTATGGGTAAGAGAGAACAGAAAAATAGAAAGAGGAAGGCTGCAGCTAAATCTTGCCATTCTCGAGATACATGGGTCAGTAAAGTGCCCCGTCAGAAGCCATCAGACACTGACAATGACAGTGCAGTCTGCAACGAAAGCCGGCTGAGACCCACTTATGTCCAGGTTTGCACGCAGCTGCGAAATTTGTGATTTTTCGTGGACTTGCGAAAAATCGCAAAAATCGCAAGGTCGACGATTTTTCACGTCCACTTGCGATTTTTCGCAGTTGTTAGTCTTGTTAATGATATAGGAACGATTATCCTGCACGAAACCGATCAATCTCACGGAGCCGTTTTCACGGTTTAGCAACTGCACTTCGGTGCTTTACCATGACACCGAGACAGAAAGATTTGATGTGTTTCTGGTTTCGTTTACGCAAATATCTTTGAGCGTATAAGTTTGTGAATTTCATAATTCCGTAGTGAGCGACTTACAGTATCTTACGTCGCTTCAGTCGCTTTCAGTTCGCCATAAACAGTGAATGTCTCTGAGGTTTCTTTCAGCAAGCGACAAATAAAGGTTTCTTTCAGCAAGCTTTAATAAAGTAAACCGATTGTAAGCAAACAAGCTACATATATTTAACCTTCAGTTCACTAATAAAACCAATGGCCTAGGGAAATTGACTTCACATCACAAATTTGCATAACTTCAAAACAACTGGCGCGTGTAATTTGAAACTGTCACTTACGCATGTCATCCAAATGCCATCCAAAATCAAGAACTTTCGAAGGTTAACGGAGGAATTTGTTAACTCTCAACCTATTCTTACATCGCTTTCATTCACTATAAAACTTATTTCTATCGATTGAAAACATATATACCAAAGTAGGGGTGGAAATAACGGCCGGTCAACGGACAATGTCCGGCCTGATTGGGGGTTTGACAGGTCAAATGTTCGCCTCGCCGGTTATGTTGACCATGCAGTCACATTCGATCATATTGAAATGAATTAAAGTTTCTATGCTGTACATGTCCGTATTTTTTTCGGTTACAAGCCGCACGGTTTCCTTCTTTTCTCAAAAGCCAGTATTTCTGTCGAAAATTATCGCTAAGTCAGGGTGCGCCTTATAGACGAATATTTTCCGGCAACAAATTCTAAAGATCTCGATTTTTCATTAAAATTAGGCCGATAACAAAAGAGAAACATTGTCGGTCGTTGACGTTTCTGCAACATCAACATTCTGCTTAAATGCGAAAACATTTTAAAAGAAACTTTAGCAACAGAACGGTTTGAGAAACAACATAACAAAGCCGTAGTTGCATATAGTGCGTGCCTGAAAGCACGTGCTCAGTAATATGATACTGTCACGCACTAAACCTCGAACACATCATCTTTCTTTTTGACAACATTGTTGGATTGTTAGTCGAGAAAGAAAACCCACCTTTTTCATCCACCCAGGGACACTTTCATCCAAGGTAGCGCCTGGATTTTCAGATGTCTAATTCTTTTGAAGGTGACATTCGGGGCGAGTCAGTTTTCGGGTTTACTACTCACTGCGACGGTGAAACTTAGCGGCACAGCAAGTTGTTCTCGGCACTTGGGTGCTGGTATTTATTCTCGTTTTCTTGCTGTACTAGGGCAACACGAGTCAAAACAGCATTAACTGAAGATGTAAGTCATTGCAGTGTGACATTTTAGCTTTTGTTTACGAGTGTGACAATTTTGCTTTTATTAATTGCCGAAAACTCGTGCGCTTGTGTTTGTGCAAATGACTTTGACGCCGTTGTTTACGATCTCACTTTCGGTTGCCTTGATTGTAAGCGAATTCAGTTGTGATTGAAATAAACTCGAGAAAAGTTTTTCTTTAGTCCAGGATGCGTCCTGTGGCCACATATTTTAGTGATATTTTTTAGTTTGAAAACTTGAGTTGCGCAGTTTGGGATGCGTCTAATGGCCGAGTGCGCCTTATAAAAGAAAAAGTACGTATATATTATATATATATATAGAGATTGAATGAAGAAACTGTGTCACGAACGAAAAATGCCGCTAGTGAGTGGGATCCAAACGGATACACGATGCCCCAAGAATTAGATAAGTTGAATGAAAAAGGAAGTCAACTGCAAACCGCTCACAGCACTACCAATTGCAGTGTAATGAAAATGCCATTAAAAGCTTGTTAAAAACCCATGAACCCATTTTTCATGGTCATGAAAATGGCGATTCCCCATTTCATGGCCTTTGTCAAGCCCATGAAAATTCCGTTAAATATTATATGACTTAATTCATGACCCATGAACAATCTTTCGTGCCCATGAAAATTCCATGAAATATTACGTGATTTAATTGATGACCCATGAAAATATCTTTTATGGCCATGAAAATTTTGGACCACACCAAAGTTGATTTCATGGGGCATGAAATTTTCATTGCGCCCATGAATTATCCATGAATCACAGGTCATGAAAATTAGGGTAAGGTACAATAACCTACAAAACATGAAACAACAGTTTTAATTTCACAAGGATCCACAGAGAAAGTAAGCACACAACTAGTTTATACAGCAGAAACTAATCCAAGGGAAATTTTGACTTACACATTTTTTGTTTTTCTGTTTTTCTTGCTTTTCAAGTCCATTTAATAACAAATCATTAGTCAAGCACAACATTGCACCAGCTCTGATTCTTGTGATAACATATACTATTTCAGTGTGAAGTCCATCACTATTTGAAGTTCATTCCTCGTTAAAATATGACTGTGGAGTTTTTAAATGCCTTTGTAAAATTGCTTGAATTGGTGAAGTTCACAAAGTTTATTGGTCATAATTTTGTCATAATTACAATAAAAGGGTAACAGCTATCCCGTGAATAGCGATGGCTAGTCTGGGCGGGTAGTGTTTTACATTAATGAAACGAAAGAAGTCAAGTAACATACAAAATATATACACGTGTGAATATGTGTGTATTCCATTTATGTATAACCATATATGTGTATCACAATTTGTCTTTTAATCCAAGCTTTAAGCCAGGCTCAACCACACTGGAATTTCAGTCAGTTATCACTGTGCTCAAGGAGAGAAGGCGCAGTATTGTTGTGGTTACCGTGTTGGACTTCAGAACTGTGTTGTTTTGTTGTTTCCTCAGTGGAAGCCTTTTCTTGCAGCCATGTGTAAATTACTCATACACAAGGTCGCTCCACGTTAAAAGTTAAGGACCTAAAAAATGATTCAACAGTTCTGAATTTTTCATAGGCTTAAAATTCCTTCATTAAAAGTGTTCTTTAACATTGCCTTGACGCACATCGAGCACAATTAACTGCTGTTAACTGTTAATATATATGCTATAAAAGACTGCTTTCAGATTGAGCTAAAGAGAAGCTTTAAAAGATAGAGTCTATTCATTTAGAGTCATTTCGTTTTCTGCTAGAAATATATGAAAATGGAGGACTACGTTTTGTATACTAAAAATCCTGTACCTAAAGAAAGCGGTTTTTTTTTTATTATCTGAAGGTTGTAATCCGTGACAACACGTGCGTGCATGGGTCACTTGTGTGAAGTAACTTCGATCAGCTCGCTTCATAATACATTTTTCAGAATGACAAGCCGGACCTCGAACTTTTACGAGGAGCAAACTGTTTTAAGTCACCAGAAAAATCAGCAAATGATTTTTTATCATTGTCTGGCATCATGCTAGCTTTTAAAATCGGAAAGAAAAGCGGAGCTTGTTTGCAGCATGGGATTTCTTAGAGCCGCCATGTTGGACACGCATCTGAGGAGCCTGGGAACAAATGAGCTATTTTGGTCAGCAGCCGGACTACTGCGGGCTCAGAGAGTGACCGTTGATTTCGGTTTTCGGCGCCATGTCAGAATGTTCAGCTAGCTAGCCAGCTGTGTATCCCTCATCTTTTCAGCCAAAATGATGCATCAGAGAAACAGAATTGGATCAACTACACTTAATATGCTTCTTAAGAAGGAGGTAAGTTAAAGGCAAAGGACATTTTTTAAAGAATGGCTTCAAAATTGATGATTTTTCAAGTGAGGATCGACCATGTGCTTGAAGAGTCAGTAGTTGACTCAGGCTCTTACATGTAAATTTAGAGACTTTTTATGGGAGTTGTGTGCAGCTCTTTGGTCTGTGTAAAGTAACTTAATTCAGGAATAACGGGATTTGAGTTCGGGTTATAACCTTCGAATGGGTATACTAAATTATAAAATGAATTGGGTTTACAGACTCAAAAAGAATTGCTCGTGTCTATTTTCAATGCCCTCACATGAACAGCTTTCAATGACCACTCAATGTTTTGTTGTAGGTATATTGACTGCATTCAGCTTCATGTTCTTGTGAGAGACTGAGACTTGAACAGCTTCAGAGGAATAGCAAGTCAATAATAAAGGCTTTTTTTAAAATAAGCTAAGTTGCTTCAAATTTACTACTAAGTACAGATCACAGCTAATTTTGTAGATGTAAGACTTTTAAATGATCGACTCTTATAAAGCAATCTTTGTTGAAACATCAAATGATTTGCAGGGACAAAATCTTTTTTGATCAGCAAAATGATTATTGCTTCATTCAATTCATTCAATATAAGCCTTAAAAAATGTAAACATCGTAATGTACCCAATGCTGCAAGTTTTGCAGGTTTGCCTTTTTGGACAAGGAAAAATAACCTTGTTCGGAAAGTAAGTTAAGACTCTATTTTTTGAATTATATTTTAATTGTTGGACATTCTTCCTTTTTAAGGAATCCATTTAATACAATTACTGTTAGGTCATAATATGAGAAAAGTTCTAGCTGTTATGTTATAGTAAAAATGTAACTGAATGAAAACCATTCAGTGTTTGACACGCAACACTGCATTATAAACCAGAATGTTAAATGATTTTCTGCATTGCTTATCTTCAACTGGTTGGGGATGGCAAGTAACTAGGAATGAAATGTCACTGTTTAGAAATCAAAATATATACGTAATCATTAAACAAATCGCTGTAGATCTAATGATATTACATCTTAAATCCAACATTACATGATTTTGAGTAAGAATTGTATGATAGCAAAGTTTATTCATTTTACAAGACTGAAACAGAGAATCGGACGTTTTTTATATTACATTTTCTAATGCAGAGCATACATCTTCACAATATAAAATTTGTAAGAAAATATGACACCAAGGTGGGTTCAATAAAAACATTTATTATTATTATCATGAGGAGCAGATTGATGTTTCAGTTGTTTGTACAATGATATACATGTAAACAGCACATTCCATCTTCTGTGCCTGGGCAGATGGGCAAATGACAGTTCACAGGATTTTGGTGAGTTTATTATCTTGTTTAATGGACTCTTAAAAGGATTTTCATGGCACAGAGCAGTTATCATTTACACCATGGAAATAAAAGGGAACCAAATTTCATGGAATTTTCATGGTACACAGTGGTCCTTGTTTAACCCATGAAAATAACAGGGACTCACATTTCATGGACCATGAAAATGCTGAGAAAGGCCATGAAGTAACAAAGTGAAGTGCTATGGTGCCAAATGCCACTAAACTTTGCTACAAAAGCGTTTTCTTACATTTGAGCTCAATTTTGAGCCAGCTTCTGTTGAAAATTGTACATTATTTTGGTTTCACGCATGCGCATAAGCCAAAATTTGGACTGTTTTTTTTGCTGATTCATTTCTAATTTTTTCTCCCTTCTTTTGCTTTCCTTTTTCTCTCCCTTTCTTTTCTCTTTATCTTCTACCCTTAATCACCTTTCTATCCACTGGAAAAGTTTTGGCCTCAGTCCTTCTAAAAACCTGGAAATGGAACATTGATCAACTAGGTGACTTGGCCTATTTTACCACCAACTTTGCAGCCAAAATTGGACACGTTTTTCTGGTATAGCTCTGCCAGAATTTGGTCGATATTCAAAATGGACACACGTCACACGTATGGATGGATCTGTCCTTGCTGTGCTAGCTGCTTATCAAAACAATCTGGTGACGTGAAAAATGATGACGTCACAAGTGGCTGAATGGTTCCCGACTTCAACGTCGGGAAAATACAACTCTTGACGGAAAAGAGTTAAAAAATTCACAAGATTTTAATGGGTTTTGATTTCATAGTGCAGGTCCATGTTTAATACAAACGTTTCGCCCTTCGGGCTTCTTCAATGTATAGTTGACATTGGACAATACTTGGTAAAGCTAGGTCGGTTACAAGATCACGAATGAATGAATTTACAAAGAGTGCTAATGAAATAGTGCTAATGAAGGTTACAATTACAAAACATTACAAGTAACTTGTCAAAGGTCGCAGAAAGTAAACAATAATACATAACTTGTCAGCCAAAGATTACATAACATTACATTATATTCAAAGGATTTACAAAAGGTGCTAATGAAATGAACAAACAAAGGTTAATAAACATTACAAATAACCGCCGTCATTTATCCGTGATCTTTTCGATCGTCTTATACAGGGAAGAATTAAGGAATACTCCATTAGATTTCAGAAAAGAGAACTTTAGGCACTATTCATTCTGTGAGCTCAGCGAGACAAAATGCTAGTGCAGGCCTTTTTCGCGTGAATATTGGAGCCGTTTTCGAGGCAGGTTCGATCGCCGATCTGGCTTCTCTGTGCAACATTTTCTTTCTCCTATCCTCTCCAAAGGCGCTAAAACCTTCATAGAAAGACAGCAAACAACACCAGGTAACATTTCACCTTCTTTATTCAACATGATTCAGAGCTTTATCTTGTAAAGTTCATTTATTTATTGATGGGAATTCTCAGTTCGATTTTTCATACAAACTCTTACGCTTGGCTACCTGTCATCCGCCATCCAATTTCTTGTCATCCGTTCCAAAACCAGTGTCCAAAAGTCCGTGGGTTCAACTTCTATCACGCAATCTTTATTTTCACGGATGGCTTAGAAGAATCAAGGTACAAAAATATGGATGTTACCCATACTTTTGGTATGAAGCCCGCCACAGTATTTGTCCTTTTCCACGTTTTAATTCATTTCGCAGGTAAGAAGTTTACTCTTTCTGAATTACTACATATAACTTACTTTATTCATGGTTTTTGCTGTGTAGTTAGTACCTATTTCGCCTATTCTACCGAGTTCGATTCGGCGAGCCTTTTATGGAACAGGTCAGCAATGCGAAATTATATTGAATATTGTAAAATAAATAAAGCTTACTACAGAAAGAGCGGAGAGCTTGTGGATAATTATGTTCACGAATCGTGAGACGCTGATAAGACGTCACATTTGAATGGGTTGCAAGGAAAGAAAGCTGCGTCAAGTACTCTGTAGACCATAACTTTACATAAGTAGTCATTTCTTTAACCTGGAGAGTATCCCGCTCGCAGAAATCCTCGATTACTTTTATATATAAATTGTTGAGTCCTTCTTAATGCCATGTAACGTACATTCAACGGGGCTTTCTGGAGTCTTTCAACTCAGCGGTGTTACTATTTCATGAGGAAATAAGCCTTAGTTGATTGAATACGTAAATTGAATACGGTATCGAAACTCCATGAATTCAAGTTAGGGTTCGAATTAACCTCGACGTAAGTTGCAATAAAGTTCCACAACGATGGTAAACCGTACCTCAACCTTACCAGAAAGGTAACTGTTTGACATTTTGAACTCGAAAGTCGACTGAAACTCGAACTTCTCTACTCTACAGCAACAAAGAGAAACTTCGTCAGTGACAACAAAGAAGCCTAATTCAGTATGGGTTTGCACCATTGTTTTTATTTCATAAAAATGTTTAGGAAGTTTATGGTTCCTGAGAAACTAATTCCCTGTTTTAGGTATATGGTAGTGATTATTACTACTGAAACCACAAAATATTTTTCTACTTATACTAACATTTAAATTTACTGTACTTTTGGACCATTCAAGCATGTTAAGATCAGATAAAACCTTCTTTGTTAGTCAAAGTTCAGTGTCAGGCTGAAAGAGGTTTTAAAACCCTCAAAGGGGTTAAACTACCATATGTTACATGTTTGTCATACATTGGTGTCTACTCTATTAGAGATCTATTTCCATTGTTTTCTTTCCCCCCAGGAAAACAACTTTCCAAAAAGGCAGTGAAATCAAACCGTGCCATTGCAAGTGTGCGGATCCATGTTGAGCGAGCTATTGAACGTCTTAAGGACTTCAGAATTCTACAAGGGAACTTCCTCCTTCCAATGCTGCCTATTGCAGATAACATTTTGAATGTGTGTGCTGCCCTATGCAATTTGCTGCCACCCTTAGCTAAATAACTGTTAACCCTTTATTCCCAGAGTCAATTACGGAGACATGTAATGTGGTTCTAACTTTTGAAACTTAGGACGAAATCCTGTGGTGTGACCATTCAAATGAAAAGTCTTTAGTAGTACTTGTACATGGTACTATTTGTTTTCCAGTATTTAAAAAAATGAAAAATTATGATTTTTCCATGAATTTTGATCTTTGGCACTCTTGGGAGTTAAAGGATTAATACAAATGTATTTGAGCAGCTTAAAACATGATTTACTTTGGTACTTTGCTGCCATGCAAAATCTAGTCAGTCCATTTCACTAGAAAGGACATTAATGTGTTCAAGTCCTTTCACTTTTGCATTTGACATCTACAGTTGATTGTCATTTCATAATGACTTAAATATGTCATGATGAAAGAGTTCCTGGACTAAGTGCTCAAGGAAAAAGTTTCTCAGCTTTTCAAGCATTTCATTTCACAAATCACGGTCAAACTTAACATTGACAATCATAATTCCTTTGAGTGTATAAATGACTAGATCACAGTTTTCAATCCCTGTTATTCCCATCAAGCCCTGAATTTGATACTTCCATTTGGTTTCTCTTTTAAGCACATACTCATCATCCACCAACTGGAGATTCTCCTTGGCTGCAACCTGTGGCAGGAGAATTCTTTTTGCATACATGCTCTTAGCTTCCTTTGGCAGCACTCACAAATCCTTATTCCATCTGGGCTAGCTCCCAGGAAGGGCCATAATTTGTTGATTATCAGTCCACTACTTGTTATTGACAACTTTCTATGTTTTTTGCTCTGCTTCTTCAAGTAAAGATTAAGCGCTTGCTTTTCTTTTTCATGGCCCCATGTCAACTGCTGTGGCATGGCATCCTCAGCAATTGGGCAATAATTCATAAGAAGTTTGACAGTGTTTCTCCTATCTGTGTTTTCTCTGAGATGACAAACAGTGTAAAATGAGGATGCTGTAATTCTTCCTGCCCTTTGCTCAAACCAAAACTGGGACTGGGACTGACCTAGAGTCTTTTTGTTAATCATTTCTGCTTGTTCATCATCAAATGAAATTGACTCAAGGAATTCAGTAGCAAGTTCCTTTGATACTGTAGGTGTGACTTTGTTAATATTTACAGCTACAAAAATTTTGGCATAGTCATTCATTGAATATACATCAACACTATGAACACTTTCCTCTTTACTGACGTTCAAATCATCGCTTATAAATGTTCTGATTTCTTCCTCTGTTTGCTGAGGTTCTTCAGCAGAGTTTAAGTAGGGCAGAACTGAAGAGCTTGGGCATGTTTCCAGTAACCCAGCTTTAAGCTGTTGTTCCAGTGCAATGGCATTATAAGTAACACAGAGTGGATTAAAATGATTTGGCTTTAATGACTCTTTCATTGTCTTGCCATAGTTACCACTTCCTGTTTGCAGGTCCTGAATAGGCAAACTTCCCTGGTTTCTCTTTCCTCTCTTCGTCCACAAGCACTGCCCCGATGTACATGACTGCATGTCATTAAAACGCACACTAGCCTCTAGGTCAAATAGTGCTGCAGCTACATGTCGGCAACCTCCGTCAGCCCTATCAGAATGAGACCAGTATGGCAGATGACATGTGTCCTACTATGCAACATAATTATGGAATGGTAAAAAAAAAATCAGCAAAACCATATGACTTTAGCCCCCGGTGTCTTTTCCTATAGTCAGTGCATGTGTAGTTCCATTACACTGTAATGACAGGTACATGCAGGTTTATTGAAACTTGTGCTTTATCCTATAGGATTTATGTCCTGGATCAGTGTTGTAAATAAGTTATGAAAGGCCCCTTGTGGTTTAACGTTGTGGATTAAGTAATAAAGAATTTTGCAATTGTATTGCAATATCACCTATGGAGACAGGTTTTATTTATTTTTCCAGATACCATAAAAGATATGGACTGACAATCTTGTATTTCAAACAATCGATACTTCTCAATACAAACTCCTTAGAAAATAACCAGACACCGACAAAAACTTTCTTTACTTTTTGTGCTACTGCAAAATACCCTTAACTTATTTGTATTTGATAGCATTCAAGAATTTTTTTTGTTCTTTCTGCCTAGCTCTGTAATTTAAATATTTCATGTACATGCAAATGATGTGTGCAAGAGCTGCGGGGCCACTCTGCAGTTGCTCTCACTACCATTATTGTGATTCACTCAAATATGAAGAAAATAAAACACATTTAACATAAGTAAATAAAACATACCCTCCTTTGCATGGACAATACGCTGAATGAACACTGCCATCCTTTTTTAAAATAAAAAATCGTTTGTAGGTTGTTGATCCATCATCAGTCTTGGACTTTTCAGTTGGCTTAACAGAAAACTTTACGTAACTATAAATGCTGGTAACAGATTGTGGTGGATGATAACGCAGGTCTTCCACGTGTCCATCGAAAAACAGTTTGTATCCGAGAAGTGATTTGTAGCTTTTGAGGCTTTCTGGATTGTATCCAGGATCCTTGCCCACAAGGTAATTAAACAAATCAGGGAATCTAAAGTCGGGCACGTTAGAAAAATTTTGCGTCCATTTAGATAAACCACATTCTCTTATAAGCGGATTGGGCAGGTTGCCTTCATCGGGAGTTTTCAGCTGATCGTTCACTAAAATTACCGGATTAACAACTGCTTCCTCTTCTGCGATTTTGGGTGCTTTTATTTCGCTACTTTTCACACACAATTCTATTAATTCAGCCTTTCGCTTTCCTGAGCTCTGAATTCCTCTTTCTTTCAAAAGATCTTTCAACCAAGGAACCGGTTTACAACTGAAGTTGTCTGCAGCAGCCATCTTGTCCTCTGAGCCTCGTTCTTATGTTCGCGTCTAGTTCTCAGTCACGCGCGTCTAAGAATATCGAAAGGATCCTATTGCTTAGATATTTAAGTTTATATTACCCACAACAGAGGCTTATTTAAAATTTATGAAACACTGGTTCTAATTTGATGAGAGGTGTATTACTAATGATTAACTAATAATTATAATATTGTTTTCCGGTCTCACTTGTAATAATAATAATAGTAATAATAATAATAATAATAATAATAATTTCATGTGAAAATCATACCCCGCTCAGCAAGAATAATTTTAAAAATGTACCCCATCCTGACCAGGTTTTAAAATAATCCGTGTTCCTCTCCTTCCTTAGGAATTCATTTATAAGCTATGGGCCTAGGTTATGGGTGTTCGATTTCTTTCAGTACCGATGATGGAGGGAATTTATTATTTTACGAACACAGCACAAATCCACACGCCATGCTTCTCGTTGCACGAATAACATCTGGGTACTTTTATTTCCATATTAGGACTTTACACAGGGCGCCCAATGGGCAACTATAATGAGACCACTCCCAACACCCCCACTTGATCTCATTTCCTTTTTGGTCTCATTATAGTTGCCCATTGGGCTCCCTGTGTTTAAAGATCTTAACTATGTTTACAAAAATGATATGTATTAAACTCAACGTAAAATCTACTGTCACTACTGACATGCATACATACAGTATCTATATAATATTCAAGCACAAGACATGGTCATGAACTTGAACAAGAGTGTGACTTTTAACTAAAAATATAACTCCTAAACTTATGTAGTTTAAACTTTGTTGCTGCCTTAGTCATAATATCAGCCACCATGTTAGTAGTGAAACAATACTTGATGACTACTTTACTGGTGTTTTGCATTGTGCGAATAAAATGATAACGAACATCAATATGCTTAGATCTCTGTTGATTGACAGGATTCTTTGATTGTGCAATTGTACCCTGATTGTCTTCAAAAATTACAACAGGTCACACACTTCACCGATATCACTCACTGAGTAAGGTACAAGCCCTCTTGTACTGCTGCTGACAATGCAATATACTCTGCCTAAAGGGTTGACAGAGCCACTGTTGGTTGTTTCCTGGATTTCCAGGATATAAGAGGACCAGCTCAGTTTAAGCTGAAACATTACCCACTAATACTACGTCTATCATCCGTTGATGAAGCCCAGTCGGCATCACTGTAGCCTATGAGTCAGACCTTCATCGCACTTTCTATAACACAACTCATAGTCAAGAGTACCTTTCAGATATCTCAACACGTGCATCGCTGCAGTCCAATGTTCCTGAAGTGGGTTAGACAAGAACTGAGCTTATATTAAGGTGTTTCGATACAGTTTTTTTGGGACCATACCTGACTTTTAGAATCGGCACTTTGACAGTCTTCTCCTTGTCAGATCAACGTGAGGTTTGCAATACTTTTTGGTTTTGGATTGAACTTTAGCGTGGTTTACATTTTGTGAAAATTGATATTTCCATGACAACGATAAACAAAAATCCTCGAAAACAGTAAAATTGACATTTTGCGCGATCCAGATTTCACTTTGAAAAGCAAATACCAACATCTTAAACTGTGGTGTATGCCAAACGAAATATACAAGAACAAAAAAATTCTGTATGTTTTTTTTGAAGTAAATCGCGAAAACATTTTCAACCTTAGTTTTTGCATAGTAATAGTAGATGCACCGAAATATAATCAATGCTTTGATGAAATGCCTAGAAAATACTGTCAAAATGTGTCTTTTACTTGCTATTTTACGCCTAGAAAGTTTTGTCGAAACCGGTGTACGCGATCTCGAGAACGAGTTGTTTTTCTTAGATCATTCGCGTAATAATTTTGTCGTAATTTTTGAATTTGAGCGCTTTTGCGAAATTCTTAAGAACGGCTGGATAGATTTTTTTTAAACATTAAATACGCGTGCTTGACGATGTAAACAAATTTATCATCGAGTCTTATTAACATTGATTGACTGGAACACTTTTAGATTTAACGTTAAAGAGGACGTACGAACAGACGGAAAAGCTTGCGTTACACAATAACAGTTTCGTTATTTGCATTTTTCTCTGAAATAAAAGGAAATTTTGAGAGCATGCGTGTCATCGGTGAGGTCGAACGTGTCTTTTGAGGTGAGCGAATCCGTCCTCAATATTTGTCTCTAGATAGAAAATTTTCCTCTGGCAACGACGAATTCTTATTCCTATCAACTTTATTACATGGCTGAGAGCCTCGTTCGCTAGTCAAGGCAGACAAATTTCTCAGCTAAAACAATCGCTAGCAAAAGCTAACAAAGATACCGAGGAGCTACAAGAGCAACTACAGAAGCAAAACAAGAAAATTCAAGATCAGGAATCTCAAATCTCCGAAATTAATTTTATACCAGAACGACGAAATCGAGCAATATACTCGGAAAAACAATTAGAAGTTAACACGATATCGTAAACACCTGATGAAGAAAGCAAGCCAACGGCGAAAAGACGAGATACTCCATAGCGTTTGAGTAGTACTGTACGCTGATACAGGATGGTTTGCCTCGGTTTCATGCAGCACAAAAAACCTCGCTTTCATGTGGGGTCTCAATATGAGGTCGAGGCTGACGGGAAATACGTCATGGGTTGGTCATAGCAACAAGAACAAAATTAACATTTAAAAAATTAAATTTTAATCAATAATTAATCAAATGGAAAAAATACAAAAATAGCAGAACGGGGTTTCGATCCCCGGACCTTTGGGTTATGAACCCAATACGCTTCCACTGCACCACTCTGCATTTCAATGTTCGAGTGTTCAATGTTAGTGTTTAAAAACCGGGTTGGGCTTGATATCCATAAGGATAAGTTTCGAAGGTGGTTGGGTTCATCACTCTTTTGTTGAACACGAGTTGATAGCGTTTGTATTCAGGATAGGTGTAAAGTTCATAGTTTCTGGCGTCACGCACAATTTGGTGTGTTTTGATGACTTGTCTTTGTCGGGGTTTGTCCAGAGGTTTCTGAATTTCATCCAAAACATTTTGACGCATGACATCGTAGTTTAATTGAGTTTTGCCCTCGCTGTTGAGTCGGAAACCACGAACTTTGCATTCGACTTTTCCTTTCTTGGTTTTGTACCCATAATTCTTGGGGCCCGCCGACACAAATTCAACAATGTAATCATCGTCGTCTAATTCGTTGGTGAACTCACCCAGGTAATCTCCGAGAACGGGTTGAGGCTGGTCGGGATCGTTGGTGTCTTCTAAGAAAACGACAGAATCCGTGTCGAAATACAACACGCGTTTTCCCAGTAATCGGAGGGCTTCGTAGAGACGACTGCGTGCCCAACAGGTCGTGAAGGAGGCGACGAAGACGTTGAGGTTTGGAGAGACAGGAGTATCCTCATCAAAATGTTGGAAATGGACTTCAACCAGGTTGTCATTGATGATGAATACTTGACGAACGTCAATGCTATCGTTGTCGAGGAAATGATGAAAGGCTTCAGGGTCATCAAATGACTTTACTTGTGTTTTGTTGAGACGCTGACCAAACTTTCCCCACATGGAGTTTAGCATCATTTTGGCCAGCGTGCGTAGACCTGAATTTTTCTCAATCTTGTTGTAGTCGAGTCGAATGCCCTCATGCTCATAGTATTCGTCAATGTACTGACGTCGCTTGACCTCATCGTCTCCCACGTGACTCGGCCAACCACTGGCCTCTTGCTTGATCTTGAGCCACGTGTTGACATACTCTTCGAACAGCCCTTGGCATGTTTCTTCAAAATGCCAAACTTCGTAGATGTAGTCAAGCGATAACCCAACTCAACAGCTGTTTGGAGCTCTGGGGTGCACCACGTACTGGTTAACGCGCGCTCGTCGTCCGAGTGGTTGCACTGGGCGGATCGTTGTAACAGAGGTTTGGTCATTTCTGTTTCCACGCAGGCAGCACAAAGGGGAAAGGTGAGTTTTCCAGCATGGCGGAAAGGTAGCACTGGGTGGTAGAGACCATAAGGTGGAACGACTTTGCATTTAATGACACCAAAGTAACCACTGATATCGGTTCCATTGGGCTGAGAGATGAATGTGGGGTGACCTCTCGGATAAACACACGTCTTGTTGACCCATGGGTACAAAGAAGTGTAATCAATGTAGTGAATCTTTTGGGTGGGTGTGACGTGGTGATACAACTTGACAGCATTGGTGCGTCCCCCACAGAAGGCGTCACGCGGATTGAGGGGTTCACTGAATTCGAGTCGATCGACGTAAGCGCGGATGTCGTCTTGGTTTTGTTTCAACCTGGACCACTCGCATTCCCACATCTCGACCACGTTGTAGCCACGTGCCCGGATTGCTCCGGTTCTTTGTTGTGTTTTTTCATAGACGTCATACATGGTGCGGTCACATAGTCGCAAGTGGGTTTCGTTTCGCACGGGATAACAGTTGGGACAACCATGCCAAAAGCAACCATGGAATTCGTAAACGGTGTTGGTGTCTGCACAGTGCCCGTCCACAAACCAATGGGTGTTGGGTATGCGATACTCTCCCCCGTTGCCACTGTGTTGAACGTACACACGATGACTAGGATGTGGATGGAGTGGGTAAGCAGCAGCCATGAGATCGTGGTCATCCAGGTCTTCCTCAGTCATGTGGTTCAGGGTCGTTTCTCTGATGGCATGGTCACACCAGGTTAACCATTCCAGGGCTACTTTGGACTGGTTGGTGCAATTGCGCCACCCATTCACCGGTTCACTGGCGATGCTTTTGGGTATCATTCGATTCATCCGCAGGTCTCTGTTGCAAGCCGAGGCAATGGTGATGTGATCAAAAGGGTTGAAGGATGTTTTGGCTTCAAACAATCGTTTGAATGTCATACACCCTTCCTTGAGGAGACGCACATCGGATTTGCAATAGGCCACAAGCTCTTCTTGAAAATCAAAAACGATTTCCTTGTCACGCTGGTCTTTGTGCCACTTTTCAAACTCTTGGCGGGCGTCGGGTGTCATGCTTTCTGGCCTGTAGTAATCGATGGCGGGAACAGGACCCACGTACCATTGATTTTCAGGCAGGTTGAACTTGTGTGGAAAGTACCCTTTTTTCATTTCGGTCAATCCGAAGGTTTTTGGAAAGGCCGATAGAGGTATTTGAAAGAAACTCATGGAGTCGATGAAGCGAATGAGATCGTGTTCTACTTCCAGTAACTTGCACCCGTTGCGGATCTGTTTCACGAGTTGGTTGGTACCGTGGTACTCGGCGACGACGAAGTAACCGTCATATCCTTGAAAGTTGTGGGCCAGCACAAAGACGGGACGCGTGTCGTTTTCTGTCAAGGTGTCCAACCATTCCAGAAAATCTCTTAAACAGTGTTTCCCTTTGAATAGAAAAGGTGTCGAATCCAATTCTGTTTCGGCTATGACTAAATTGGCTTCGTGTTTTTCTTGAGGCTGCATGGCTTCGATGTCAAAAAAGACATGAAGAGGGGGTTTGTCTTCGTCGTCGTCGTCTTCATCGCTTTCCAAGTTGTCATCGCTTCCTTCTTCGTTGGCGCGTAAAGTTTGGAGACCTGCTGCAGCACCACGTTTGGCTCTTGACCCGCCCTGTCGTTTGCGCTTGCGCTTTCTTTTCTTTTTTTCTTCTTTCTTTTCCTGGGGGGTCATGGCTTTCTGAATGAAGCACTTGTGGGTATTGATGTCCACGTACTCGTGACACGATGGGCAGTCCAGGAAACCACACTTGTGTCGCTGAACGTTTTTGACACCCGATTCGAGTTTGAAGCAGTGAGGACATCGACGAGTCTTGAAACAGATCGTGAGTTGAGGATCGGGTGCAACTTTGCCAACGTGATCGAGAGTGCGATGGGCTTGAAAGCAAGTGTCTCCGAAGAAGTCACGACGACAATGATAGCAACGTTGCGTTGCTTTGAGACCCCGGGGAAAAGCCTCGTTGAAATCAGGACACCCATGTTGTCGACAAGCACGACAAAAACTCTTGTTCGTCGGACATGGAGGACGTCCTTCATGGTCATATGGCTTTAAAGAGTGAGCACACACATAACTCGAACCGAAAAATCCAGTAAGAGTTGTTATGACATCGTAATGTCCTTTTTCATGGAGCAGAATGATTCGTTTTTCATTGGGACCCATGGGCGGACTGAAAGCCTTCCGATGAAATGAGCGATCAGCATCAACGAGGATGAGTCGATAATCAAAGAGAGATGGCGCATGGCCGAACTGGGTTAGTTCCTCATAACCGCATGGACCTGGCGTGACGTTTGCCTCGTGGTGGAGAAGCAATGCGAGTTCCTTTTGTATTTTTCTTCCTCGTCTAATCGACTCCCATTGTGGGTGATTGTCGAGTTTGGCTTTGGCTGTGACAATGGCTCTGGCGCAACATAGATGGTCGTCATTATTGATGCGAATGATCGACTTTTTGGAAATCTTGAGAATGCTGATGGGTCGGTGACCAGGTTTGAGGTGTCGTTTCCCCCACTTCCTTCTGGCGGGCGGATGACTTGAGTAATGGATAATTGAAAGGAATCATCCATTTCAAATTGCTCATTGCTGTTGAGGGCTTCACTCAATCGATTGAAAAGCCCATCGAGTCGATCCCCGCCTTCTCTCCATTCCCCAGCACGTAACCCCCAACCTTGAAAATTGGATGTTAATCGATTGGAACTTAATGTAAAATAGAGACGATCTCGGTCATGTAAATCGGGTGTAGTTGCTAAGACACGATTGACAGCACGCCTCAAACCATCTTGCAGTGCTGGAACCAATTGAGGAGTGTCCACAAAGTTGCCTGTTTGTCTTAAACGCGTATTGAAATGTCTCTCACGAACCCCCATGTGAATGCTTTTTCTATCCACGTAGGGTTCAAGCTCGAATTCAAATGTCCCCATTGAACGCGTATTCATTGCCCCGCCGCTCTGTTGAATGAGACGTGATTGAAATGCACGCTGGCGCTCAAAGTTGTCCATGGCTTCATTACACAATGCATCTTCCTCTTCATCGCTTTCAGTCATTGTTTCATAACAAATTAAATCATCGTCCGAATCACTGAGGTCTAAACCGAGGGACGCTAAGTGGGTCTCATAGTTTCTTTCAACATTTTCACCAACATCTTTAGGTAGCTGGTTTGCCATGTTGAGGCAAATTGTAATGAAACGAACCGAGATCGCTTCTTTTAAACCCTTTTTTTCATACCACGTGATTTTTATTTAGATTACATAATTTGAGTCTTTCACGTGAAACACAACACGTAATGGTTTTGTTGAATTACATAACAGTGACTTTTTGAATTACACAACACGTGCTGGTTTTAGTTACATAATGGGGGGAGGGGGTACCCCTATAAACGTGTATTTTCACATGAGTCTTTCACGTGAAACACAACAGGTGATGGTTTTCTTGAATTACATAACAGTGACTTTTTGAATTACATAACGGTTGAACACGTGAAACACAACACGTGCTGGTTTTAGTTACATAATGAGGGGGAGGGGGGTACCCCTATAAACGTGTATTTTCACGTGTTATTGTTATATAACCCGGTTATATAATTCCCCGTAATTCATTGCGAGTTGAGACATTGGCGTTATAAAAGGAGAGAGCGAAAGAAGGTGAATTCAGACGATGTCCCGAGCGGACGAGATCTTGAGAGAGAAACTGTTGGAACAGTTCGAAGCATTCCGAGTGGAACAAATTTTAGCGGAAATCAAGAAGGAGTGGGTGTTGGACGAAAGCGTTACTGAGTTCGGAGAGCGGTTGAAAGAGAGAGAACAGTTGAAACAGGCAACCCAGGTAGCACGAGCCACTTACGTGCGAGAGCATTGGACCCCGAGTCTTTACCCGCAGTTCACTTGTGAGTGGTTCATCGAAGGATTGGATTGTTGCTGGCCGTCATGGAGACACGAGTGCAAGAAACCCAAGACTCCACCACCTCCGAAAACCCAGTTATCAACAAGCGAATTCAAGAAACCCAAGACTCCGCCACCCCCGAAAACCCAGAGATCGAACCAGTGGTGAAAAAACCCAAGACCTTGTTTGTTCCAAAGATTGAACCGAGAGTGGTTGCCATTGCTGATAGTCATTGGCAGAAACTTTCTCCAGAGATCCAAGAGAAAATTGAAATGATGGCGGCGCGTGAAGTTCATCGCGAAAAGTTGAACAAGGTATGTGAAGAAGACTTTCTTTTGGTTGAACAATGTTTTGTGTGCAAAAAAGAAGAGTGGGGGATGTTGTCGACACCCTGTTGCCAAAGACCTGCCCATTTGGAATGCTGCCCTGCCCCCATTCATGTTCATACCGATTTGCGTCGAGTTTGTATGATATTAGATTTGGAAGGCTTCGTCCTCAAAGGGAAAAGAGTTGTTGTTCTCGAAGTGGGATGGTGTGACATGCACGGATTTTCCGACAGCTTTCATTTCAAACCTGAACCTGACATTCAGTTCAACTCTCTCTCTCCTGCCGACAAGCGTACAGTAAATTATGTGTTCCACAACATCCACGCGCTTCCTTTTGAAGCACGCCCGTGAGAGAACGCCATCGATGGGTATTTGGTTGATTTTGTTGTCAAAACCTTGTGTGAAAAACTCTCTACGCTTGAGAGAGATGTGGTCGCCTACAAGGGTGGAACGCTTGAAAAACAATTATTGACGCGATTAAATATTCCTCACGTCGATTTAGAAGCGTATGGCTGCCCAAAATCCGATCGTTTACTTTTGGATGGATTCGAACCTCTTTTTGATTGCGGTCATCACATTCATTCCCATTCCCACTGCCCACGAGTGGAAACATATTTATTTTACCAATGGTTGACTTGCCATTCTTGATTTCATGGAAGAAATGATCACGTACCGGATTTGTTGTTTGATTCTTAATAGGTCATTGAAGAAATGGAAATGACGGCGACAATGATTTGGTGTTCTTATTGTGAACAATATCACTTTAAAAAACATTTAGACAATAAACCTGAGATGCTTTGGTGTTGGCAGTGTGATGCACATCATCCATTAATTCGAATTTGTTGACCCTGTAGGTGTTTTCAGAAATGTGGTCGTCGTCTTTTTTCCGTCGGTGCTATTGGTGTAATAGATATCACCTGTTGGCATCTACTCGATTACTGAAAAGGATTTGTGACGATCTTTTCAGGTGATGACCCAAATGACAAAGGAAAAGTGGCATCGCTTTAGTTGTGTTCGATGTGAAATTGATTTTTATTGTAAATTTCAACGGTGGAAAAAACAAGTGGCTATTGTACGCATGATGAGAGTGTATTTGAAAAGTAAACGAACTTGTTTCTTATCGTTTTCAGGTCCACGTTCAGATGGACTTCTTACTCGATTGGCATTACTCTAAGTGTCATCAGTGTTACTTTAGGTTTAGACACATTTATAAAAATAAACAGAATTTCTCGTATTATTCCACATTATCCGACATGGCAGATTGTAAGTTTAAAACGTAGTACACATGATGAGAGTGTTCAGGTCATGAGTGTCATGAGTGTGTCATGAGTGTCACGAGTGTCACGAGTGTCATGAGTGTTCATGAGAGTGTTCAGGTCATGAGTGTCATGAGTGTGTCATGAGTGTCACGAGTGTCATGAGTGCTCATGAGCGTTTTCAGGTCCACGTTCAGATGGACTGCTTTTTCATTCAATATTATTCATCATTATTATACGTTTAAAACATAAAGATCGTTTTTAGAAGACATACTTGTTCTTTTTAGGTTCACATACAAATGGATGCCTTGTTTTAAGTATTGGCTGACCTCGAGAATGAAATGATGTAATGTTTGACTGCGAACTTTAAAAATGTATTTTTTCAGGTGCAAGACGAAATGAAGAATTCTCCAAAGTGGCACCGTTTTCGTTGTTTGCCATGTGAATTGAAATTTCAACGTAATTTTTCATTCTCAACAAAGATGTTAATTTTGAAACGCTTGTTGAAGTTATGTTTTGGTTGTGAGCGTCCACTTCAATTGTCCTCCGCAGGTTCATTTACAGATGACCTCTTCCGTGAGTTGGCATCGCACTGAATGTTCCCATTGTTATGTCAAGTTTTTGCAAACTTTGAGACGCGCCAAGTTGCTGAGATTAAGAAAACATGCTGTTAAGAAAAGTTTGTTTTATTAATTTTTCAGGTGCACCAACAAATGGAATTTGGCATATCTATTTGTATGTGTTCCCCGAAACATATTTCTAAAGAAGCCAATTTTTGGAAAAAGTATGAAGGTATTATTCAAGGAGTGGGTATCAAAGGAATAGGAATTAGGAGTGTTTTAGAAAGGCGTGGATGGAGAGGTAAAAGAGTTGAGTGGGAAAAGTTGACTGGCTGTAAAATGTATGCCCAATGTAGATGTTGTAACTGTAGTGATAGGAATTGCGAGTGCAACTGTTGTAACATTGTATTCAACTACAATAAAGTGTTGAAATGAATGTTTGTTTGTTGTTCTTTAACTAGTTCGAGTGGATGCCCCATCGTTGGGTTTCTCCGTGACAGTGTTATCCTGGGAAAAAACCCATACCTTATCCCACTAAAGCAGACATGGCTGAGGAGGCATGAATGTGTTTTAAATACTTTTTAATGACAACAATAATAAAAAAAAGAGTTTACATTTTCAAACGTTTTTTGGCTTGCATTATTTTTTTGACAATGCGCTCCGTTAATGTTTTTCTACCGGGTAGATGGTCAATGGCCTTGATCATTTTGGCGTCTGCTTTCCATTTGGCTTCCAAATTGTGTCCCGCTTTGCTGTAATCAATGTCGTGTTGCTTGGCAATCTTGTCCAATCGGTTGATGCCGGGATCTCCTCGTTTCAAACGTTTGGCCAAATGTGTACCGGGCCCCATGTATTGATATCCAGGCCAATGAAATTCCATGCCTGTTTTGGCAAGCCATTTTTGAATATCAAATCCCCCTCCATTTTGACTTCTTTTTCGTTTGATTCCTTTTCGTCTGGTCGGTGGTTGGTCTTTTCTCTTTCTTGCTCCCATGTTTTCTTAATCACTATCGTCGTAATCCAACTTGCGCCTCAACTTTTTGCCTTTGGCCCAATCTTCCCAATCTGGTTTCAACTTTTCAAGTTCTCTACTAGGTCCTTTGCCTTTGCCTTTGCCTTTGCCTTTTCCTTTACCTTTGCCTTTTCCAATGTTGTCAATGGATTCCAGCAAAGCTTTTCGTCTTTCCCGAATATCGGATAACCTTTTTTGAATGCCCTCCGCTTTTACTCTAACAGGAATTCGGCTTGTTGAAGCAGCTTTGCCTTTTTTAGACCTGTGAAGCAATTGTGGATTTGGGTGTTGAGGGGGTTCCTTTTATCATTTGCTTTAGCCATTGTTCAACAGGCCCTGTTACCAAATCGCCTTCTTCCTCGTCTTCACCAGGAATCCCACCTTGACCACCGGGTCCAACTCCACCGGGAAATTGACGAATGCGTTTTGTAAGCTTCATCAGCTCTTGACTCAATGGTTTCGTTTTGGCATTGATAATAGGTGGAGGCAACCCAGAATTCAACAACACGTGTTTTTCCGCGGCCAACTTGGCTGCTTTTGTCAACTGAGCATTTTCAGTCAATTCTCCCTTGTAGTATTGGATTAATTTATCCATTTCATTTTTAGGAATCATGTAGACTTCTTCCATCCCGGTAGTTCTCGGCACTTTGAACAAAGTTCTCCGTCTTCTATTTCACGACAGCTTTGGCACAGTTGAGATACCAGAATGGGCATGTATTCGCGATACAGCTCTTCATATTTATGTTTCCAATACCACGAATTTTCTTCCTATTTCGATGACTCCCGGTTCGCGTCTTGCAACAATTTCACCCAAGCAACTAGATTAATTTGGTACATTGGCATAGTACCCCAATGACTTTTGGACATCAAGGGTCTAGATCGGCCGTCAACGTAGCATTGTCCGCTCACTGATCGATACCGATGTAAACGAAGATACTTCTGTACACAATGTTTAGGCAAGGGGGGTGTAAAGTCGATGATAGTGTCATCCAAGGTTTGCATCTTGACTAAAAACCCTTCCAAACCCTCTGGTGG
Source organism: Siderastrea radians (assembly GCA_964017195.1). Taxonomy (NCBI): domain Eukaryota; kingdom Metazoa; phylum Cnidaria; class Anthozoa; order Scleractinia; family Rhizangiidae; genus Siderastrea; species Siderastrea radians. Next base: position 11,686,041 of record OZ024895.1, on the reverse strand, counting down.
CAAACCACGCGCAAACGTACGCAACTCGATCAAAGCTTTGGCATAGGTGGTGAAGGCAAATCGACTTATCTCTTCTTTGAAACGATAGTTTTTGAAATCATTCCATCCTTTGACAACAGTTCCAACCGCAGCCAAACAAGTCACCAGTATGACGTTTTCCAGAACGGGACCCACGATCGTTCCAATGGCCACCAGCAACAAGGCCAACCCGTTGAACAGAGCATTGCGACATTTGAAATGATTCAACATATTTTTGTAACACCACCATTGTTTGTGGTAGAAAGTATACAACGAGTCCATGCGTTGCAATAGTTCTGGTTCCAGTTTGGAGGCATTGTAAGTCGACTGCGGGTCGTTTACCAGAGACACTACAAGTTGCTCCTTGGAACCCATTTTGCTGTTCACGTCGAAAGTCGAGATGAATTGGTTTGCACCGAAGGACTACCGCCCTGTTTATAACTTGTCACTATACTATTGGTCATGGTGATGTTTTTGATTTCTCTCCCCTGTGCTAATTGTTCTTGGTCTTGCATTAACATCTGCAAACGGCGCTGTAAATCAGCCTGATTCAAATTTCTCGGGTGATACGACGGTGTTGAGTTTTGACTTCGGGGTGAAATTGGTGAAGAGTGCAACGGTCTTCTTGTCAAACCTCCCCTTACGCGTGGTCCACGACCTCGTCCTGCACGACCTCTCCGGGCTCCTGGTACTCTTGCACGAGGAGTACTGCTGCGACTTCGACTTTGACTCCTACTTCGACTTCGGTTGTTTCTATTCACACTCCCTACACCCGTTGCGTCTCGCGATCCACCCGCCGAGGGTACACTTATGTGACTCGCAGGGGTTCGTGCACCACTACTTACTGGGGAATTTTGTATCTGACTCCCTATGCCCGTCGTTGCCAAAAGAGGATCCGGAGCTCCATCTCCCAGGTCTATGTCCCAGTTTGCACTCCAATCTCCCAGGTCAATGCCGGCGTCTTGCAAAGCTTGATCAATTGGGTATGTGCCTAATTGAAGTGTGTCAGGAGATACTTGATTAGAGACCGACGTGCCGACCCCCGCAGGTGATACGGCACCTTGAAAAGCTTGTCTGCGACGTTGGGATCCATCATCAGACGACTTGCTTCCTCTTGCAGAGTTTGTATCAATTCACGAAAATAAGTCTCGTTGTACTCTCTAACAAGTTGTCGAATTTTTTGTCCTTTTCTCAAACGAGCTAATTTATATACCTCTCTCATCTTTTCAAAATCCATGTCCTCCATACTCATTCCATTGAGATGATCCCCTATCAGTTTTTCAAAGCACATCCAGCCCAAGTCGGGGCTACCTCCTCGCAGTCTCTTACTTCTTCTCGGTGACTCCATTTGGTTGTTTGTGATAACTCCTTGTCCAACCCTCTCCTTTTAACATATTGCTCCACAACCTAAATTCATCCAACGAGGCCGGGTGCAAATCCAAAACCAAGTACCCAAAAGGGCGGGATGTTGCCATGTGAAAGGTTTCCAAACAGTCTTTCCAATCGGAGGGAAACGATTGCAACAAGACATTTCGTACACCCAATTGATCCCGGGGGTTTTTGAATGCCACGATGTAATGAGCATTGCGGGAAATGCTTTTGGCATATTTCCCTATGGGAAACATGTCCTGACACAAATACAGCACTGTAATGTTTTGATGATGGGAATGTTTGGTGAAGAGATCCAAAACACGCTTGTCGCCACTTCCTTCATCCATTAAATCGTCTAACACCTAAACACCTCTTCCCTTTGGGAACCATTTCGCTAATTCCTGGTGGTCTGGAATCCCCTCGTGAAAAACAACACCTTCATCTTTCATGGGTCGAGACCCATCTTGCCATGCACCGTAGCAATAATGAACTTGAGATGGGGGTGTTTCAAACAAATCCGAGTTCTCCAAAAGGAGTTTTTGTGTAAACACGGTTTTACCACATCCCGAAGGTCCCACTACCAAAATTGAAGAAGGGGTGTGAAAACTAAATGGTTTGCACCTCTGCATGATGACTCAAGAATGACTCAAGTTTTTTCACATTTCACTCTTTTATTTAAGTAGTAATCATTTGATCATGTGGTGATTGACAAGTTTGAAGATGAGTGCAACAACACACTTTTTCCCACCCTTTTTCATCTTGATTAGTAATTAGCTCTTTGATCATTTGTCCTACTTCGTGATCATTGTTTACTCTATCATATGTTGAAAAATTGTTTGTAAAATCTTGCAAGTTCATGTCATGAGCGCGACACTTCAAATACATCAAGGCGTAATGTCCACAAGCTTTACTGTGAATTCCTTGAAGGGACCTTCCATTGCTCACCACGTACTTCCAATGTTTCATCACCCAATCTTTCAAGGGAGCGGCTTGATGGTAAAAGTGCAAGGGTAGGGCGTAACTGTCCATCACTTCACACACATTTCCTTGAGTCCACAAAGCAATCCAGTGCTGACCGGGCTGGTCGTGAGGGTCTGTGTTCACAATATAGCCCTTGGGTCTCGTCATGTCTTTGACGGGCGACTTGGGTAAACCATCACAGGGCACCATACCATAAAACTTTGGTTTCAACTTTGGGTCTTCTCTTGCCAAGTATGTTAACTGTTGGTCGGTCAAGGCAACATGCTCCATCTTTTTTAGTGTATGTAGATGTCGTACAGCACAGCTCCGTTCTTGTCGATCTCAATGAGATTCTCAAATTCTCCGTAGACGATTACAGTTATATTGCTGCCTGGTGCTGCTCGGAATTCGAGCTTCAGTTGAAGGTCTCCACTTTGTCTGGGGTTGAGATTGGCACTGTCGGCACAACCACTGGCTACATTGTCAAACACGAACAGAGTGCATCCTTTGCCTTGCCCCCAGTCATCTTGTTCGACCATGTTTCCTTTCATTTTACACACAACACCACTGGCTAGCAGAAATCTAAAGTATCCCAACAGATCTTTGGAGGAGTTGTTGCCCACCAGCTGGAGGGTTTCATAGGGATATTCTTCCCCTTTCACAATCTGCTTGATGGAAGTCAACTGAAATTTCTGAAAGCAGAAGGGATCTCGGGTGACTGCTCCACTGAACGCACGGCTGTCCACTAGACCAACAATCATTCTGTCAGGCACTCGGTTTTGAAACAGGTTAGGTATGTCAAAGCGAGTCAGGGCCCCATCCATGCTGAAGGTTCTGATTTCACTACGAACAGTGGGATAAACAGCAACTTCACCGTCTTCCCTCTTGGCACTCAGATTCATGAAAACGGTTTCATTCAACCTCAGTTGACACATGTGAAACCGAATTTTGATATCAGCTTCATTCAAACGCGCTGCCAAACCAACTCCATTCATGAAGAGATTGGGGCTGTTGAAATGAAATTTCATTTTTATTTCCACTCCAGACACCAACACTTTGCCAGTGTGAAAGACTTCCAAATGCGGTTTGAAAACCAAAGATCTTGTCCTTCCTCCAGCATACTCAGCAGTTTCAGCAATCATGGCATCCAGAGTGCTTTTCTGATTCTGGGGCAAATCAGTGTAATGTTGATGAGGTCCTGTCTTGTTGGTGTTGTTGGCTGTCCACTCGGGGGGAGAATCCAATGCATTGTACCATCCACTTGGTCTCAAGATGGTTTTACCATCGGCTCGGTCAAAGTTGAGAAGAGATTCAAAGTAAGCCTTGTAGTGGTACGTGTCCGATTGTGGGCTGATCAAAGTTCCATTCAAGTGCAAATCGATTTGTTTGATAATGGTGTGGGCCAAATTGTTGGCAGGCCACAATTTTTCAGCATCAACCAGATTTCCCCCATCGTCTTTTTTCAATGCCAATTCCATGGTGAAGTAACTCCTTCCCAAATCGGTAAAACCATCCAACCCAGGAATGACAAATTCCATGGGGTTAATGCCTGTCGTCGTTGGTTGAATGATAACCATTCGATAGGCAACCGTACTGATGTCTGTTTTTGGAACCTTGAACAGATTGAGAGCACCATTCGTCGTTCCCTCAGACATGTTGTGAGTCGCTATGGTATTTTCAGTCATTTTTTCAGCGCCGTTGTCTTCTTCTTCTCGGTCTTTTTCGTTGACTATTAGTACCTCTTCTACGTTGGGAACGGTTTTTATACTTTCCCCGTGCGAGCAATCTTGAGAAGTCGTAGCCAGGAGGTCGACTTACGTCTTGACTTATCCATCCCCCTCGCTGTCGAGGCATTTTCAAAATTTTCCACAATGGTACAAATCCACCACGTTGAGGCAGTCCTCTTTCACTTCGAACGCGTCGAACCCTCGAAGGAATCGGTTGCATTTTTACACACCAAAAATGTCTCGAGCTCTTTTGGCGTGTTTTGGAAACAAAGCAGCAGCAACTTTCACGGCTTTATTAACGTCCTTCCGTTTCAACACTTGTTTGGCTCGTTTACTTATTTCCTTTTTCAGAGCTTCTTCGGCTTTTCGTTTCACACCTCGTTTCAATCCTGCTGCAAGACCATTCAAAGTGTTTGTTGGTACTTTTAAAGGGTTACGACTTTTTATAAGATCTTGTAAGCCTCCCTGCAAGATGCCTTTCAATAAGCCGGACCCCTCTTGACCATAGGCCTCGTCTGTACGAAAACGTGTCAAACTTCCACCCCGCATGTTGTTTTTGTGATGACTGTTTTTCCACTCTGGTGTTCTCTTTTTATACTCACATTATGTTACATGTGAAAGATTCTCCTGCATAGCGTTTTCGTTTTCCACTTCGAATCTCCTCCATACGTTTCAAACGAGATTTTCTCGCATTCTTTTTGGCGAGTTTTTCCAACCCTTTGGTAATACTCCAAGCGGCTTTGGGAAGTCCTGCTATCACGCTTGCAATTCCTTCACCCACTTGATCGTCAACAACAAAATCTGGCACGGGCACTCGTTGCGGATGTTGTCTCCGTCCCCTTCGCACTGTTGATCTTTTGGTGGTTCGTTTTTTGGGCCCTTTCGTCCTCCGTTTGGTCGTTCTTCGCTTTTTAACAGACATGATTAAAACAATTCTGTAAAGTCTCCTTTTTTATCCTTTTTTGAAGTGCAACGTGACAATGGTATGGCCGTCACAAAACTTGACCAAGTCTCCTCCGGTACCAATCGTTTCAGCTACTTGAACATGAACAATTTCCACGACTTCGTTACGAAGAGGTAGGTATTGAATGTGCAACGGTTCAAAGTACATGGTGCCACGTCCTTGCCGCTTGTACTGGATTTCACGCAACAAATCAGTCACGCGATTGCCCACAATCGTACTGCCTGCCACGTCCGAGTACACGTGCAACGATCGCGTGGGCTCTCCCACCACCGCCCGAAACGCCACATTCAAGTTGGTGAAACGCCAATGACAACTCATGCTCAATTGTAAATAATCCGGTAAAAACGAACGCACTACCCAAAAGACAGGCTTGCTGTGTTCGTCGTTCACATCGTTCCAAGCCCTGTTCTTGGTCATGTCGGGTATTTGATCCCCCAGGAATTCTTGCTGTAAGTTCGGGCCCAAAATCAACCCACTGCCAATTTTACGTAACCACCCCATCTTGAGCGCTAACTTGGTGTAGATGGTAAGGGCAGGTGTGCTGTTGCCACAATGGCAGACATGGGTGTTGTCGATGAGCAGATCCTCGCCTTCCCACTTGAACTTGACGTAGATGTGTTTGCCTTGATCGTTGGTAAACCGACCTCCTTGAATCGCCGTTTCGTGGCGTCGTTGTTCCAAGTGGGCAATCGTGGCTTTCATGAAACACACGCCATCCACCACCCAATCCAAATCTTGGACGTCTTGGATGACGGTTTGCGTCGTGCCTATGCGCGCTGCCATTTCCCCACTGCTTCCATCGGGTTTGGGATAGGTGATCTCCCAGGACGTCGACATGACGTAGCCGTCTTTGTTGACCAACTCGTACAAATTCACGCGGGTATCCGGTAAGGAAATGGCACTCAACCCCACTTGCCATGAACCCCCGGGTAACCGTAACGGTTGAGGTAAACGAATCTTGAAGGAATTGGCTTGGTTGTGGGGAAATTCACCCCGGTTTGAATGACTGGGTAAAGTAACGTAAAACGACATCTTCTTCAAAGCTTACTCACGCTCGCACTGGAAATCCAACTATTGTACTTGTCGGGCCACCCTTTCCACTTTACTAACATTTGACCTTTTTGGCGCTTAAGTACCTTTTCGATGCGAAAGAGCGCTTCGTCAGACACATGCACTTTTTGCAAATCTTCGTGGTAAAATGTTCCTTTCACCGGTGTATCGTCCCACTTCCGAATCTTATAGGTTGGTACACTCCCCTCAATAACTCGATGAACCACAAACACCTCTTCGGTCCATCCCGGCAAATACCCTTTACCAAAGGTGCGATGAATCTTGCTCAAACGAACGCGGTCTCCCACTTTCAACAAAGAACGTTTCTTTTTGGCTTTCAATCGCTTGCCATACAGTCGTTTCCACACCTTTTCTTCATTCTTCCAAGTCACTTTGTTAGGAGCCATGCCAATACTTCGATGAGGTGTAGCATTGTACCCATCCACCAAGTCTTGAAGAGCACCGTCAAATCGTAGCGTGTTAGCTGACGTGAAATAGCGATATAACCTCTGTTTCAACGTTCTTTTAAACCTTTCAACCACACTGGCTTTAGCATCTCCCCTGGTAGAGAAGTGTTGGATTCCTCGGTCTTTCGTCCAATTTTCAAACGAACGATTGTAAAGTTCCTTTCCCTTGTCTGTTTGAAGTCTGTTAGGTTGACGTCCTTGACTCACAATTTCTTCAAAGGCTTCCACCACTTTCGCTCCAGTCTTGTCTTTCAAAGGATGAACCCAAGCAAATTTTGACAGCACGTCAACCACCGTCAACAAATAACGAATACCGCGGTTGTACTTAGCCAAAGACTGAACCTCCACCAAATCTGCAACCCATTGGTCGTCCAACCCACCCACCACAACGGGTACCGTTGGAAAACGACGTCGGCGTGGTTTATGCAGGGTGTAAGCTAAATCCCGCTTCAAAAGATTCTGTGCCACTTTCAACGGTACTCCCCATGCCTTGGCAAATCGTTGAATTCCTCCCAAACTACCCTTCGCTTTTGGATCGTGATAACGCTTGAGCAATGCTTGTCCCACGGATACTTTTTTCACGGACTTCTTCTTTCGAGGTGCCATAGCTCATTCAACAGGGTAGGTATTGAAGGAATACGAGAGGGGTGCGTCTTTTGAATGATTCGATACCAGCGCCAAGCGTCAGGATGATGTTGCAACCACAACACAAATACCATCCAACGGTACAAATTCAATTCGACATGGGTTTCTTCAAAAACTTGGAGCGGGTGTGTCTCCTCAACATAATCGGGAATGGGTATCCTATTTTCTTCTTCTTGTCTTTCGTACAAACACTGACAAAGGGACTTGTGACAAACCCATTGCACAAGAGATCCTCCCCA
>OZ024895.1:11605400-11678400 GCA_964017195.1 Siderastrea radians | reverse complement strand
GAACAACCAACGTACAATCGTCCAGGGTTCTTCTCTGAACTACTTTGACGAATGGTAACGGGTTGACGACAGAAGCAGACCAGGGTTTCCCACTTATCGCAAATGGTGGGGTGGACATTCCTGTACACTTGTCTCATGTACTCTTCAGCACTATCTTCAGGGCAAAAGAGGAGGCAGGGTTGTCTGGGACATTTCACGTAATGCCATCCCCCTTTGGACACTCGTTTCTCCAAACGCACGTCGTGCCGCAGACAAACCATGTAGTCAGTCTTGTTGGGTGGGGGTTGCACTTTTGGGGAGGGTTTGTCCTTCAGAAATCCCGGGCTTTGGAACATGGTACTCAGTCTCACCATTCTTGCCAATCCGTCGTCCTCTTTTGTTTTTTTTGGTTTGAGGTTTGAGTTCAACTTTGGAAACACGCCAGGCACAGGGGATACATTACCATATTCCAAATCGGAATCCTCTGATTCTGGTTTTTTGTAGATCATTCGAGATTTGAACGCTTTTCTCTTTTCACCATTGAGGTATTTTTCAAAATCTTCCACGGTGTCAAAGACCTCCACAGACTTCACTGCCTTCTTGAAACGCTCATCGAGAGACATTTCATTCTTCTTCTTATCAGCGACTTCATCAAACTTTTTCTCTTTTTCTTCAGAGCTTTTGTTGTCGAACGTAAAAGCAGCCACGTTTTCCAAAGGAGTTGAATAATCTTCAACTTGAATTTGGTTCAATTCGTTCAACAACTCTTGAACAGCCGCAGCCGTTTCATCTTCAGCAGGTGACTGAACTTCAACAGGGGCGATCGGGCTCTCAAGAATTTCAATCGTGGGCTCTCTCTTCTTCTTCTTGTTCTTGTCCGTGTGAGAACCACCTTTTCTCTTTCTGGAAGGCACTTCGCCAACAAATTCGACTTAAGCCATCTTTCTCTTTCAGCCATCTCTTCTCAACTGTGATTTTTCCCTTCAACTTAGTCGTCCTTTATACAATCACTTTTAATTCTGATTGGTTTTCAAAACTTCATCAAATATCCATGTAAGGACATACTTAATCGCGATTGGTTCCTTTCGTTCTGTTTTTTCATTGGTCAGAAAATACCTCTCACATTAACCATATAAGGAAAAACTGTTTCCAATTGGTCAGTTAATATGTTTTTTCATTGGTTCCTCAATACCCCACGCTTTGCCTATATAAGGAAACTGTTTTTCTGATTGGTTGTTTCACTTGATCATTTTGTCCATAAATTCGGTGTTTTCTTAACTTGTTTCTTCATTCTCAAAAAAGACGAAGAAGAGAGAGAGAGAGAGAGAGAGAGAACTCAGGTAAAATGCCTCCAAACATGATGACTAATGAAGAAGAAATGCAATTGACTATTGGTCATGGACATCCTAGCAGACACCCTAGCAGAGGAAATGGCCAGACAGAACAGACACCCTAGCAGAGGAAATGGCCAGGGAATATGGAATGCAAATTGAAGTGATTGTTCCGCCAAATCATCCCCGTGCAAAGTTCACTTCACCTGCTTCTGTCGAAGTGTTGATACAAGCCGATCCTGCCATAGGTGCTGCTGCTCACAAGTTGTGTAAACGTGTTCCAACTCACTTTTACACTCTCTCCCCCTTGCAGCGCAATTACCACATTGCCAGAAAAGCCCATACCGTCTTTGCCTTTGGAAAACTGTGTGCAGACAAAAAAAGAGTGGAAGGAGGAACTGGGTGGACTGTGCAATTAGCCATAGATCAGGGTAAAGAAGTCTTCCTGTTTGACACCAACACCAATCAGTGGTATCGGTCAGAAAATACCTACAACATCGAAAACTCCTGTCTCAAAAAAGTGACATCATTTAAACCCTGGGCACTCTTCGACTACCCACCCTTCATCAGAGCAGTGCTGTGGTTGGTTCGCGAGACATTACTCCTGCAACAAGGGCAGCAATCAAGAACTTGTTCCAGAGAACATTCTGTCTACCCGAAAACATTGAGCAAGTAAGACTAGAGCTGGAAGGACTTCATTTGTAAAACATGAAGCGTGTTCGTTTTTCAAACCAAGTCAAAACTTACACTCCTGTCATGAGCAATAACACTTTTTATTTACTCCGATTTGAACCTCTTGTTTCGGAGGAAGACATAACTGTGAGATCTTCTCCTTTTCAATTAAAACGAAAACGACTGAAAAAATACATGCATTTAATTCATAGTCAACGAAAAGAAAAATTCAGTGACAAAAAACGTGTGCGTTTACAACAATTGTTAGATAAAGCTAATAAACATTTGTAATTGTTCTACTTGGGTTAAATAATAAACATGAAAACGTCACGCTATATGTCTTATTGATTGTCTTTCCATATTCCCTCATAATAATGACAAACCTTACGCCAATGTCTCGATGTTTCACGCAAGTCTGGAAATTTAATATCCAAACACGTTCTCATTTTTTCAAAGTCTTTCATAAACATCGGTCTTGCCCACTTTGCCAATGTTAAAAAATCATTACAAAAAAGCAAACGGCAACACACGATGCAGTAATGTCCACGTGAGGGATTCATCTGCAGTTCCTCTCTCTGAAGCGTGACGGATGCAATTTTCTTCATCGACCCAGACAAGGGTCACCAATTCAATAAAAGCCGCCACGCGATCTCTATTCAACACACGCCACGTTTCTTCTCTTCTTTCTCTGATCCTCTCGGCCAATCGAGCCAAATGTGATCTGTCGGGTCTTGTTATTAAACGCAATGCTTCTCGTCCAAAAATATTCTGAAAAGAATCCAAACATCGCAAAGGTCTTCGACGTGGCTTCATAATTTCACCCTTACACGCTTCAGACATGAACCAAAATGACGCCGTTACCGACAAACAAACCAATGCAATCATAATTAATAATAAACCTAAGATCTCGTGACGTATTTCCCCTATGCCTCGACCTCATATTGAGACCCCACATGAAAGCGAGGTTTTTTGTGCTGCATGAAACCGAGGCAAACCATCCTGTATCAGCGTACAGTACTACTCGTTTGGTCTATGGACGGGAAGATTTTTGTCAAAACCTCGCCGGATGGCGATCCCAGAAGAATCTTGTCAGAGGAGGACCTTGAAAACTTATAATCCAAGATGTTCGGCGCTTAAGCTGCTATACACCAAACTACATCAGGTATTTCTTTATTCAATTATCACGACTAAGCTGAGGACGGATGGAACACAAACTTTTAAACGCCTATGAACACCATGCAAGTGGTTGATTTATGTGTAATACTGTGTCTCGTTTGTGTTACTGTGTTATGTAGTTCATTACGGTATCCGCTATACCCTTTCTTAGTTAAAAGTTTTGCAGACAGTCAGTTAATTAACAATCACTTATAGTCCGTTTTTTTATTCATTTTGTACGTTCCACTATGACTATGAGATCAAAGTAAATGCTGTATCACGTCATTAAACGTTCGGGGTTTGAGGAATCGAGTAAAAAGAAGTAGTATTTTCAGTTTTTTAAGAGACCAAAATTGTCAATTCTATTTTCTTGAAGAAACTTATTCAGAACAAAAAGATGAAAATTTGTGGAGAAATGAATGGGGAGGTGATATTTTCTTTTCACACGGTTCAACACATAGTCGAGGTGTGTGTATCTTAATTAACCCTTCATGTCTTCAGAAAACAAAATCCGACCAAAAAGAGCCTCACATACGTGTCTAAAGCGCTAAAACTTTCATCGCGAATTGACTATTTCCTAGTAGCTCAACTCCTTACAAATCAGGTCTCCCATTTAGATACAATAGTCTCCATCGCTCCTGATCACAAAGCAGTTAAACTCCAATTAACTATCCCACGAGGAAAAAGAGGCCCCGGTCTATGGAAATTCAACAATTCACTTCTAGAAGATGAGGATTACATAAAACTAATCAAGGAGAATTTTCCTGTCATACGCGAGAAATACCTTGGAATCGAAGACGAAAGACTAAAGTAGGACCTTCTCAAAATGGAAATAAGAGATATTACAATCCCCTTCTCAAAAAACAAAGCCAAATTACTCCGTCAAAGGGAACAAGAGATCAAAAATCGACTAGAAATCCTAGACAGCTTTATCTCCTGCGCTGCGCATACAGACTGTACCTACGAACAAGAGAAGGAATATGCTAATTTAAAATGTGAACTCGATCTTATATATGAAAGAATAGGGCAAGGTTCTATTCTACACTCCAAAACGAGGTGGATTGAACAAGGTGAAAAACCGACCAAGTATTTCTTTAATTTTCGCCGATCGACAGCAACGATCATCAAACTGATTCGAAGGCCAGATAAAATCGCTGACTTCTTTCCTTGACATCGCGCCGGAAATTGACTTGAATGAACTACCAGAAGTGTTGTTTCGTACGAAAAATGATTCCATATAATAAACTACTTACTAACTTCAGTTGCTCGGGACCGTACTGAGGAATATTGGCCCTCGGTCGTTTTTGTACGGAACTCGCTGCGCTCGGTCCGTACTGCCACGACCTCGGGCAATATTCCCCAGTACGGCCCTCGCGTTCAGTTAGTAAGAAGTTATTATTGGATTTTGATCGACAATGAAAAACATGAAATAAAGGCAAGCTCAAAGGGGAAAAGAGACTTGCAAATAGACGAAACAATACATGCATCAGGAGTTCTGGACTTCTTGTTCGATCGCACGGCATTGTGGGTAGGCGGCCTCAGAAAAGTGGGCATCGACTTGCAGCGTCGCCATATTGGATTACATCGCAAAGAAACCATCCTTTTGAGCCGAATTTATACACGTACAGGAATACAGAAAACCAAATCAAAGGTATTTTAAAGGTAAGCTATTGTTTCATTACTTTTTGGCAACGATTTTAGGCTGGAGAGTGTAGTCGATTTGAAATTCTACGAGTATGATTTTTGCTTATTTTATAATTTGACTTATGTCGTATTTCTTTTGTTTTAATGTAGATACTTTGTCCATGGGATTCGGCCACCGAAATTGTGTTGTCATAGGCTGTCCTAACAGTGGATAAAGGCTAGGGAAATGGGCTGCTTCGACCTGTGACCTTCATGGTTGTAACAATGGCTCAAACGTGTGTGACTGCCAGCCACCCTTCAAATTATTCCCGTTCCCGACAGAAAAGAAGAACCCGGAACGCCGTTTACAATGGGCAAAAAATATAAGCAGGAACGGTTTGAATGGGATGCCTAACAAGAATTCAAGAGTTTGTAATCTACACTTCGTTGACGGCGAACCAACGGCTGAAAACTCAGACCCAACTTTGCAACTTGGTCACAACAAGAAAACGAGAGCCTCCAAACGCTCACCACCAACGCCACGGGATACCTCTCTTGTAGTAAGATCCAGAAAACGAGCTAAGCTAGATACATGTAGCGATGAAATACCAGTACCTGTTCTTGACCACTCAGCCGACAACCTGGCTTGTGATGGTGTTGAGCTCCAAGACCCTGCGCCCTCTACTTCTATCAGTGATTGTGCTGACATAGACAGAGCATCCGTAATTCATGACCATTGCTATGTCTATGGCTGGTATGAAATTAATAAAAATTCGAATTTTTGCATGAACACATCTTGCTTGCTTGAAAAGCAAGCAAGACAAAGATGAAAAAATCATGGAACTTTCAGAGAAAATACAGGAGCTAAGTGAAAAAGTGAAGTTGCTGGAAGTTCAACTTGTGGCCAAACAGGATAAGGGCTTGAAGCATTCAGATCTGAAAACTAACCAGACTGTAAATTTACTGACTGGTATCCCATCAAAGCCTGCCTTTGACAAATTATTTGACTCTGTGAAAGGATCTATAAAAAAGTGAGATATTGGAGTGGCCCTAAGAAAACATCCAGAAAAGTCAGGAACTTTAGGAAATCACAAAAAAAATTTGGACCAAAACGGGCTCTTTCTCAAAAGGACGAGTTTCTTTTAACACTAATGAAACTCCGTTTGGGATCCACCAATGCAGACGTTGGACAAAGATTTGGCATTTCACACAGTACCGTATCAACTATTTTCAACACATGGGTCAAAATTTTGGCTAGTGAACTGAAATGCCTAATATACAATCCTAGCATGGAAGTAGTAAAGAAAACACTGCCAAAGAAGTTCAAAAAACCAGCCGGGATACTGAAAGGTGTGCCATATAATAGACTGCACTGAAATTTTTATAGAGACCCCAAGTGACCCTGTAATCAGAGCATCAACGTGGTCAGATTACAAGCACCTCAATACCGCAAAAATCCTAGTTTCAATCACCCCAAATGGGGCCTTCAACTTCATCTCAGAGGCATGGGGTGGGCGCACCCCAGACGTCCATTTGACAAGGGAATCAGAGTTTTAAATCATCCTTGAGCCATATGATGCAGTAATGGCAGATCGTGGATTTACTATTGCAGAGGATCTTTTGCTTCACAAAGCTGACCTTTTTATTCCGCCAGGGAAACGTGGACAAGAACAGTTCACGAAAGCTGATGTACAGAAAACTAAGACAATAGCTAATCTACGCATTTTTGTAGAACAGGCCATCAGGCGGCTGAAAACATTCCGTATAATCAAGAATGAACTGCCTATCTCTCTTATTGGTAATCTTGATAACATTGTCATTGTCTGTGCTGCATTATGCAATTTGTACAAGCCTCTTTGCAAGTAACACGTTTTTTTTTTGGCTCAAGATATAGAGTAAAATGTGTAATTCACCAGGGAAATGGGAAATTCCGGGGGGGGGGTCAATTTGTTGCCTGGTTTTTAGTAGATCAACATCCAAAAAACACTACACTTTTCATTTGGAAATTCCATAAGGGTTGGGGGATCGTTTGACAAATAATTCCCTCCATGGTTTGGGTACACACTTTTTCTGCCTCTTCTGGAATAACACAATTCAAGATATCAATAGTATGTTTACAGGTTTAGTGAAATTGATTTCCTTGCACTGATAGGATGACATTACCACAAATATGCATAATCAGTGGCTTAGCCATAGGGGGGACCAAAGGGCCTGGCCCACCTCTCTGAAAAGTAGTATATAGTGATACTGGACAATCAAGTCCAGAAAAAGCTGGGGCCCCTCCCTTTGAAGCCTTGGGCCCCCTTTGTGTTGATGTCTAATAAGACCAGTAATTAGTGGAGGAAGCAATTTTTTTATTAACAACTTGACTAATATTTTCTACTTTTGACATTAGATATCAAGGCTCAAATAAAACAATGACTATACAATAATACATGCAGTTGTTCAATTTATATTGTACAGGCTCCATGAAAATATGATTACCTGTTTATAAAATCTTCTCAGTCATATCCATTTTCTAGGCATTTTTTTAACAATTTATTTTTGCAGTAGTTTCAGGGCTGGTGAAAGACAATTATTATAAAACCAGGTTAGATTTGACATCACTCAGGTATATCGGTGGCCAAGAGGTCATGCTCTCGCTTTCCTTCACCCACCTACCCTTCAGTGTCAAAGGATCTGGAACTGAGGTTCCGTTTGGCATTATGAGTAATTTTGCCTTCTCTTTTTCGGTAGTAGCAATTTGTTCCTGAGCAGTTGGCTTGATGGCAATGCCCATTTCTGCCGCGGCAAATACGCGGGCTACAAGTTCAGCTTTGGGTCCCGAAACCTTCAAGTCCCGCTTGCGACAGAACTCTTTCAGTTGCTCAGGTTTCCATGTCTGGATAACCTCGAAAGGCAGCTATTCACGACTCATATCACACCTACATTATAACAATATAAATAAAAAGTTAAAACGTATTCACTTCGGCTCCGACTTCTGTCCATTTATTTAGTTAGAAGATAAAAATAAAACAGAACAGAAATACCACTCCTTACCTCTTTGGACCTTGTCACTGGAGTATCTGTACTCTCGTCTCGAATTCGATTGTGAATGCAAAGGGTATATTCAATACATCAAGCGAAACAACTTGAAACAAGCAGAGATGGCGACCAAACAAGGGCTTGATGCCCACTTGGCTCAGCCCAACTGTATTTTCTCTATTCCTGCACGTGTATAAATTCGATCGGCTCAAAAGGAGGGTTTCTTTGCGTAAAAGGTCGCCGAAGCCAAGCCACTCGATGTAATCCAATATGGCGACGCTGCAAGCCGATGCCCACTTTTCTGAGCCCGCCTACCCACAATGCCGAGCGATCCAACAGGAAGTCCAGAACTCCTGATGCATGTATCCTAGAAACCTCCTTTACGCGTGTGAAAAGCATTTGTAGTGACAATAAGCTTAAGGAATTTTACTTTAAACTTCTCCACAGAACTGTAGTCACAAAAAAAAAATTGTTTATCTGTGGTACAGAGGACAATTCGCTGTGTTCATACTGTGGACAAAACGATTCAATAATTCACACCTTTTCGAAGTATCACTGGACACAATTGTTCTTCCTTGAAGTCATCAAATGGTTCAATGTTGAAAATGTCAACTCTTTCTCGTTATCTCCAAGCGAATTAATCTTTGGAATAAAAACCGGTAGCAAAAAGCAAAATACATTTAAAATTAATAAAAAACTGAACTACACAATTCTGTTTGCTAAATACTACTTATAGTATTCTCTAAAAGAATTATCCTTGAACGAATTGATGGTCAAATTCACCTGGAGATATGATTTAGAAAAACCCCACTTCTAAATAAGGACATTATCCTAAGACACTCAACCGATTGTTCCATGGAATATTTTGTTTTGTTAATTAACGCGACTACTATAGCGTGTGAAAACTTTATTACTGTAACGTTTCATAATTCTGCTGCAAACAATATTGTATTTGATTATTCTTATTATAGCTGCTCTCTGTCTTTATCTGTAGATGTGTGTGTGTGTGTGTGTGTGGAGGGGGGTTACCCTATACCTATAATTTGTAACTAGTAATAATTATCGTAACAAATTGTTATTGTTGTATTTATTGTAATCATGCTTGTAATTGTTTGTGCCTTGAAGCAAAACAAAAAAAAAATTCTAAAAAAAAAGGATATTTTGCCAAAAAAGTATCCAGCGATATAAGTTATACCCTAACCTATCTAACATTAGAATATGAAAGAAATCGAATTTTCCACCCTTGCCGTGAAAATTTGATTTTGTCTGATTTTTACAGTCAGGCGCTCTTAAGCACTAATGAAGAATGTTTTCTTTTGTATTGCATAGGATTCCGCTTTAATCTAGTTGTTGAATGATATTTTAGATGGTGATAGTGTCACTTGGTATGAGCCTCCTCCGGTTCAGACCTCATCAGACCCAGCTGTGTTTCACACTGTAAACCAACAGCTTCGTGAAGGATCAACAAATGCAGCACTGAACTGGAACTTTAGTCTCACACAGGATCTCAATTTGATTGTTGTCACAATCAAATTTAACGAAGTCCCCATTGCAACCCTTGTTCCATCAGGGCCTGCTGCACCAGCTTCAGGATACGAAGGAAGATTCAACGTCAGCTGGATTTCTCAAAGCGCCACTCTAGTAATCTTTAACGTAACTGATGATGACACTGGATTGTTTAGCTGTGAGTTGAATACGTTTCAAGGTGCAACCAACAAAGTTTGGAAACGCAAGATTCAAGTAAAAGTTGTAGGTAAGCATAGGCATTGATAACTGATCTATGAAGGAGGAGTTTTACATCAGTTCCGGGGGTATTGAATTGAACATAGGCAATCGAACCTAACCAAACTAAATTCACCTTGACTGGATTGACTGCGCGCGTTTAACCAGGTCATTCAGAAGGGATATCAAACTGAAAAAAAAAGCCTGCATGGCTCAGAATCAAATCCATAATTATCAATTCATTAGGGTAGAAAACACAAGTTGCCCTTTAAGCTTACTACGTTTGAAGGATTACCAACTACAAAAGGAAAGGCAGAAAACTGTTGTAGGTTAACTCAGGGGATTGACTCATGTACTTTACTGACTTGCCGCATATCAGAATTCGACAATAAAGTATAACTAATTAAGTACGTCTTATTAACCGCGCGAAACGTCGTATTGGGGAACATGAGTCCGAGGTCGTGTCACTACGGACACAGAGAAGCAAGGTCGTTAGAGGGTGCTAATGGGGGTATCCAATTGTCAGTTACCTACTAATTTTTCGTCCAAATGTCAGTTAACTACTATTTGTTTGGCCAATTGTCAGTTAACTACTAATTGTAGTCAGCTATTAACTTTCCTTTTCTTAGAGCGAAAATTATTGCGTCATAACCCGAATTTTTCTTACGTCAATCATCCTTGGGGGTGGACCTTACTCAAATCAAGAAATAAATTAAAGCTCCTGGCCATGAAAATAATTACATAAAAAAACAATCAATCACAATTAATCAGAAATCTTGCTCATTGTGAAAGGGCTTGTGTATTGTCGACCTGTAATCAATTATTGACGTGATATAAATCAGGCCAAACAAGGTCAAACCACGTTCGCTTGCTCGACAATGAATTATCTAATGGCAACAACTTCAAGTCAAACGCACCGACTCCAGACTTTACCGCTTGTTATTCCCATAACATCTGTCAAATGTTTACAAACTATGTCCATTGAATTGTGTTTTGTCAAGTCAAACGGCGCGTGTCGTTCGAATGCCGATCCCCAGTTGTCATCATCTCGATAAAAAAACGTAGAATAACTTTGACCATAGCCTGCGTGGCAGGCGCAGAAAGGGGAGGGAAAAGGGAAGAAATTATTCGCAAGTGCGAGCAACGAGCGTATTTCGGCCGTATTTTACTTTCGCCAGGCGACTGCAAAAATCGTGATTGGTCACAATTACTTATATGTCAATCAAGGGCCCAATCGAACGCTCTGATTGGACACAATTAATTTGTGCCATTTAAGTACTCGAAATTCGTGTTTCTCAATTACATTGAAGATAGTTATAAAATGGGGCTGGAAGGTCTACATGACTCCCTTCCTCTCCCATTCTCTCTCTTCCTCCGCGCTCGCGAATAATTTCTCCCCTTTTCCCTCCCTTTTCCGCGCCTACCACACAGGCTGCTTTGACCACGCCACTCGAAGCCATCACGGAGATCGAGGTCCAAGTTACGCTCCCTTGGCACTTTTGCATCGGAAGTGACTCACATAACAGTTATTGAAGTTATGAATATATCAAATTCGTATATTTGAACTGCGGAATGAAGAATTAAATGTAAAGAAGATCCTTATGCAGTTGCGAAAAATTGGTTAGAGCGCTGCACCGGTATCGCAGAGGTCAGGGTTCGAATCCCGGCAAGTCTGATTTTTTCAGGCTTTCTTTTCGCAACTGCATAAGTTGCGTTAATAACTGCGAGGATCTTCTTTACATTTAATAACAGTCATTATTATACATTGTAGTCACTATCCGTCTTTTCATTGGCTAAGAGCCTACAGTTAATTCTGGGAATCAGCGCAACCTACAGATTAGTGAATAATCTGTACGTTGCGCGCGCAATGCATGATTTCCATGAGCAATGTGGGGGGCATCTGAAAGCGAAGTAAATTCATGGCTCGTCGATTCGCTTCTTCAACCGAGCAAGAAATTGAAAAATTGATGAAACAAGAAGACTCGGAAAACAAAAGAAGGCTGACAAAAATTGGGAAGGAACTGTTCCACGAATACCTTAAGAAAAAAAGCGTTCAGAAGCCGGAAGACAAGAAGGACACAAATGTTGAAATTTTTTGCCGTTATTTTGTTTACCTGTAAAACAATGTATAATAAAACAATTATTAGACTCGGTTTTTGCGATATCCAGAATAATCGAGGTCTTGGTAAGTGTTATCAGGTTGAGCAGTTACCAGGTCATGCAACGTTAGGAAAATCTTTGTTGCTTAAAAGCATCAAAAATGGCGTATTCATTATAATTAATAAAATGTCAGTTAACAGTCAACTTTTCATTTATCAGTTAACTACTATTTTTTTGGCCAATTGTCAGTTAAGAGTCAGTGTCAGTAAAAATCAAAGATGGTCCTTAACATCGCGGACACAGCTCAAAATTAGATTTCGCTGATACTTTTTATATTGATAGTCTATTGTTCCAAAGTAAACGAAACGCTTGTTAATGCAAACAGAAAGTTGTTTGTACCTTATCCTTAAAATATTAAACAGAACTGACAGAGTAAAGTTTGCGCTGTTTACACTGCCGTGAACGGAATTACTAAACACCAACCTTTGGAATTTCGCTGGAAAGTGAAACATCAACTTTTGTTGAAACTGTCAGCCACGGTGGATGCCCTCTCTGTCATATCAGGTTTAACTTGTTGAAAGAAAATCTTCCTCAAATCCTGTCTCGGAACTGTACTCACAAACCACACAATCAGACTGAATAATCGGACTGTAGTCCTGAGTTGTGTAAACACACTGAAACACCCGTGTAAATATTGCCAAGGTGATGTACGTCTTCTTCCAAAATGTCAAAGTTCCGTGCCAATAATGTACTTCCTCTCTGATTAAACCTCCTTTTTTTTTCAAAAACAGCGATATAAGTGAAATTTGTATTTAAATGATTCGCGTCTGTAATGACTACCTTCAAAAATAGATCCTGTTTCCATCAACACAATGTTTTTTCCCTATCGTCTTCCGTGACACTGCAGTTTAAAGCTTGTGCATTCTGTACTTGATTAAGCGCGAGACAGTTTCTTACATAGTAAGTCAAGACATATTAAAGAAAACAAACAGTTTCATGAAAAAAGAAAATGACAACAGATGGCGAATACAAACAGTTGGATTGGCTTCAACGAGGAGATTTTATCTTCCTTGGTTTTATAATTAAATTACGTACTAAAATGAACATCGTTTGAGTTGCCAATTTGCTTTCATAATTTCCGAAAGGTAAATCTCGCTGCGTCAGTAAAACAAACAGTTCATGGATTTTCGAAAACGTATTTTCAAATGAAAAGATGGCTTGCACCTTTGCACTTTTGGTCGGTGGGGAATGTGGACCTGACGCAAGATCAAGGATTCGGTAGTGTTAGATTGTGCCACTGGTTTCATGTAACAAGAGTATACTGAGCCACAAAAAATTGCTGAAGTTCAGTGGTTGCAAAACCGAAGTGGAGCTTATTTTAGCGCGAAGTGCCTGCTTTCAAACGCCAGCAAATATCCAGAAATTGACCATCTGTCCTTTGTACCGCGCACGTTTGGGCATTGGTTGGCGGAGGTCTGTAAGGCTATGTAGTGTTCCAAAGAAACTTTCGGGGCACAGCGAAGACTCAAAGGGAAATGCTGACCGGGGCCTCAGCTTGTCTCAGTCTCAACTCCTAATGGAAGCAACTGTAGAATTCGTTCCAGTTGGATCAGGTAAACCTATTAACCTTTACCTTTAAATTATTAGGAAATTTGTATCGGAGACGAAACGAAATAGCTCCTAGGCGATCTGCGGTCCGACGTCGGGAAGTAAAGAAATTGGTGACGTCATGTATTGGCGCCAAAATATTAGGTTGGTAACGTCTGTATAATAGCTGGGTAACGCTGACTCCTGCGCTCCCCCCCCCCAAACACACCCACACACAAAATAAAACAACTACCCCTTAGTGGAAATTCAGTAATATATTAGAGCTTTTTCAAATGAGTGTCGTAAAACCAAAACAAAAATAATTACTCTAACCAATCACAAAAGGAACAGAACACAAAATATACAATCAGAAATCGAAGCATTGTTAAGCGCGGGAAAACGTGTGGGAGCAAGTGACGATTGGTTTTACGTCTGATTGGTTAAGAAAGTGGCGCCAGCTGTTTTTAACCAATCAAAGAGGGTAGGAAATAGGCCTAGCTACAAAAATTTGGACTATTTACGGGATTTTTAAAAAACTATGGAATTTTTAGGGATTTGGAGGGATTTTTACAGGTTTTGGTGAACATTTTCAAGGTTTTTTGTTTACTTGTTACAAAAAAGCTTGAAACTTAGAAAAGTTTCGCCACAAGCGATTGTGACGAAACTTTTTGATGCCCCCTTGATGCCCCCCTCACTGTATCGGAGTTTCTAAGTCTAAGTAAATTTATCTCCATGGGTGACGTAACTTTGCAGTGTATCTGACGTCTTCCTGGTATATTTCCTTCAGCAATATGTACCAAGTGCCGAAAGACACTACCACAACGAAGAAGTGTCCCAGAAGGCAGTTTGCCTGAATCAGTTTTTGACGACATTGCGGAAAACTTAAGTGCGCTTAACTTGGTAAGTGTACTTCACTTGATCACAATACGCGGCTGGATTAAATAACGTAGTGGGAGTAAGGTGCAGATTTCAGGAAAATATTTGGCTTTTTTTTTTAGTTTTTGTATAATGTGGTTCGAGAGGACCACGTGTGAACAAAGAAAAGATCGACGACAGCATTTCAATGTCTTAACCTGAGCCTATATCAGCTAAGGTAGAGTAATAGTAATAAGGTAGTCTTGATACAAGTGCCATTTCTGACTTTTCAGGAAGAAACGGAAGAAACGCCAATGATTCGCGGTAAAAGGAGGGAAAGTGTATTTATCCCGGACGTTGAGGAATTGGATGTTGAAGAATCTGATCTTGATGAGTCACCAGACAATAGCCAAATAAACACAGCGAACAAATCTTTGAAAATGTTGAACGAATTCTTAGCATGTCGTGACGTCAGCCCTGTGCGCCACAAATTGTCCGTTCCGTGGGACAGTGCTCACGAACGCACAAAGCGAAGATACAGCCGTAAAGCAAAACAAAGTGTCCGCGAAGTCCTTGAAGTTATTGCTCCAGGTCAAAGCGATAAGTTATTGTCTACATTGGGTGGTAACTTTCCCTCTGAGCGAACCCAGGCGGAGGTGGAACTCTTGCAGGCTTTAGCCGAGAGCTACTTGAATGCAACACACTGGAGCACAAGAAGGCAAATCCTGTCAATTATGGCAGATAAAGTGCCACTTAAGGAACTTACGCAGTACATTCCTGGGATCACTAGCTACAGGTTTAACATAGCACGACATCACAAGCTTTTACATGGAAGAGGGGCGCTTGTGTCTGTTGATATCGCAAGACGTATGAAAGTTGACTATGCTAAGGTGGATCATTTCCTCAACTTTATTACTAGCCCTCATATCGTTCAAGACATGCCATTCGGGGAAAGGATGCTGAAATTATCGACGGGGGAAGTAATCAAAACACCAAATGTCGTGCGCATGTTGATACCAGAGCGTATCACGCAGCAGTATTTTCAGTTCTGTGCCGAGACCGAGTTCACTCCAGTGAGGAAGCGCACTCGCTACAGGGTTTAGACAACTTCTCCGCTCAAGGTACCAAAGCATTTGAAGACCTTTGCGAAACAGTAGACAGAATAGCAGACCAAGCAAAGTCACAAGCCTGGGCAAAGGAAACGAAACAAGCACTTCGGTCTGCTATAAGCAATATTTAAGAGCAGATTACAAGGTAAGGCCACGTAACTCATTATACGGACAAATAAGCGGGCTCATAAGGGGGTGTCCACTTAATACAGGTATTCTCTACAGTAAACGTGGGAACAAAATTTAGGGACTTCACCCCAGTCAGCTGTCCGATTTATTATACCATGACGAGAGAACTTCGACTGGCAACAGACACCCCATGACTCACAAACGTACAGAAGCAGGTCTTGTCGCGAAGAAACAGTGGGCACCCTGACCATCTGTGCCGTTTTCGGGAAAAAAAATAAGAGATACGGAACCTTCCTATTTGCTTTTTAGCTGAAAAGAGTTAGATTGGATTCCTACGCCCGGCCGTTGTTGAAAGTAAAGGGGCAAGTTCATTTCTGTCTAAAGGGTGGGGGATATACGCTTTCGGTAATATACGGCTATTAACGTTAAGGGATGTTCTCAAGATAAAATTTACAGAGGAGTCAACATGGAATGTAATTATAATTCTTCAGCAATACAATCTAGGTAAATAACATTAAAAATATTAAGTTCCGTATTAGGTTTTAAAAACCCACTCACACTCTTAGGTGCACGTTTCAATGGAGTCAGAAGTGGCTGACCACTGCTTGGTATTTGCTTTGAGTGACCCAAGCAATGATACTTTCGAGAAAAAATGTGACCACAGTCATGCCGAGATCTGTGCGGAGTGCCACAAGCGAGGCGAGTCGTTGGCCACCATAGAAACAGCGTGCGCAGAACTCCAATCTGAAGAAGAAAGAGACGACACGACGTGTTTAGTGCAGAACGCAAAAAAGGATATCTTGGCATGGAAAGCACACCAGCTTCGAACAGTAAATCAGGATCAGGCCAAATATGATGTATTAGATATCCTTAACCACAATTCGGCATTATTGGTCATGGACTGGGCCATGAAGTTCTTGCCACGCAAATTCAGAGAATCACAGTGCGACTGGTTTGCTAAACGTGGAATCCCTTGGCATATAACTGTGGTTTTAACGCGACCAAATGAAAGTAGCCCTTTCGAGAAACTAACTTTTGTGCACGTGTTCGAGTGCTGTCCGCAAGATAGTGTTGCAGTAGCAGGTGTCTTGCGGGATGTTCTCGTTACGCTAAAGGAACACCGTCCAGAACTGGAGAAAGTGTATTGCAAACAAGACAACGCTGGTTGCTACCATTGTGGTTCGACAATTGTTGGAAGTAAGACAAGCAATCATGCGGGTGTCAAGGTGGAGAGATTTGACTTTTCAAATCCTCAAGGTGGCAAGGGAGAGGCCGACCGCCAGGCAGCTACAATAAAAGGACACATCAATGTCTATTTAAACGAAGGACACGATGTAAACAACGCCGCACAGATGAAGGAAGCAATTGAATCAAATGGCGGAATTCCTGGTGTAATTGTCAAGTACGTGAAGCTTCCCGAAGCATCTCCTGATAAGATTATGGTCAAATGGGATGGAATTAGCGCGCTGAATAATTTCCAGTTTGAAGAAAGAGGAATAAGAGTTTGGAAGGCTTATAAAATCGGACCCGGAAAACTAGTTCCATGGAAAGACCTTCAGAGTGATGGCGGTTCCCCTATTGTGCTAGAAGTGTTGGATTCTCCAGTACAAAGTCCCCAGTCAAGTTTTAAGATCATTAAGCCAAGACAAGAAGCCATACAAACAAATGCAGCTACTACCTCTGTGAAAGACACAGCCACACAAGGCGTGGAAGATGAAGAAGCGAAAGTTGAGGCTAACGGTTTGTTTACTTGTCCAGAAGATGGCTGCATTCGGACATTTCAGCAGTCCTCGAGTTTACAGGCTCATTTAGACGCAGGAAGGCATAAGCGTGCACTAGAAAAAGAAACATTGTTCGACAAGGCGAGGCGAGGATACGCGGCTAAGATAATCGGAGAACGAACACAAGTTCCAACTGTCGGTGTCTGTGCAGGAACCTCTGAAAGTACAGTTGCAGCC
This sequence comes from Siderastrea radians, assembly GCA_964017195.1. Classification (NCBI taxonomy): domain Eukaryota; kingdom Metazoa; phylum Cnidaria; class Anthozoa; order Scleractinia; family Rhizangiidae; genus Siderastrea; species Siderastrea radians. The sequence goes on along the minus strand of OZ024895.1, from coordinate 11,661,156 downwards.
TTGCATTCGCCACTTGAGAAGGGATGGGCGCTAAAAACTACGAAGACGAGAACTCAATTCACTGAGAAACAAAAGAAATTTCTAACAGAACAATTTGTCATTGGCGAAGAACGCGGGAAAAAAGCCGATCCAAAGGAAGTGTCAAATGAGATGCGTAAAGTCAGAAATGAATCGGGGGCTCGCCTTTTTCTTGGCAGTGATGTTCTTTCGCCTCAACAAGTGGCGGGCTTTTTCTCTCGTCTGGCTGCCAAGATTAGGAAGAGTTCATCGAAGCAACATGAAGAACCTGACAGCGACGATGAATATCACCAGAATGCAGCTGAGACGGAGTCTTTACATTCAAAGCTCTATGCAGTTGTCGAAGAGGAAATTGCTTTGCGGCACCCTACTGTTGCACTTTCTCGCAACATTTGCAATTTGGTGCACGATAATAAGTTATCGACCTTGTCGGTAGCTATGCTAAGGGTGATTTGCGAGAGCCTGGGTTTAAACGTGGATGACATTACTGAGAGAAAGAAAAAGCCGTTGATTAATAGAATTACCCTGGTGGTTGGGGAGTGCTTGTGTGGACGGAATTAACAGGAGTAACTTCGATTCATGCATGGTCATGAACAATATCAGTTAAGGTGGCTCTTAAGAGTATTAACAAAAGCACTTACACTATATCTTACGGTAGTTACAAAATGAATACTTGTTTTATTGTGTTGCAATTTAGTTTCACAAGAATTGGTTGCGACTATCTGGCCGAGGCTGTTACCATGGTAACAGAACATCTAGTCAGTGGAAAATATTTTGCAGTTCACTATTCTTATTATTATGCAATTTTGCATATTTAGTTACTAAACTAAATTACTCCGACAGATTTTTTCCATACTAAACGTAAAAAGAATATGTAAAATTTATTATTTATACCACAAATTGTGCGACATTTTAGAAAAATTAATTTGAGGGAACGCTAGAAAATCCGATGTTAGATTTACATTATTTTTAACTTTGCCTAAGTACTAAAATATCGGAAAATCCGACATTTTCATGCGAGTGTGCGCAAATTGCTCGAGTCATCAGCGCGCAACTACATAACTATTTAAACAACAGAGTTTTTCTGTCGAAGGCAGTATCGGGCAAGAACGTCATGCTAGCCCACACATAGGGCAAGAACGTCATGCTAGCCCACATATAAGGCACTGTTAACATTACAATCCTATATGAATATATACACCAACTGATTAACGGACCTACCTCCACTAACACACACTTTCCTTCACTTGTACTCACTTTCCTTCATTTGTACTCACTTTCCTTCATTTGTACTCACTTCCCTTCACTTGTACTCACTTACCTTCACATTAGTGCCTTATATGTGGGCTAGCATGACGTTCTCCCAGTATCGTGTAATAGTTGCCAGAGGAAATTTGATGTTCCCAACTTATATTGGCCCGAGAACGTAATTCGAAGGCTTAAATGAAGTTTGAACATCAAATTTCCAAGGGAACCTATCACACGTGGGAGCCTATCACACATGGGGTCTATCACGCATGAGGCCTGAGAGCCAACTTAGCGGCTACAGAACTGATGAGGATTAAAATTTAAAAAGTGCAAATTTAAAAAAATAGCTTTTGGGGAGGAGGCAAGCCCCCATCCCGCCCAGAACCCCTCCACTCACCCCTCCCTCTTAACTCCCCCTCCCCCCAAAAAAAAGACAAGCTAAGAGAAAACCTCGAGCGAACCCGGGTATAGGAATGATACTTTGTCTTCAACTTTCCACCTTTTAGCTTGAAATAACTGTGAATTGATTTCATCCTGGACTCGAACATGCAGGACCCCAGTCATTTGGACTGTATAATACCGGTACGTTTTATTAATATATACTTTAATTTACAGGGGAAATATGTGTAAGTACCTGAGTACTGCTCATTAGGCCAACAGCCACAAACATGTATGTTGTAGCTGACTTAAAATTGTTTAGTTTACCTAATAGGATGTTGATTTGAGTGAGACACGGAAGCACAAGTGACTAGATCACCGTCGACAAGAGGGGGAGCCTACGTGCTTACTTTAGAAACGTTTTCAAGAAAAGAAAAGACTAGCCGGAAGACTAAGGAATGAACTGGTTATTTCTCAATTTTACGCAGCGATGTTACCTTTAAAATGATTGTCTCATTCGCGGGTCACTGAAGAAAATAAAGTTCATTTTACGAAAAATAAATTTCAGCCATTCATGTGTAATATGCGTTGCGTGACAAATGGGAACTTTTTATCATAAAAGATATCGTATTACGTTACTGTATGTTGGTGCAAACGCTGAAGTGTATAAACAGTATTTATATTCACTTGGCAAATCAAACAGCGTGGGCAAGCAGCAACTTTCGATGGATAACGTAATGGAAAAAGTATAAACTCGAACTGTAAGGTCACAAACGAAAGACAGCCGCGGAGGAAATCAAAGCCAACAATAGAATGATGTGAGTCGAGGGCTATAATTTGCTCAACGGGTTTCTTCTTGGTTCAGTTTCACACAAGGCTTTACATTGTTAATGGCTGTATTTTAAGAAAGAAATACAAAGGCGATTTACATTTTCTACTTAGTGCAAAATTATGGTTCTGACGACCGCATTGTGGCGAGTACAATCTTTCAACTGTCCGAGTTGTTGCACATTTCAAAATGGCGGATAGCAAAATTTCGCTTACTTTACGAATGTTTAGTTGGAAAAGTTAAGGAGACCCCAAGAAAATGGAACGGCAGAAACTGAAAACTGTCCTTTACCGTTGCTTTGGTGGTTTACTAGTGAGTTTGATTACGTACCGCGGGCATTTTTGGCATGTTTGTTGGAGGTACCATCGAACCTTTTTGTGGGACACCGTGAGTGCACTTGTTCAAAAAATTACAAAATATTTAGAAATGTAGCTAGTTGACTCCTTCTACACTCAGCGGACTTAGGATGTGTTATTCAAATAAGATTCGTGTAGAAATACATCAAAACGCGCAATTAGCCGACTCGGCAAAGACGTAAATATTGACAATTTTGTACGTGTTGTTGACGAAAAATACCGCAACTAATCTAAAATTAATTTCTTTCAAAGGAAATAATATTTGACTAAATAAACCCCAATTTCATATGTACAATACTTGGGCCTACCCATGTACAAAGTATGAGCGCTATCGAATTTTTAGCTGTGACCGCGATATCGATGGTCCTTACAGACATTCACTCTTAACTACTAACCCCATGAGTACCCTCTCCTTACAAAAATGATAATATTGACCAGTACGGGCCCCATGAGTTGAGAAGAATTTTAATAATTGCGAGTTAATCAGAACTAGCGTCACCATCCGATACTGCAGTCTTACAGTACACTGCCAATTTGATTCTACACTACTGATACCGTTCTGCTCTTAAGCAAAAATTCAAAACAATACGTTTTCCTTAGTCTAATACAGTTTTTAAGAAAGGAAAAAAATACTAATTTTTACACCCATAGTTTTACGACACAGTGCCAAGATAACGATTTTCGTCGGAATTTTTTTTTATAATATTGGTAAACAAACGGACTCGACACCAGCTCAGCTCCGTCAACTGACATGTTTTATTTGGTCAGTTTTCGTAAAACTAAAGGATGAATGAAATGTCAGGTGTTTACATATAAATGCCTTGAATTACTTTGAGTTCAACATGTTTCCGATCAACGCCAGTCTGTACAGTGCTGTCCTTGACGTGAGAACTGGCTTGAATTTCTTATTCTTGTCCTCAATTTATTCAGCTGTTTATTATGTGGCTCGGCCATAAAATAAATTGTTCACGGTTCTTTGGTCAGACTCTGAGTAATGTTTTGAACTTTCAGCAGCTGATATAAATGAAAATGGCTTGGATGTCCTCGATGAATCAGAAGTTCATGGAATGTAGTTTTGAATTCAATTAACTGCTTGACCAGTAAAAGAATCTTTTGACAGCGACCACTCATCACTCTCGCAGCATACTGGGTAGCTTAAAGGTTAGGCAATCGCCGCTCCTTACCCAACAATGAGTGAACTTCCATCGTGTACGAAAGCTAGAATCCAATTTTTCTTTTCTTTGTGCTTTGTTTTAGCAAATGATTTAATGGCCATTTTTATACTAGAGACGGATAATCCGTCTGGGAAGAACTTGGGCAAAAAAAGTTAGTTCGTCTGGATATGCGCCTCAGTATAAAGACGGGCACTAGAAGGATTATGCGTCTAGACGAACTAACTGTGGTAGTTCATCGTGGAAGACGCACAACCGAAGATGGTTTGCCTAGACGCACAATCCATCTTGTGCCCGTGTTCATACTGAGAGGCATAACCAGACGAACTAACTTTCTTTTTCCAAGTTCGTCCTAGACGGGTTATCCCTCTTTATAGTATAAAAACGGCTATTGATTTTGACCTGGTGAGACTTTGTTGAATGAACATGAGTACCGACAACTCGTCTTATGTCGCATGACTCAAATCCGAAATCTCGCGAGTGAAAGCTATTGAACCTTGAAGGAGAAATACAGTTTCAATATGCCAAGTGATAGGAGGAAATTTTATTTCAGCGGAATAGTTATTAACACGATTGCTGGGATGTAAAATCTCCCATGATGCCTTTGGGAACATAGGAGAATCCTGCCCTGAAATTAACCTTTCAGAGCGCGCTTACTACTGAACTTTTATATCCAAGCTTCCCGCAAACGGCAAACCGCTGGGAGCCACGTAACCAGTCCCAGACGTCACGTTTGAGGTTTTCAACGCACGTTTTAGACGGCAAGATAGGGTTTCACGTAAGTCACTTACCTCAAGTATTTTTTGGCCCGAAATTTGTGTTATTCCACGAACAAACACTGAATCGAATTGACCTTTTTTTCTACAAATTGGTTATAAATTTTTGAACCGTTTGTTGTCGTTTGAAGAAATGCATTGATCCCCAGTAGCAATCCAATATGACGGTTAAGTTGAATAGGTGTTTCATGATGTTTTATCTCTTCAGCGCGCTGCACACGTTAGAAAACATACTTTTTTCGAATTTGATGTAATTTTGACAATTTCCAATGCATTGACAGGGATTTTTTCTAATTGAAAATAATATTTAAAAAATAATGTGGCTCCAGTTTACTCGAATCTAAATCGACAAGCGTTCGAACGACAAATGGCAAACAGCGAACCTCAAACTGTACAGGTTCGTGGTAAACTTTGATCTAAAGGTCTCTAATATCAGCTACAAACACCAGCGATAAAATGGCTTGGAAAGTGAAATTGCACTAAATTTGCTGAAATCAAAATCAAAATATATATATGTACGGTTCGCAAGAATGTTATTTTCTGTATCTGATGGATCTCACTGTTTCCTCGCTGTAATTTTATTTGTTTATTTATTTATTTCTTTATTTATTTACTTATTTATTCATGAACTAATTGTTTTGCTGGAGATTGGGGGGGGGGGAGGGGAAGCCCCCCCAAGCCCCCCCGGCTCCGCCATCCCTGAATTTTAATTGCCATTTTAATGCCAAAACATGACTTAAGACCATTTTTGGGTCACAGAAACCTCTTTTGAGGCATCAGAGGCATGAGGAATTGCCCTGTTGGCTTCTATTTTCAACGATCTTTAAATGGTCTTCTTTTATGAATGATGGCTGTCGGGTAGATGCACTACTGACAACCGCGGATTCGGTTACAGTTGTAGTTGGGCATTTAACGCATTTTTCATGCCTACGTAAAACCACAAATTATTGAGACTGAAAAATGGTCAAGCATGTTAAGGAAAGTTCATGTGCTTCTGTTCACGGACAATCCGTGCCGAGGGAACGAGGAAAGACTGGGTATGTTATCACAAATTAATCATATCGGGCAAGAAAATAGTCACGCTGCGAATGAAATCTGGCTCTACATGCCCGGCATGAAAATCGATTTTACATGCTCGGTATGATAATTTTCTTGACATGTCCTAAAGAAATTTTGAGTTGACATGAACGCCCAGCAGGTACAGAGTCAGTTCTCTATTGATGTTGAAATAGCATTTCCCTTGTTTAACTATCTCTGATGGAAAGAAGGACCAAAACAATTGTTATTGATTGGATAAATTTCCTGCATGATCAATGATAGGCTTATCGATAAAAAATATACCATTTATCAAAGGTGTAAACAGTGAGATGACCTTTGGTTGACTCTTATGAATAAGTTGAAATTCTACAAACACTCCTCCCCACAGTGATAAATTGTCTCCTGCACAACCCTCACTGGACCATTAGCACTTACAAACGTGTCAAACGTGCACGTAACGGGGGTGTTAAGAAATTGTTTATTGATTTGTTGCAATTCAACAAAATACTCATATAACATACCAATTATGCTACACATACAATTCCTTGGTGTCCCAAATGATAAAACTGAGATTATCAACCGTCATTAATATAAGATAAAAGGTAAAGATAAACTCGCACACAAGCCTAGGAGGCCCACACGGCCGAGCTTATCCCGGTTTCTGTAGCATGAAGCAACTGAGAGTATTGCTACTTCCCCCTGGATGGGATGCTAGTCCATCGCAGGGTTACCCCCACCGTTATGTCGCCGGTACCCATTTATACACCTGGGTGGAGAGAGACAATGTGGGGCAAAGTTTCTTGTCTAAGGAAACAACACGATGGCAGGGACTGGGCGTCGAACCACCGACCTTCAGATCTGAAGTCCAACGCGCTAACCACTACACCACCGCGCCCCCCACTCATTATAAGATAGTGGGAGATTAAAGAATCCTTTACTGTAACCCAAAACAGATACCAAAAGAAGTTAGTAGTCTACTAACAAACTTAAACTACTACTACTACTCGTCTACTGCTTTTCTATCCGTGTACAAGCATTTTCGCAACTTTTCGGCAAAAATTAACAGCATGTGGTCCCAAGTACACTAAGTTTTGTTAATTATCCACTGACTGTTAAGAATCATCCTGTCATTTTCATAGCTGGTCTGTAAAATCCATACCCATATCAGACTTTTAGTTAGACCAAACCGATTAAACTCCATACTGTCAGACCAAAACAACTTAAAAGCTATACTCTTTGGGGTGGTAGATACCTATATAGCTTATACAAGAGAGTAAACTCAGGGGTAATGTATCGTTATTTTAAAATTAAGACTAGGTTGGAGGTTAATAAATTCCGAAAAAGCATCAACCTTTTCCCTGAATCCCTTAAGGTACTAGAGAAATTCATTCATTTAGCTGAAGTGGATTGATACCAAAGGTGGCTGTGAGGGAAAAACATAAAAATGTCACTGGTTCATTGCATGTCGTGCGTTACACGTGACCGAGAGAAAATAACCCATATCAGTGTCCTTTGTAAGCAGTGTAATTTAGACATGAAAATGAACATGAAAATTAGTTTTTCACCAAAAATTTGCTTTCTAGATTCAATACCTTCTGATAAGCATGCTCATACGGATCCCGGTTTTTTTTCCGCTCGATTATCGCGAAGCGCCCGAACTATAAATTGAGGGGAAAAACACAGTCCGTACTGTGAGTTACGGACCGAGAATAAGGGGCTAATAAGAGTATGTTCAAGATTAACCATAAACCGTGCGTGTTTGAACTGTACCCATATCCATCATCCACTCACTCGTCAACCACCATCCGACGCCCATCTCAGCCGCTATCCGTCATAATCGTTACCCGCCTTCCGCCATCCAAGTCGCAATCCGCCATCCGATTTCTTGACATCCGTTCCAAAACGAGTATAATTCTAAAGAGTCTTTTGGTTCAACTGCTATCACGCAATCTTCGTTTTCACGGATGGCTGAGAAGAAGCAAGGAGAAAATTATGGACGTTGCCACGTAGTTGTGCGTACTTTTGGTATGAAGTCCGCTACAGTATCCCTCCTCTTCCACCTTTTAATTCGTTTCGTAGGTAAGGAAGTTTAAGCTTTGATAATTACTACATATAACCACTTTATTCCTCGTTTTTGCTGGGAAGTTAGTACCTATTTCGCTATTCTACTGAGTTAAATTCGGCGAGCTTTTTCGTTAAACAGGTATTGTAATGGGAGATTATGTTGAATATTATAAAATAAATAATAAAAGCTTTTGCGTAAACAGCGGTAAGCTTGTGGATAATTATGGTCGCGAATTGTGAGAAGCTGTTGAATAAGACGTCACACTTGAATGGGTTGCAAGGAAAGAAAGCTGTGTCAAGTACTCCGTAGACCATAATTTTTCACAAGTAGTCATATCTTCAACCCGGAGAATAACCAGCTCGCAGAAATACTCGATTACGTTTATATATTAGTTGTTGAGTCCTTTTTAATGCCATGTAATGCACATTCAACTCAATGGTGTTTTATGTCATGAGGAAATTAACTTCAGTTGATGAATACGTAATTAAATACGGCGTCGAAAAATCCATGATTTCGAGCTTGAGTTCTAATTAACCTTGAAGTAAGCTGAACTTAAGTTCCAGAACGAGGGTAGACAGTGACTCAACGTTACCAGAAAGGTAACTGTTTGAAATTTTGAACACGAAGTCAACTGGAACTCGAACTCATAAATTCTCTACAGCAACAAAGAGTAATTAGACATCGGTGACAACAAAGAGGTAATTATCACCTGAATTTTTATGTTGTTTTATCACTAATTCACGGCTGATTTCTAGAGTTTTCTCTATTAGAAGTAGATTGCATTTGTCACTTATGTTGAGCATTTTCTTCTCTATTCTTTCAGTGCATGTGGAGCTTCGTTGTATAGGCATACTATTTATGATTAATTGAAAACTTGGTTAGTAACTATATATAGCCGCGCTAATAAACATTGTCTTGCTGATAAGGCTCCTAACGTGGTGGATTTTATTAAAGTTGAGGCGTTTTTGTTTGTAGTTTTTAGGGTGCACTAAAACCCGGCACTTCCTTTGTTAATTAAGCAGTTAGAAGTAAATTGACGCGATAACCGTCCCACGGACCAGATCTCGCTGTTGTTGCACAGGCCACCCAGGAAAACGAGCAGCCCACTTTGGTGGCAAAATATAAGGATTTTTTTGAACTTAAGTAGTATATAGTCATTGGAGATATAGAGGATATTACATGGTCGCGCAGAGATACGACATTTATCTTCGAGTGTTGAAAACTGCTTGCATGGAGGAATGTTGATTCTGAGAGCCGGCTGATTGTGTTTCCACGTGCATGGAAAGTTTTCAGAAAATTTTGCCCTCTGTGTTATAAACAAGTAATCGCATTGAGTCCTCGTAGAATTAAGGATAAGTTTTCAATTGTTTTTAATAGTTTTCACAAAATTGTGAAAACAAATTTTGTGAAAACTTGAAAATACGCGAGTAGAACCCCGGTAAATTGAACTTTGAAGGGAAACGAAAAACAGTTCGAGTTAGCGAAGGTTCGATTTATCAGGGACGTTTGAATATTCAATTTGCCATGTTAATAATTGATAGTTTACTGATTTTTCAGTACAGTGTAAATGTTACACTTATCTCGTCACAAACTGTAGCACGATTATGCATTCTTATGATAATACAGTACTGTGAATGTAACTCAGTTACACTCACTCGGGAAAAGACTGTCAAATACGTGGTCTGTTCGTTGCACTAATTAAATCAAATTGCTGTAGTGTTAGTTTTCGTGATTTTACCGATTACACGACAAGAAGAACTGATGGGATATTTCAATGGGCATCCGTGGTGAGTTGCAAGAACCAGAATTCGAGTTAACGGGGTAAATTTTGATCAAGGGAAACGAGATTTAGTTCGAGTTAGCGGGGAATTCGAGTTATCCGAGTTCGAGTTAACCGAGTAAAAATCAGACTGAAAAGTGGGGTCACATCCAAGGGAAATGGGACTTAGTTCGAATTAGCGGGCAAGTTCGAGTTATCCGAGTTCGAGTTACCGGGGTTCTACTGTATACTAATACTTTATTCGCTGAATCAATCTAATAAAATATAGATCTTACGCACATTCGAATTTTGGTCGAAAAATAGAGAAAATAAGTAGCGTTAATTTGTATTCTGAATATTATAGCAATAAGGTATATAACTTTTCTAAATTTCATTGGCTGAGACTGAAGTAGCCATAACAACCGTGATATCTTCACCTGAGAAAGATAAAAATCGTATCCTCACTGGATACGAAATTTTAGTCCCTGGAAAAATCCTGGTATTTCATCGGTGTCTATACAATAAAAGCCTCTTTGTGGAGTTCCCCTGAGTTCCTGAGTGAGTTCCACTGAGTTCCGGTAAATTAATTAACTGAGTTCCTCAGGAAAAATATTGCCTAAGTAAATCGATGATATGTAAATAACTGTGTTCTGCGTCGTTTTGACACAAATAGGAACAATAAACACTAGGCTTGCCCAAACGTGCCCCCTCTCTACGAACACTGCTGCTGATTGGATACGAACCTAATTGCCTTTAGTTATAGTTTTTGCCCTATCACCTCACAAAAACCTATACTTTGCTATGAGTTATATTTTCTTGCGCTTAAATTCAATAAAAAGCCTGGCGAGGTTCAACAACTTTACAAATTTATGCAAACCCACTGAAGTCAATTATTTGAATCAAGTTTTAAGGGAATTTATTGTTCTAATAAAAAAAGTGGTCGCTTATACGCTCGAGTGAACCCAAATGTAAACATTAAGTCTTAAAAGCGAACTAGGGTACAAGTTACAAAAGGATTGCATGTACAAACGATTAAAAATAATGAGACATCAAACACACAGATATTCACTGACAAATCAAGCTTTATTTCAATCGCTCAACTAGTACAAAGCAAACTCCTTAATACACAATTACTTACTTCTTATTAACCAAGCGCGAGGGCCGTGCAGGGAGAATATGCCCGAGGTCTTTCTGGTACGGACCGAGCAAAGCGGTGAGGTCCGTAGAAGAAAGACTCAGTACGGTCCCAAGCTAGTGAGAGTTAATAAGAAGTTTATTATATGGCTGTGCCTAACACTTTACCATTTGAAAAGCGAGCCGTGGCAGATTGGGTTGAATGAAACAGTTTACCGAAAAGTGACATCCAGCAGTTTTATTTCACACAAAAAATTACATTACACAAGAAAAGGTAAAAACATACAAAGAAACTGTCTCTTTTCGTATAGCTTTAAATCATTGTAAATGTACTTCCAATTTTCTGTTAGATGTGACGTTTTGTTGCTAAAAATGAATGCGTGGCAGTGTTTAAAATCAGTCATTCAATGTCGTCATCTTCAATGACCACTCGACGCTTCTTTGGCTTACTCTCCTGAATGAAAGTGACAGGGCCATTAAAAAGCTGAAAATTGCATCCTGAAATCTCGTGAATATTTGCACCGGCAAATACCACCTGACTGCTGGTTGATGAGGCCGTTGTCGAGTGGCTCATCAAGGTATTTTGCCGTAAAACCCAGGGGCACCCAACGGTTCGTTTCGGGGAGTATCTGTTCGAAAGACCTAAAATCACCTGAGATTTTCGGATTTAATTTCAGTGAAAGCTAGAGATTGCTTTGGCGAAAACATAATGTCAGACTTTCGTAACAAGAAGTCTCATTAGTTCCTATTGTTTTCGGAGGGACAAATATGTCGTTTAGAGTGCAAAATCAGGCCAGCTAGCATTTTCGGAGAGCCATCAGCAGCTCGGAAACTCGGCGGATAGGATTCTGTTTCCTAAAATTTTCTGCGACCTAAATTTTCAGCAAAATAAATCTGTATCTTCTGGCCAAATGTCATCACGAACGAAGAGTTGTGGGCACGTACAGGGCAAGAGGATGTAGAAACCACAATAAAGCGCAGGAAGTGGAAATGGATTGGCCATACTCTGAGGAAGGCGCCAAACAACACCACACGTATGGCCATGGAGTGGAACCCCCAGGGAAGGAGAAGTAGAGGCAGTCGTGGAGGCGCACGGTGTCTAAGGAACTGGAGAACATCGGGAGGACATGGGGCGAGGCCAAGTTGCTAGCAAACAACAAACTTCGGTGGAAAGCTATGGTGGAAGCCCTATGCCTCTCGAGGGGCTAAGAGGATCAAGTCAAGTCAATTTTCAGCTAAAAACGCCGAACAGATCAATCTGCATAAGCTTACACAAATGTGCCTTTAAAAAGCTCTGAAACAATCTAAGAAAGCAGAAAATGTTATTTCAAGTATTTTACCAAAATTTTCGCGTTGGGTGCCCCTGAAAACCGGCTGATTTGTCTGCACCGTTTTGGTGGCTTCGCTGACTTGCGAGAGGCTTTCTTCTTGTTGTTTTGCTGGGGGAGAACACAAAGGCTGTGAAGTTGACCTGCAAATACTTACGAAGATTCCATACGTATTGAAGAGGACTGCCGACTTAAAACGCTAAATATCCCGCGCTGATGTTGTTCACTGGCAGATTTGTAGGATTGTAGGCCTTCAACGTTTTTGTGTACGCTTAGTTGAGCCACAAAGTTCTCTGGTGTGTTTGCATCAAGTAGCCTCGAAATACAGGTCTTCCTCACAGAATGGTTGCTTATTTTTGAACCAGGTACCTGAATTCCGACTTTCTCTGCAGCTTTCGACAAGAACTTTCCAATTTCTTTCTTTCCTAACGGCTCCTTCAAGAACCATACGTTGTTGCTTTGTTTTCGTTCACCATGTCTGACTGCAAGAAAAAATGGAGCGTCGGGGGAGGTTCATCTCAGCTGGTCTGTGGCTTTTGAAGAGCTTACAGAATTTCACAGGACATCTTTCCGTGCCGTTTGCGTAGACTTTAGGTTGAAACGCTCTTTGGTGGCCTTTCTCCTGTCCATTGCGTGTTTTTGTTCCTCTCTCAGCGAGCCAAACCAGCATTTCTTGGCCATTTATTCGGTCTTGTTCAAGGATGACATCCCCCAGCGCAATTTCCGACTTTCATCGCGAGCTCGAAAACCAAAGTGTAGAGCAATAACCACACTGTTCTTTGAAGAACCTCCGGACTACTTGCTCCAAATTCTCCACTCTCGAACAGCTTTTCTCTTCTTCGTCCGTGAGCACTCGTGTTGAGTACGGCCTGTTTCCTTTGCCAGCTTCGTTAACGAGGCTCTTTCGCTTCGAAGCCAGAACCTTTCTCGATTTCTCAAATTCTTTGTCCTTAAGAATGTTGATATTTAATGCTGTTGTCTCAGTCAGGTGTCTCCGAATGTTCTTCGTCGCTCATGTTGATTCCCTTCTCGTCTTCATTCATGAAAGTTTTGAAACTTTGCCACGCCGTTTCCCGCGCTTTACCAGCCTGGCATTAACATCGCTCATAATGCCCGTGGGCATTACCGGGAAAATCCGGCCCCAAATATTGGCCAATCACAGCGCGCGTTATATATTTACAAGCTCTAGCCATATAATATACACACAATAGTACACAATTAAAGGACGACCATCTTCTTTTAAATAACTTACAAACGGGGTTCGAGGACGTTTTCCCTTTCTCTGCGAAGGTGCTTCCACTTTGGGAGGGGGTGTCAAGATGGATGAGGGAGGCAAGACTTTCACGGGAGTCGCTTGTATAGTCACTGGTGTTTGAACAGTTGCCCCTTGTACCTGTTTTTGAATAGTGGCTGGTTGTACAGACACTGGTTTTTGAACTGGGTCACTGTGACTGCTGCCGGTTCTTGAATAGGCGTGGGTACATATGCTAGACGATTGTTAGAAATTCCTATCCGTTCTTCAGAGTACGGTAGAGTTGGTTCTAGGCTTCTCGAATTCAACTGTTGTTTTAATGTCAAATACTTGTTTTGCATGTACTGCCTTGCTCTTTCGTATTCTCCAAGGTCTGTTCGGGAGAGGAGACCATCCATAGAATCTCGCAATTTCTGCATTGCTGGAAGAACTTGAGCTGTCGCAAAGTTCTGTTGCTTGTACGTAACTCCTGCGAGATATTGTCTGGTACCCCTACGTTATCAAATCGCTCATCACCAGGTAGAAAGTTCGTTCGTAACCTATAGTGATCTCTAGAGGTTGTTTCTAGATCAACGAGGAGATACCCAAAGGGTTTAGTAAAGGAATCAGTGTGCCCAGGATACATTCGCTTAGCTAGGGACAGAATTGCAGTGTATTCCGTGAATGTTTGAAGAGAAGCAAGTAATGACTGTTAAGACTGATGCACGACTGCCTTTCCCTTGATGAAACAAGTTCTACAACGAGGAAGAGCGTACTGCCCCTTCCGAAGAATCTGAAGAAACAGAAGCAAGCCTTCTAGAAATCAAACATACCCTTTCCTAGTTAAAAGTTTTGCTGACAGTCAGTTAATTGACAATCACTTATAGTCCGTTTTTTTATTCATTTTGTACGTTCCACTATGACTATGAGATCAAAGTAAATGCTGTATCATGTCATTAAACGTTCGGGGTTTGAGGAATCGAGTAAAAAGAAGTAGTATTTTCAGTTTTTTAAGAGACCAAAATTGTCAATTCTATTTTCTTCAAGAAATTTATTCAGAACAAAAAGATGAAAATTTGTGGAGAAATGAATGGGGAGGTGATATTTTCTTTTCACGCGGTTCAACACATAGTCGAGGTGTGTGTATCTTAATTAACCCTTCATTTATACATTTACTCTGGAAGCGGTAGATAAAAAAGGTGGCGTCCCATGGAAACCTAATATTTATCGAGACAAAGTTGTCACAATGATGGAAGAATTTTCGCTAGTCGATGTCTTCAGAAAACAAAATCCGACCAAAAAGAGCTTCACATAATGTGTCTAAAGCACTAAAACTTTCATCGCGAATTGACTATTTGCTAGTAGCTCAACTCCTTACAAATCAGGTCTCCCATTTAGATACCATAGTCTCCATCGCTCCTGATCACAAAGCAGTTAAACTCCAATTAACTATCCCACAAGGAAAAAGAGGTCCCGGTCTATGGAAATTCAACAATTCACTTCTAGAAGATGAGGATTACATAAAACTAATCAAGGAGAATTTTCCTGTCATACGCGAGAAATACCTTGGAATCGAAGACGAAAGACTAAAGTAGGACCTTCTCAAAATGGAAATAAGAGATATTACAATCCCTTTCTCAAAAAACAAAGCCAAATTACTCCGTCAAAGGGAACAAGAGATCAAAAATCGACTAGAAATCCTAGACAGCTTTATCTCCTGCGCTGCGCATACAGACTGTACCTACGAACAAGAGAAGGAATATGCTAATTTAAAATGTGAACTCGATCTTATTTATGAAAGAATAGGGCAAGGTTCTATTCTATATGGCAAGCAATTCTCCAGTCTAAATCGAGTGTTCTGATTGGTTAGTTTTCGGTCGGGATTTTACAGTGGTCGGACCATTACTATGGAAACGGTCCTTTTTGGAAATTTTTTTTTTCGCGCTCCCGCTCCCGCAAAATTCAAACTCCGAGAACGAAACAAGAAAATAGAAAACGGAAAGGTTCGGAGCTGGTACAAAACCGGAATGAACGAAGT
Source organism: Siderastrea radians (assembly GCA_964017195.1). Taxonomy (NCBI): domain Eukaryota; kingdom Metazoa; phylum Cnidaria; class Anthozoa; order Scleractinia; family Rhizangiidae; genus Siderastrea; species Siderastrea radians. The sequence goes on along the minus strand of OZ024895.1, from coordinate 11,645,786 downwards.
AAACACGCCTGTTTAGAAAGAGCGCTCTTCAATTAACTTTACCAATTTTTTGATTTAAGCAAAACACGCGCCAGCAGTGAATCAAAAAGCATGGCGAACGTTCTTCAGTGTGTGTTTATTGTTTTTTTTTGTGCGGCTATTAGACTGTAAGCTATTAGACTGTCGGCCAACACTTAAATAATAATCATTAAAATTCAGCATTAACAAAAGAGTACGTTTCTCACAAGAAAACCTCTCGGCGAAAAAAACTGAAAACTGCAAAACAACCAGCAAACGGCTTTCATCAGCAACTGTAAATCGAAAGGAAACGATCATGTTCTTGTCTAGTTTAATATTGGCCATCGCTTCAGTAAGCGCTTTCCACAAGAACAAATTAAAGCTACACGTACATGTATTAAACTAACAGTGTACCTTGATTCCTCAGCGAGATTTTTGCTCTTGTAGTGGACATCCTTGAAAATAGTTTTAGCTTGTTCACAAGTCCGCTCTTGCTGTAGTTGGCGCTAAAAACAACTTTGTTAGGTGCGACGAAAATTTGCTCTCAGCATCCAAAAAGTTCTCCATAAAGCCACTGAAGCAAACAACTTCCAGTATTCGATGGAGAGATAATTTCCAGTGCCTTTTTTTTAAGTTCGAGGGTTCCTTCGTTCACATTATGGACTAACACACTGCCACAATTTCCAGTTTGAGAAGCACGTTTCTGAGATTTTATCGCGGCCTTTTCATTATTCTTCTTTTTCCCGAATTGTCTCCGCCCATAACGAAGACGTAGTTTCAAATAAAACTATCTTGTGTTGTAGAGGATGACGAAAAACTGACACATATATTAAACGCAGAGCAGTTTTCATTCAAGAGCCACGCAAGTTTTCGCCGATCGACAGCAACGATCATCAAACTGATTCGAAAGCCAGTTAAAATCGCTGGCTTCTTTCCTTGACATCGCGCCGGAAATTGACTTGAATGAACTACCGGAAGTGTTGTTTCGTACGAAAAATGATGCCATATAATAAACTACTTACTAACTTCACTTGCTCGGGACCGTACTGAGGAATATGGGCCCACAGTAATTGGTTCTTACTGTTGTGGTGTCCCTGCCTGGTTTTGTAATTGTCTTCAGTGTTTTTTATATACGTAACTCCCAGGGGAAGCAAATAAATATTAAATAAATAAATAAATAAATATATGGCCAATATTCCCCAGTACGACCCTCGCGTTCAGTTAGTAAGAAGTTATTATTGGCTTTTGATCGACAATGAAAAACATGAAATAAAGGCAAGCTCAAAGTGGAAAAGAGACTTGCAAATAGACGAAACAATACATGCATCAGGAGTTCTGGACTTCCTGTTGGATCGCACGGCATTGTGGGTCGGCGGCCTCAGAAAAGTGGGCATCGACTTGCAGCGTCGCCATATTGGATTACATGACGCCTTTAGTGGCTTGGCTTCAGTGACTTTTCGCGCAAAGACACCATCCTTTTGAGCCGAATTTATACACGTACAGGAATACAGAAAACCAAATCAAAGGTATTTTAAAGGTAAGCTATTGTTTCATTACTTTTTGGCAACGATTTTAGGCTGCAGAGTGTAGTCGATTTGAAATGCTACGAGTATGATTTTTGCTTATTTTATACTTTGACTTATGTCGTATTTCTTTTGTTTTAATGTAGATACTTTGTCCATGGGATTCGGCCACCGAAATTGTGTTGTCATAGGCTGTCCTAACAGTGGATAAAGGCTAGGGAAATGGGCTGCTTCGACCTGTGAGCTTCATGGTTGTAACAATGGCTCAAGCATGTGTGACTGCCAGCCACCCTTCAAATTATTCCCGTTCCCGACAGAAAAGAAGAACCCGGAACGCCGTTTACAATGGGCAAAAAATATAAGCAGGAACGGTTTGAATGGGACTCTTTGGATGCCTAACAAGAATTCAAGAGTTTGTAATCTACACTTCGTTGACGGCGAACCAACGGCTGAAAACCCAGACCCAACTTTGCAACTTGGTCACAACAAGAACACGAGAGCCTCCAAACGCTCACCACCAACGCCACGGGATAACTTTCTTGTAGTAAGATCCAGAAAACGAGTTAAGCTAGATACATGTAGCGATGAAATACCAGTATCTGTTCTTGACCACTCAGCCGACAACCTGGCTTGTGATGGTGTTGAGCTCCAAGACCCTGAGCCCTCTACTTCTATCAGTGATTGTGCTGACATAGACAGAGCATCCGTAATTCATGACCATTGCTATGTCTATGGCTGGTATGAAATTAATGAAAATTCGAATTTTTGCATGAAAACATCTTGCTTGAAAAGCAGGCAAGACAAAGATGAAAAAATCATGGAACTTTCAGAGAAAATACAGGAGCTAAGTGAAAAAGTGAAGTTGCTGGAAGTTCAACTTGTGGTCAAACAGGATAAGGGATTGAAGCATTCAGATCTGAAAACTAACCAGACTGTAAATTTACTGACTGGTATCCCATCAAAGCCTGCCTTTGACAAATTATTTGACTCTGTGAAAGGATCTATAAAAAAAGTGAGATATTGGAGTGGCCCTAAGAAAACATCCAGAAAAGTCAGAAACTTTAGGAAATCACAAAAAAAATTTGGACCAAAACGGGCTCTTTCTCAAAAAGACGAGTTTCTTTTAACACTAATGAAACTCCGTTTGGGATCCACCAATGCAGACCTTGGACAAAGATTTAGCATTTCACACAGTACCGTATCAACTATTTTCAACACATGGGTCAAAATTTTGGCTAGTGAGCTGAAATGCCTAATATACAATCCTAGCATGGAAGTAGTAAAGAAAACACTGCCAAAGAAGTTCAAAAAACCAGGATACTGCAAGGTGTGCCATATAATAGACTGCAAGTAGTAATGGGGGATCACTAGGGCAACTGTGCCTCGTTTTGATGTAAGGATGACGTCATAACCGGAACCGGAAGTCATGTGTTTTTGAAATGGGAAACCGCTGACCAGTAAGGGATCGCGGGCTCATGCAACCGGAAGTCACGTGATTTGGAAAGGGAAACCGCTGACCAGTTGGAAAAATGGATCGTGGGCTCAAGGGGAAGTCAAAACGCGGGCTCAAAGTCCAAAGTCCAATTGGGGGAACGGGGGTGACCCATATATGGCCCAGATATGGATTTGATATGGGTTTGATATGGCACATCAAGCAAAAGGCATTTATAAGTTGGAAAGAAAATATTTTAATGTAAATCATATAATCCATGGCTTGCAGATGATGAGAGTTCCATGTCACAAGGGGAAGCAGAAGCGTGGCGTGACGTTTTAAGGAAGGAGACGATATGGTTTTCGATGAAATAGTAGAAATCCATGTTGCTCGCATGGGGTACTGTGGAAAGATTTCCTTTCAATAAAGTGTCCTCCAAACCACAGATGTTTATATGAGTGTTCCTATTAATGAGTTCCTTTTGATAATATATGAGTGTTCCTTTGAGTTCCTTTTAATAATATGAGTATTCCATGATGAGTAGTCCTTTTGCCTTTTGATAATATGAGTATTCCTTTGAGTTCCTTTTAATAATATGAGTGTTCCTTTGAGTTCCTTTTAATAATATGAGTATTCCATGATGAGTAGTCCTTTTGCCTTTTGATAATATGAGTATTCCTTTGAGTTCCTTTTAATAATATGAGTGTTCCATGATGAGTATTCCTTTTGATATGGGTTGAGTGTTCCTTTTGATATGGGCTGAGTGTTGCAATTGATAAGATGAGTTGAGTATTCCATGTGGTCTCGCTAGAGGCGACGTCATGGCGTTGCTTGGCCTAGAGATGTCATTGATGGCTCCCAAGCCAGCAAGCAAGCAAGCAGGTAAGGATTCCAAGGGACAAATCACAGATGATGACGATAGCGATGCACAGGCAATGTGGCAAATGAACGTGAAGGTGACTTCATGGGCTCTCACCACGACGAAAAACGCAGTCAAAACATGACGCAAGCTTTCCAATGGGCAAGGAACGGCAACGACTTGGTATACTCTTAGGAAAGAGTCTCACTGGTAGCCGTAGGGGTAGGTTTGGAAAGTGACAGGATCCACGACTCTCTTGTCGTAGACGAGCTGGTAACGTTTGTATTCGGGGAAGGTGTACAGTTGGTAGTGTTTGGGATCGCGTACAATTTGATATGATTTGACGACTTGGGTCTGCCGTGGACGTAGAAGGGGCTTCTGGATTTCGTCCAGGACATTCTGACGCATGATGTGGTAATTCAATTGGGTTTTGCCTTCGCTGTTAAGGCGGAACCCCCTCACCTTGCACTCAACGTGACCCTTTTGGGTTTGATACCCATAGTTCTTGGGACCCCCTGAGACAAATTCCACAATGAAATCGTCAGAGTCCAATTCACTCGTAAACTCGCCGAGGTAATCGCCCAAGACCGGGGTTGGTTGATTCTCCTCTGCCCAGTAGATGACGGAGTCCGTGTCGTAGTAGAGGACACGTTCCCCTAGCTGTTCCAGGGCTGCATACAGTCGGAGCCGGGCCCAACAGGTAGTGAAACAGGCCACGAAGATATTGAGGTTAGGTGACACGGGGATGTCTTCGTCTTGGTACTGGTAATGCACCTCCACTAAGTTGTCATTGATAACTGATACGTGACGTACCTCCAAAGTACTGGTATCTAGAAAACGGTGGAAGGCTTGAGGGTCCTCAAACGTTTGGACTTGGGTCTTGTTGAGACGTTGTCCAAACTTGCCCCACATGGAATTGAGCATCATTTTAGCGAGGGTACGCAACCCCGGATTCTTTTTGATGTTGGCGTAGTCCAATTGAATGCCTTCATGCTCGAAGTACTCTCGAAGGTATTGCTGGCGTTTGGTTTCGTCGTCACCAACCCAGGATGGCCACCCGCTGGCTTCTTGCTTGATTTTCAACCAGGTGTTCACGTAATCTCGGAACAGTCCTTCACACGTCTCGTCAAAATGCCAGACCTCATAGATGTACTGGACTTCGTACCCCAAGTCCACCGCTTTAGATAATTCGGGGCTACACCATGTTCCAGTCAAGGCCCGCTGTTCGTCGGTGTGCACACATTCTGCGCATCTGTCTAAGGGTCGTTTGACCATCTCTTGTTCCACACAGGCAGCACAGAGAGGAAAAAGGAGTTTGGAGTCATGACGGTAAGGCAGGACAGGATGGTAGAGTTGACGTGGCGGCAGGACTTTGCATTGGACGAGGCCAAAGTACTTGGTGATGTCGGTGTGTCCCGGATTGAAGATGAAACGAGGATGGCCTTTGGGGTACACACAGGTCTTGTTCACCCAGGGGTACAAGGAGGTCACATCGATGTAATGTATTTGTTGATTGGGTGTCACGTGATGGTACAGTTTCACGGCATTGGTACGACCCCCACAGAAAGCGTCACGGGGGTTGAGAGGTTCTGTCAACTCAAGGGTCCCCAGGTACGTTCGGATGTCCAAGGAGGTGTCTTTGAGACGGGACCAATCACATTCCCACATTTCCACGACATGGTATCCGAGCTCTTTAAATTGTTGGATTCTTTGCTGGGTGGTCTCGTAGACATCTTGCATGGTTCGATCATAGTGACGTAGATGGCTTTCGTGACGAATGGGGAAACAGCGACGACACCCATGCCAGAAACACCCGTGAAATTCGTAGATGGTGTTGGTACTGGCATCGAAACCGTCGACATGGAAGTTAGTGCCAGGGATGCGATACTCGCCAGCATTACGGGCATGTTGAAGGCTCTGTTGTTCTTGGGCACACCAGGTTAACCATTCCAGGGCCGCCTTGGAGTAGTTGATATGGTTCTTCCAACCACGCACGGGTTCACTGGCAATACTGTTGGGGATCATGCGATTCATGCGTAAATCGCGGTTACAGGCAGAGGCAATGGTGATGTGGTCGAAGGGGTTGAAGCCCGTGAGCGTTTCAAACAACCGTTTGAATGTCAAGCAACCTTCTTTCAAGAGACGTACATCGGATTGGCAGTACTTAACCAGTTCTTTGCGGAAGTCAAAGACTTTGTCGCGTTGCTCTTGATGCCAGGTTTCCAAGGCTTGCTTGCCTTCGGGGGACATGGTTTCAGGCATGTAGTAATCGAGGGCCGGGATGGGTCCTACGTAGTTTTGATGGTCTGGATGATTAAACTTGTGGGGGAAGTACCCTTTGCGGAGTTCGTTCAATCCAAAGGTTTTGGGAAACGCGGACAGAGGCATCTGGAAGAAACTCAATGAGTCGATGAAGCGGATACGGTCATGTTGGACTTGCAAGAGTTTACACCCGTTCCGGAGCTGCTCCACTAATCTATTGTCGCCATAGTATTGATGAATGATAAAGTAGCCATCGTACCCTTGGAAGTTATGGGCCAACACATTAACTTGGCGGGTATCATGGACTGTTAAGGTATCCAACCATTCCAGAAAATCTCGGACGCAATGCTCACCTACGAACTCAACGGGACGATCGTCGTCTTCGGTTTCGGCCACGACGAGGTTAGCGATGTGTTGTTCTTGGGGTTGCATGGCTTCAATATCAAAGAAGACATGAAGGGGTGGTATGCTGTCCTCCTCATCGTCTTCCTCCTCGAGTGTGGCATCCACCCCCACCCTACGTTTAGGGCGGGGCCCTCGTTGTCGTTTCCTCTTTCTTTTCTTGTCTTGAGTGGCTATTTGAATAAAACAACGATGAGTTGCACCGTCCACGTACTCATGACAGCAGGGACAATCAATGTAGCCACATTGATGGTTGTCAATGTGGCGAGCGGGAACGTGGATGAGACATTTAGCACAGCGACGGCGCCGAAAGCAGACGGAGGAGTCTAGGTTGGTCACGGGTTTGCCGGCGTGGTCCTTGACCAGATGCATTTGGAAACAGGTGTCTCCAAAAAAGTCCCGATGACATTGTTGACAACGTTGAGTGGCTTTCTGGCCTCGAGGGTACGCCTCCAGGAAATCAGGACACTCTTTTTGGCAACAGGCCCTGCAATGACGTTTGTTGTTGCATCGATGCTTTCCCTCCTCGTTATAGGGTTTCCAACAATGGGCACAGACGTAACCGACCCCGAAAAAGGCTGGCAACTTGGTAATGACATCATAATGGCCTTTCTCGTGCAACAGGATCAATTGTTTGTCTTGAAGGGGACCAAAGGTGGTGATGTGATAAGAACGGTCGGCATCCACCAACAGGATCTGGTAACCGGCCAGGGAAGGAGCGGTACTGAATTGGGTCAAGGCATCGTAGCCACAAGGGCCGAAGGGCACGTTGGCCTCGTGATGAAGCAAGAGAGCCATTTCTTTTTGAATTTTCCCTCCATGTCGAATGGATGACCATTTCGGGTGTTGATCCACTTTGGCTTTGGCAGTGACGAGGGCTCTGGCACAACAGAGGTCATCCCTGTTTTGGATCTGGATAATGGAACGTTTCTTGGGTATTAAATTTCGTAGAGGTTGATGTCCGGGTTTCTCCTGGCGTCGGCGGCCGGTTCCTTGAGGGGCATGATGGACTTGAGTAATGGAGACTTGAAAGGAGTCGTCCATTTCAAATTGTTCATTGCTGTTGAGGGCTTGGGCTAAACGTTGGAATAAAGCCTCGACACGGTCGCCGCCTTGGCGCCATTCTCCTGCACGTAATCCCCAGCCCTGAAAATTATTATGGAGTCTGTTGGAGGCGATGGTAAAGTACAGACGATCTTGATCGTGGAGGGGTGGTGTGGTGGTGGTCAACACTTGATTCACCGCGCGACGTAACCCCTCTTCTAGAGCTCGAGTCATGCTCTGATTGGGAATGAAATTCCCCCTTTGGTGTAACTGGGTGTTGAAATGACGTTCACGCACTCCCAGACGGTTGCTCAAACGATCGACATAGGGTTGGAGTTCAAACTCGAAGACACCCTCCGCATTGGCATCCAAACCTCCCCCAGTTTGTTGAAGAAGATGGGTTTGAAACGCACGTTGGCGTTCGAAGCGATCCAAGGCCTCTTCACAAATCTCATCACTGTCCGGCATGTCTTCGGTACATAACATAGGTCCCACACAGGAAGTTGTCTCTTCTGGCTCTGAATCGGTCATCTCTAGGCCAAGCAGGGCCAGGACCTCGCTTCTAGCGAGGCCACTGGGCCCCGCTTCCTCTTCATCTTGGCGAGAGGACATGATCAGATGAACTTACTGGAGATCGGGGCTCTGTTTTTATAGAGAACCAAAAGGTCACGTGGGAGGGGAAGGAGCCAATCACTAAACAGGGTGCCCCCCTGAGAGGGGGTGCCCTAGGGAGGGGTGGGACGAGGTGGGGGGACCCCCCTCCCCCCTCTCTAGTTAGGGTCCATGGTGCATGACGGGAACGAATGAGAGACTATAAAACAGATCGACCCTCGAGGTGAGTCATCTCAAAATGGCCGCTGGTCATGAGAAGCTATTGGAAGCCTTTGAGGAGTTTGAATTAGATTTGGAAGTAGAGGAGATCTTGGGGAAAGTGAAGAGGGAGTTGGAGTTCGAGGAGGACACCTTTGCTGAGTTTTCTGAATATTTGAAACAACTGGAACCGGAGAAAGTCGAGGCGCAGCAACGCCGAGCAGAAGAGGCCGCTCGTTTACAGGAATATTGTTACCCTCAAATGACCTGTGACTGGTACATCGAGGGCCTGGATTATTGCTGTGACTATTGGCGGTACGAGTTTAAGCGGCCAGCCACACCTCCCCGAGCACCGCCACCCTCGCCCGATGTCCCGCGTAAGACAGTTCCGCAGTCGTCACAGACCCCCAGTCAGTTACCATGAAAGCGATGACGACGACGATGACGACGACACCGACTATGACCCCCACGACGACGACGACGACGACGACGAGTACGAACGGGCAGTCCTCAGGGCTAAACGAGTACGCAACATGGTCAAATGTGCACGGTACCGGGCCGAACACCGAGAGAAAGTGGCCGCCTCCAAAAAAAAGTACCGAGAAAACAATCGAGAGTTCATCGCGGTGTCCAACCAGTGTTACCGGGACAAACGTCGTAAACAGCTGGCGACGGCCCGCCAGCGCTACAAGGCAAAGTATCCAGAGCGCGTGGCTGAGTGTGATCAGCGTTACCGGGAAAGGAATCGAGCCAAGCTGAGGGAGGCCCAAAGGCGCTACCGGGAAAGGAATCGAGCCAAGCTGGCGGAGACCCAAAGGCGCTACCGGGAAAAGAATCTGGAACACCTCCTGGCGTATGAGCAACAATATCGGGAGACCCATCGAGAGGTGTTGATGGAGAAAGAGAGGTGTCGTCGAGCCCGCCTGGTGGAGAAAAAGAGAACTCAAGAGAAAATGGAGGCTTTAGGACCTTTGACATTAACCATCCCCCTGACGGATTATTTGAAATCCATTCCTGTGACGCAGGAATCTGTGGATACAAACGGACCGCCCACGGACTCTCATACTCTCATTGATTTGGATTCGGGGGGCGTGCAAGTTGCGGACTCCCCTGATTGGGAGAATGTTTCGTATTTGCAGGAGTTATTGAAAGACATGTCACCCGATGATTGGCAGCAACTCATGAACGATGTCGAGGAGTTTGATCTGGAGGCATTGTTGCCCCCTGAAGACCTCGTTCATGACATGTCATCCGACGAGGGCGTGGATTTATTGTTTGATTTAATGTCTTAACCCCCCTCGTCTCCGTATTTTGGCAGAACATTCGTATTAGTATTTGTGAGAGAACAATGACAACTCATCAATCAAAATGACATTGTTTTTATTTTATCTGGATTGTCTACATCACAATGGGTTTTGTCTCGCCAATCCTGCTTGAGACTCGAACTACAGAAGACTACCGAACTGCAGAATAACAATGTGACATTTTTTGACTCAACATGTTAATTAAATGTTTACAATTTTAAACGTTTCTTGGCTTGCATGATTTTCTTGACCACCCGTTCCGTCTTGGTTTTCTTGCCGGGTAATCGATCAATGGCTTGGATCATCTTGGTATCGGCTTTCCATTTATCTTGCAAATTCTTGGCACGGCTGTAATCAATGTCGTGTTGTTTCGCAATCTGGTCCAAGCGATTGATCCCGGGATCCCCCCGTTTCAGACGTTTGGCCAAATGCGTGCCAGGGCCCATGTACTGATAGCCAGGCCAATGAAATTCTTTGCCGGTTTTAGCAATCCATTTTTGGACATCCACGGCCCCTCCTCGTTGGGTGCGTTTCCGTTTGATACCCCTTCTCCTCCTGTGGGGGGGCATGGTTTACTCACTGTCGTACTGCAAACGTCTCCGTCGGGGTGGTTTGCCTTTGGCCCAATCTTCCCAACCGGGTAAGGGTTTCAATGCTTGTACTTCACGGGAGACGCCTTTGCCTTTGCCTTTGCCTTTGCCTTTACCACTTTCGGCTAACTTTTTTTCCAAGGCCTTGCGCTGTTCTCGAATGACTTGTAAACGAGTCCGGGTATCCCCTCGACTGGTAGAAGGTCTCTCTTCTCCTCGACTGGTAGAAGGTCTCTGTTCTCTCGCGCCTTCCCTGGTAGCAGGGGTAATGGTGGGTTTGGGAGCCGACGGACCTCCTTTTATCATGCGCTTCAACCATTGTTCCACGGGTCCGGTCACCAAATCCCCGGCTTCTTCCTCTTCTTCGCCTGGCGGGGCCCCCGGTGCACCGACCCCCACGCCTCCGGGAAATTGACGAATGCGTTTGGTTAACTTGATTAATTCTTGACTCAACGGTTTGGTTTGAGCATTGACCAGGGCCGGGGGTAATTCGGGATTGGCCAACAACACATGTTTTTTAGCGGCCAGCGTCGCGGCTTTGTTCAACAAGGCATTTTCGGTGAGTTCTCCTTTGTAATATTGAATGAGTTGTTCCAAATCCTTCTGGGGAATCATGTAGACCTCGTCCATAGGGGTTGACTACAGTCGGGGCAAAGTTCCCCGTCTTCTATCTCACGACAGCTCTCACAAAGACGGGACCTCAACATATGTTGGTACTCTCGATACAACAGGTGATATTTATGCTTCCAATAAGAACAGGCGTCTTTCCACTGGTCGGTGGTCCGATTGGCCTCTTGTAACAGGGTGATCCATGTGGCCAGGGTTAACGGGTCGGTCGAGCACATTGACATAACACCTCGTGAAGTCCCTGAAACAAGCCGCGTCCTTTTTGTTGGACTAACCACTGACGACGTTTTTTGACGGAATGTCGACGACGTCCCAAATCGCGTAGCACCTTTTTATAGGGTTGAAGTTTAGCCAGCATGGGTGGGGTGACGGGAATCTTGTTTTTTAAGAAGTTCAACACCAATTCACTCACAGCATTGATTTGATCGGCATTGGCATGTTGTAACAACTCTTGACGTTTGGAACCATTGGCTTCTTGTAACATGGACCGTAAAAACGGTAATTGACGTCGAAGACGTTGCATCGTTTATCGATGACGGCGACGATAGCGTTGATTGGCTTTTTGGATCGTGCGTTTTATACGTTTATCCGTTTCCAAGGCCACGGCTTTCCCTAATCCGGCCATGGCAGGGACCAATAGATTTAAAAATCCACCTCGTTGACGACGTCGTCGTCGTCGTCGTCTTCTCCTCACCATGGTCGACCCGTCAAGAAACGTTGAAGGGCTTTGTCTTGTTTGATCACGTCTCGCGTCTCTTTATAGCCTTGACGGGTATTGCGTTTGAAATCTTGCCACCAACCCCCACCTCGTTGTCGTCGTCGGACATGTTGTACATTATCGGTAATGCCTTTCAAGGCTTGCCCGCCTAATTTGCCTAAAGCCAGTCCAAACCCAGGCGCGGGGCCCGAGAGAAACATACTCATGCCATGGGCAATTTTATCCACCAAACGGGGTTTGCGACGTATTAAAGCGCCTCCTCGTTGTTTCCTTTTTCTGCGTTGACGTCGAAGACGTTTCATTGGATACAACACTTGTTAGGTTTTTTGGCATAGCCTTTGTCGATCAACCAACTGTTGTACCCTTTGGTACCCCCTCGTCTTTTATACGCTTGATATTGTTGTTTGTACCCCGATACCATCTTTCTCCCTTGGGCAGCACTCATTTGCGGTTTTTTCAAGGCTTTGACCAAATCACTTGTGACTTCATACCCCTTTTTCACGTCGACGAACCAAGGTATGCCTTCTCCTTGCTGGGTTCTTCTTTTTCTTTTTGTTCGTCTTCTTCGGGGGGCCATGGTTCTAAGAGTGTAGGACTAGGAGGGAGTGGCTTTTTATGGATCCAATAGTCTTTGGGTTTCAAGGGACGAGGACATCCATCTACATAGCATAGGGCTTCCAAGGGTTGGTAGACAAAATGACGATGGTAATCTTGGAGACATCGTTTCGGTAACGGAGGGGTGAAATCCACAATGGTATCATCCAAGGTTTGCATCTTGATTAAAAACCGTTCCAGATCCTCCAAGGGAATACCACGCACATGGGTTTTCAATTCGGTCAAGGCTTTGGCATAGGTGGTAAATGCAAATCGACTCATGGTCACTTTAAATCGGTATTGTTTAAAATCGTTCCATCCTTTGACGACCGTCCCCACGGCCGCCAAACAGGCTACCAAGGTACTGTTGTCCAACAGGGGGCCCGCAATCATGCCAGCGGCCATCAGGAGTAAGGCCATGCCATTGAACAAGGCATTGATACACTTGTAATGATTTAACATTTTGCGATAACACCACCATTGTTGATGATAAAAGGCATACAAGGAATCCATGCGTTGTAATAATTCCGGCGGGAAGGGAAGTCCATGCTGTTTCGATCCATTCAATAAGGACACGACGGTTTTCATCTTCACGGCGACACGCGGGACGGCGAGGTTTGTACACTCGGTGCTCCTCCTTGTTTATAACTGGTGACAATGCTATTGGTCATGGTGACATTGGCAATTTCACGTCCTTGGGCTAATTGTTCTTGATCTTGTAACAGCATGCGTAAACGTCGTTGTAAAGCCGCTTGACGCAAGGTACGAGGGGGTGGAGTCTGAGATCCTCGAGGAGTGTATGGACTGGAGCCAGGTGTCCTAGGTGAACCGGGGAAAAGTCGTCGTCGTCGTCGTCCACGGCGCCCGCCACGACGGCCACCGCCACCACCACCACCACCACCACCACCACCACCTCCTCCACCGCCACCAGCACCCCCAGCACCTCCACCACCAGCACCTCCAGCACCTCCTCTTCCACCACCAGCACCACCAGCACCACCACGTCCACCGCCAGCACCACCGCCACGTCCCCCACCACGTCCACCTCTAGTCCTAGGTCCACGGCGTCCCCTACCATTACCCCCAGCCCCCGCCGCTGTTCGAGCACCCGCCGCCCGGGGTACGCTAGGAGGCGTCGCAGGCGTTCGAGCCCCGGACGACAAGCCAGCGCTCCCCCTACTAAGTGGAGTGCCCGGGGAAGACTCCGGGGTGGTCTGGGGGCTTTGGAATGAGGGTGAATGGGATGCTTGACTTCCTACCCCCGCGGGGGAAGAGGCCGGGGCAGGCGGTCCGAGGTCCGGCAACGATTCCAAATATCGGGTGAGGGCATCATAATCACCACCATCCTCTATTTGATCAAAGGCTTGCTCAATCAAGTTTGAGTCCCCTGTATCCAAAATTTCTTGGATGGTGCCTGGGGACACTACATTGCTACTGGACGCCCCGACCCCGGCCGGGGCCACGGTATCGTACGATTGCGGAGGTTGACGGTCGTCCTCGGCCATGATTACTCTCTTGTTTCCTGTTCCAAGGGTCCCTTTATACTCGCTTTTGATAAGTGCGAGTCCATCCTTCGTCTTTTAACAGGTGACTCAACACACGTTGTTGATCGGAGGAGGCCGGATGTAAATCCAAGACCAAATAGCCATACGGTCGTGTCGTGGCTTGATGAAACGTCTCCAACGTGTCTTTCCAAGTGGTCGGAAACGATTGAAGCATGACATTGCGTACCCCTAATTGATCTCGGGGGTTCTTGAACGCCACGATGTAATGGGCATTGCGGGATATACTTTTCGCATAGCGACCCACGGGAAACATGTCTTGGCACAAGTAGAGCACCGTCACCCCTTGATGATGCGAATGTTTGGTGAATAAATCCAACACGCGTTTATCGTGACTGCCTTCATCCATTAAATCATCCAAAACCAGGACCCCCTGTCCTTCAGGAAACCATTGCACCAACGCCTCATGATCGGGAATCCCTTCGTGAAACACCACCCCATGATCTTGCATGCCTTGAAATCGATCTTGCCAGGCCCCATAACAATAATGCATTTGGGTCGGTGGGGTTTCAAACAAGTCCGGGTTGTCTACCAAGAGTTTTTCCGTAAACGCGGTTTTACCACATCCCGAAGGACCCACCACCAAGATAGAGGAAGGCGTATGAAAACGAAACGGTTTCCCCGTTTGCATGATGATGACGAACTACCCCTTAGAAAAAAAAAGGCACCTTTTTATTGGAATCGGTGGGACTCGAACCCACGCACGACCCTCCTCATGTATTCGAGGGGGGATCCAAAGGCTCTACCCACTGAGCTACGACTCCGACACCACTTTTTTTCCAACAAATTTTATTTAATGATTACATTGATGATACGGATGACAACAAAGTTGATACCATCTGGCTTCTTGGCCTACAATCAATTGTTGAAGGCGTTGACCGGCTTGATGGTCATTACTAACATAATCATGATCCGAAAACTCATTTAAAAACGCTTGCAAGGTCCGTCCACGGGCTTTGGCTTTCAAGTACAACAAGGCGTAATCACCACAACTCTTGCTTGAAATGGCTTGGAGGGACTTGCCATTGGTCACCACATACTTCCAATGGTGGACAATCCAATCTCGTAACGGGGTAGCTTGCACGTACGTGTCCATGGGTAAAGCATAACTGTCCAGGATTTCACACACCTTTCCATCCGTCCACACCGCTAGCCAATGTTGTCCCGGTTGATCGTGCGGGTCGGTATTCACAATGTACCCTTGGGGTTGGGTCTTGATAGGACTCTTGGGTAGTCGATCACAGGCCACCGTCCCGTAAAAGTAACGTTTCAATTGGGGGTCGTCTCGGGCTAAATAATCCAACTGTACATTATTCAAGGCCACGTGTTCCATCTTCAGTGCTGGTAAATGTTATACAACACGGCTCCGTTCCTGTCAATCTCCAGCAAATTCTCAAATTCTCCATACACGAGCACGGTTATATTGACACCGGGGGCAGCTCCAAATTCCAAGACCAGTTGTAAATCGCCCGTTTGCTTGGGATTGAGGTTTTGACTGTCAGCACATCCATTGGCCACATTGTCAAACATGTACAAGGTACAATTTTTCCTGTGGCCCCAATCTCCTAGTTCTACCATATTGCCTTTCTTTTTACACCAGGCACCACTGGCTTGCAGAAAACGGAAGTAGCCTAGATTATCTCGGCTGCCATTGTTGTGCACTAACTGCAGGGTTTCATAAGGGTATTCTTCTCCTTTGACAATCTGTCGAATAGACGTCAGCCCAAATTTCTGGAAACAGAAAGGATCTCGGGTCACATCTCCATTGAAGGCTCGGCTGTCCAGTAACCCCACAATCAATCGGTCAGGTATTCTGTTTTGAAACAGGTTGGGGATATCAAAGCGGACCAGGTTGTCTTGCATGGTGAAGGTCCGGATTTCACTGCGGACGGTCGGGTAAGCAGCCACTTGGCCTTCATTGTGTCTTTTGCTAGACAAACTCTGGTAGATGGCGTCATTCAAACGCAGTTGGCAGAGATGAAACCGTAGTTTCACATCCCCTTCCATCAATCGGCCAGCTAGAGCCACTCCATTGAAAAACAGGGCCGGACCATTGAAATGAAATTTCATCTTGATTTCGATGCCAGGCACCAACAGTTTGCCAGTGTGAAACACTTCCAGGTGCGGGGTAAACACCAGACTGTGGGTGACACCTCCAGCATACTTGGCGGTTTCGGCGACCATGGCGGCCAAGGCTCCTTTGTGATTGGCACTGAGATTGGTCCAGGCTGCATTAGGGGTACCAAAGTCTACGTTGGCAGCAGTCCATTGGGGTGGGGAATCCACTTGATTGAACCAGCCTTGGGGTCCCAACACGGTCTTGCCATCTTCTCGGTCAAAATTCAGCAAGTTTTCTAGGTAAGCTTTGTAATGATAAGTGTCGGATTGAGGACTGATCAACGTGCCATTCAATTGCAAGTCAATTTGTTTGATGATGGAATGGGCCAAATTATTGACGGGCCACAAGTTCTGATTGGCCACCAAGTCATCGTTCGTACTTTTCTGCAATCTCAATTCCATGGTAAAGTAACTGCGTCCCAAATCCACAAAATCGTCTAATCCAGGAATGATGAATTCCATGGGATTGATACCCGTGGTGGTGGGTTGAATGGTGACCATGCGATAGGCATTGATGCTAATGTCGGTCGGTGGCACCTTGAAAATCCGTAAGGCAGGGTTGACGGTCCCTTCGGAACGCTCGTGAGCCGGGGCAGCTTCGGTCATTTTAGCGGCGTCGTCGTCGAGTGGTACCCCGTCGTCGTCGTGAGGGGTTTTTATACCGTCGTCGTCGTGCTAAACGTTGTCTCAAATCAAACCCGGGGACTCTCATCACCTCGGGACTTAACCAACCGCCACGTTGTCCTCTCCTGAGTTTCCAAAACGGATACAGTCCACCCCATTGAGACAACCCTCGATTACTGCGAATCCGTCGAGGTCGTGAATGCACGGGATCCATGTTCACACGCCCAAAATATCACGCGCCCGTTTGGTTTGTTTGGGAAATAAGGCCGTGGCTACCCGCACGGCGTCTTTTACGCTCTTATGACTCAACGCTTTCTTGGCTTGTTTGGTAATTTCTTTTTTGATGACTTGTTCGGCTTTGCGTTTGACACCTCGTGATAACCCCGTTGTCAAGCCTCTCTTGATATTACTAGGCAGTTTTAAAGGATTTCGCGTCCTTATAAGACCTTGCAACCCCCCACGCATCAGATCCGTCATCAATCCTTTGCCTTGTTGATCATACCACTCGTCGGTTCGAAATCGTGTCAAACTTCCCCCACGCATGGTTGTCTTCTTCACCAGGGATAAACGTTTTGTCTGTGCTTCATGGGGCCCCCTTTTTATACCGAAAACGCGGCTTCCACTCACATGAGATTGCACGTAAACGATTCCCCCGCATAGCGTTTTCGTTTTCCTTGGCGGATTTCCTCCATGCGTTTCAAATGCGATTTTCTGGCATTCTTTTTAGCTAACTTTTCTATCCCTTTGGTGATGGACCAAGCGGTTTTAGGAATCCCGGCAATCACCGCGTTAATCCCTTCGCCCTCTTGGGGACGTCGTCGTCGTCGTCGTCGTCGTCGTCGTCGTTTGGGAGGCATGATTGACTGGGGGTCCCTTCTCGTCTCTCTTTTTTATGTCTTTTTGAAGTGTAACGTGACAATGGTATGACCTTCACCAAACTTGACCAAGTCTCCTCCTCTACCAATCGTTTCGGCCACTTGAACGTGAATCATTTCCACCACCTCGTTACGAAGAGACATGTATTGAATGTGCAACGGTTCAAAGTAGATGGTGCCACGTGCTTGTCGCTTGTACTGGATTTCACGCAACAAATCGGTCACGCGATTGCCCACCATAGTGCTGCCTGCCACGTCGGAGTACACGTGCAATGATCGTGTGGGTTCCCCCACCACCGCTCGAAACGCCACATTCAAGTTGGTGAAACGCCAATTACAGCTCATACTCAATTGTAAATAATCCGGTAAAATAGAACGCACCGTCCAAAAGACCGCGTTCCCCTGACCGTCGGTGACATCCTTCCAATCGTTGTCAACGGCTGGTTTTGTCATGTTGGGGATTTGATCCCCGATGAATTCTTGTTGTAAGTTTGGCCCCAAAATCAATACAGTGTCAATTTGACGTAACCATCCCATCTTGAGAGCCAACTTGGTGTAGATGGTCAGGGTTGGTGTTTTGAGGCCACAATGGCAGATATTGGTGTTGTCAATGAGCAGATCTTCGCCTTCCCACTTGAACTTGATGTAGGTGTGTTTGCCTTGATCATTGGTAAACCGACCCCCTTGAATCGCCAATTCCTTACGTTGTTGTTCCAAGTGAGCAATGACGGCTTTCATGAAACTCACGCCATCCACCACCCAATCCAAATCTTTCACGTCATTGATGATGGTTCGCGCAATGTCTACTCGCGAGGTCATTTCCCCGTCTTTTCCATTCGGTTTGGGATAGGTTTGGTCCCAGGACACCCCCATGACGTACCCATTTTTCTTCACCAACTCATACAAATTGACGCGCGCATCCGGTAAGGAAATGGCACTCAACCCCACTTGCCATCCACCCCCTGTGAGCTGTAACGGTTGAGGTAGACGAATCTTGAAGGAATTGGCTTGGTTGTTGGGAAATTCACGTCGGTTGGAATGACTGGGTAACGTCACGTAGAACGACATGTTTGTCTGCCTCACACCACGACCTCCCTTTTAAAGTGGAGGGTTAAGAGGGTATGCCCTTCGCCAAATGTCACGAGATCCCCATTGATTTCGGCCATCTGCGTTTCCACGATTTCCACCACTTCATTGCGTACTGGGACATATTGAATATGTCGAGGTTCAAAGTGGGTGGTGTTTTGAGGATGGTACTTGATTTCTCGTAAGAGATCCGTGATACGTCCCCCTACCATACTGCTGGTGCCTACATCACAATACACGTGCAAAGGACGCACGGCGGGAAATTCCGACGGGACACGAAAGGTCCCGTTCAAATTCACAAACCGCCAAGGGCACGATAGACTCAATTTCAGATAATCCCCCTCCACTTTCCAAAAATTGGGGACATCCGTCGGGTTCGGAATGGTAGACATGCCATCCAATTCTTGCAAGAGATTCGGACCCAATCGATACTGACCGGGGGACCCTTCTTCGATCCATCCCATTCTCAGGGCCAAGGTTCTGCCCCATGACACACGTGCCACATGGGTTTTGTAATCCACGGGCTTGGTATTCAATAACAAATCCCCTTCGGGGGTCCATTCAAAGGTCGGGTACATTTTGACGCCATCGGGTCCCACCCATTTGTCTTTGGGTTTGATTCGTTTCGCCCGTTCTTGCCGGTAACGGTAGACCAATTGATGAAAAAATTGAACTCCCGTCAACGAGTTCATCTCCTTTCTCATGTCTTGAGCCTTCACGGTCCATTCCTGCTCTTCATACCACCATGCCTCCTGTCCCCAATCGTCTATTTTAAAGTCGTGTTCGTGCCATCGTACGTACAACAAAGGATGGGAATCGCCCACGCCTCCTTCTTCCGCTATCACTGGAATGGTGGGTAAGGATAAACTGACCATACCCACCATCCATCCTCGTCCCATAAATCGAATAGGTTTGGGCAATCGGTTTCTGAAATGATGACTCTTGTTCCCAGGAAACTCTTTGGTACTCGCATGACTCATCAACGTCACGTAAAACGACGAGTTGGGCACCCACGTCATCGTCGTCGGCGTCGTTTGCGCGGTCGAAGGGAGGTCACGTCACCACGAGTAATCCAACTATTGTACTTGTCGGGCCACCCTTTCCACTTGACCAACCAACGACCTTTTTGACGCTTAAGTACCTTTTCGATGCGAAATACATCGGACACCTGGACTTTTTGTAAATCCTCTTCATAAAAGGTACCTTGGATGGGGGTCTCATCCCATTCCTGAATCTTATACGTGGGCACGGGCCCCGGGATCACACGATGCACCACAAACACTTCTTCGGTCCAACCGGGGAGATAGCCTTTTTCAAAGGTACGATGAATCGTATTGAGACGAACCCGATCACCCACCTTGAATTGGGGTTTTTTGTAGCCTTTCAATCGTTTGGCATACAATCGTTTCCACACGGCTTCTTCGTTGTCCCATGTCACGTTTTCGGGGGGCATACCAATACTTCGATGACGGGTGGCATTGTACCCTTGCACCAGCTCGGGTAAGACCTTGTCAAAGCGTAAGGTGTTGGCCGTGGTCAAATAACGGTACAACCGTTCTTTCAAGGTGCGGTTAAATCGTTCCACCACACTGGCTTTGGCATCCCCTTCGGTGGAAAAATGTTGGATGTCTTGCTCGTCGACCCATCGTTGAAAGGTCCGATTGTAAAATTCTTTCCCTCGATCCGTTTGCAATCGGTTGGGGTGACGTCCTTGTCTCACAATCTTCTCAAAGGCTTTCACGAGGGCCACCCCGGTTTTGGTTTTCAACGGTTCGACCCACGCGTACTTGGACAAGACATCCACGACGGTCAACAAGTAGCGTATACCCCGATTATGTTTGGCCAAACGTTGCACTTCCACTAAATCCGCGGCCCATTGATCATCTAACCCCCCTACGACCACGGGTAAGGTAGCAAAACGACGACGTCGGGGTTTATGCAAGGTGTAGCCCACATCCTGTTCCAAGAGCCGTTGGGCTTTTTTCAAAGGGAGACCCTGGGCTTTGGCAAACCGTTGCACCCCACCTAAACTCCCCGGGGCACTAGGATCGTGGTAACGGCTTAACCATTGTTGTGAGACATTGCTTTTCTTCTTCGTTGGCGACGAGACAGGGCGTTTGGTTCTCTTTAACCCTGAGGAACTCCAGCGTTGAGTTTTCTTTCGAGGGGCCATACGTTCTGGCATTCATCCCATAACGTCGATATGGTAGGGACCGTGTGGGGATGCGCCTTTTGAATGATTCGATACCATCGCCACGCCTCTGGGTGGGCTTTTAACCATACGACAAACACCACCCATCGATACAGGTTACGGTCGACATGGGTTTCTTCAAAGACGTGGAGAGGGTGCGTGTCCTCGGGACATGCGGGAATAGGGATCTTGGACCCGGGTTGATGATCATATAAGACTTGACACAGGGATTGATGGCATTGCCATTGCCCCAGGGACCAGAGAGACTCCCACGCATACGACACAGCAGACTCCATGGTCACATTTGATAACATCATTTATTCCTACTCCTTTTTAAACCATTTAAAAGAGACCTAGACGGCCACAGGCGACGGTCTCTAGACCTTTCTGCCAGTTCTCCACACTGTCACTGTACTTGGGGGGTGGCGGCGCTGGGGCTACCATCATTTCTTGACGGTTCTTGAGCTCTTGAATTTCTCGCAACAATTGTTTCTCATAATCTGTCAGGGGGCGATCCTCTTTCCTTGGAGCTCGAGGGGGTGGGCCAGGGATGTCATAGCCCCTCTTGGGATATCCTTGCGCATCACGGGTAGACAAAGGAGATTCAGCTTGTTGGTCGGCTTTTTTGGGAGGGTTGTCATGAAACCAACTCCAGTACTTGGGACCCAAGGGTTGATCAGCCCATCGGAAGAAGCCACACGTTTTCTTAGAACAAGTCAGAAACAAGCGATCGGGGTTCTGGGTCGAATGGCTCTGTTGCAGCGTAGCGGGTTCACGGCAAAAGCATTGTAAACCACCCCACATGTCCAACACTTCTACATGAGGTTGACTATACACGGCTTTCATATACTCCAGAACTTGATCTTGACCACAAAACAGCAAACACGGTTGCATGGGACATTTCACATACTTCCATCCCTTTTGAGATTCTCGGGCCTCCAAACGCACCTCATGGTAAGGACATACCATAGTGTCCACTGAACTGGGAGGATCATACACGGTCGTCAAGGTGAATTGAGGTGATGGGGGTGATTGCTCCACCATGTCATTCAATTCTTTCATCATATCTTCCACAGCAGCTCGGGTGTCTTCCACCACGTCGCACACCACAGGATCACAGTCCACGGGCGTCATATGTTGAATGCTCTTCTTCTTCTTCTTCCCCTCTGGGGGATGGGTTGATTTTCTCTTCCGATCGACAGACATCGTACTCAAAGGTTGATGTCACCCCTACCGACCATGCCTTTTTATACCTTAGACCCTTGACTGTCATTGGTCAGCTTCTCCTACCCATATAAGGACTTGTGATCGTCCCATTGGTCAGCTTATTCAATCCAAATAAGGTCCTCTTGTCTTCCCATTGGTCCATTGTCCCTATTTAAGACGGTCCCTTGGTCACTAGATCTTCATTCTCAAAAGCCATGCCCCCAGACATGATGATCGGAGAACAAGATCTCGGTGCCTTGGAACTGCAAGTGGGTCATGGCCATGTGGTGTACACCGGGGGAGCCAAAGGTACGGATGCCCTCGTGGAAGAACAGGCCAAACACTTTGGGATGCAACTAGAAGTCCTGGTCCCCCCGAACCATCCTCGAGCCACTTTCGTCACCCCTTCTACGGTGGAAGTCCTGATGCTGGCCAACCCCCATCTTCACCAGGCAGCGGAGAAACTAGGCAAACAAATGCCCAGTCATTTTTACACCCTGCAATTGCTGCAACGCAATTATCAATTGGCCAAGAAAGCCCATACCATCTATGCCTTTGGCATTTTGGAACCGGATCATAAACGCGTGAAAGGAGGCACTGGTTGGACTGTGCAATTGGCTATGGATCAAGGCAAACCCGTCTACCTGTTTGACATCCCCAGTCAATCATGGTACCGCTCGGACCATTACTACCAAGTCAATGAGAATGCCGCCACCCTGGTCACTGGCAGTCAATTTGTCCCTTGGGGACCTAAAAAGCCCACCCTACATCAAAGCAGTGCTATTGTGGGATCCCGGGATGTGGACGAAAAAACCCGAGCCGAAATTCAAGCCTTGTTCAACCGCACCTTCTGTCTACCCGAGAACATTGATCAATTACGTATGGAACTGGAAGACTTTCATTTGTAATTTCTTAGTTTTTATTTTTGGAATTGTACATAGCTTTTCTTTTAGTTTTTATTTTTTCCAATTGTACATAGTCATTTTTAGTTTTTCAAATTGTAGATTTTTCAATTTGTACATAGGAACGCCCCACCCGCGTGGCAAAGAATACAGACCACCCATTGTAACATCAACTCTTCTTTTTAATTAAAAAATAAAAACTGACATCACTGAGTTTGCACGTGGATCATAAATAAATGTCTCTTGACTCACAGTTGCCTTGACTCACAATAAAATGTTCAAGGAAATAAAATACGTCGCACTTGGTTCAATCTGATGGCCTGTTGCCTCCTCTCCCACTCCTCCCGCCGCCGCTCCGCCCGCTCCCGCTCCATGTCCCCGAAATAAAGGCGAATTCGTTGCCATGCGTGTCCCCCATGCACTCTTGGTAAATAAAGTTCCAGTTCGTTATCCACTTCATGGAACTGTTCCAATGTCATGGGCCAGCGACATTGAAATCTGGAGCGAATGCGGTGCTGGTCCACCCATGGAATAATCTTGTTGACCAGGGCTCCCAGCAACGCTTCGGTGATCTCGGGATGTGGCCGGCCCTCCCGATCGCCATTCTCTGTCCAGACCACACAGTTTAAAAATAATTGAAAAAAAGCAACCACGCGCTGTCTGGTCAAGGGGCGCCAGGTTTCCTGCCGTCTCTCCCGCATACGCCTTGTCTGCCGATCCACTGAGGTTAACTCTGGCCCCGCTCTCCTCCTCAAGTACTCTGGCCCACCCACATTCATTTCGCTGGCTAGACAGCCCAAAGGATTTCTTGTTTCTGACATTTTTCCGCTCACACCACAAACATAAGTCACTTAGGACCGGCTCAAAGCTAAGAGTGACGTCCTGTGGCCTCCCTTGACTTATATACCCTGTTTCGCGCAATGCACCATGGTCTATCTAAGGAGGGGGGAGGGGGGTCCCCCCCACCTCTTCCCCTCTCAAAGCATGATGGGTCTTTCTCTCATTGGTCTATTCCCTCCCACGTGACCCTTTTGGTTTCTCTATAAAAAACCCCCTGTCCCATTCCATCTTTCACACTCAATGGATGATCCAGTCCTCAGTCCAGAAGCCCAACAAGTGATTGATCGTCTACGAGCCTTGTTATCTCGACTCGAAAAAGACTTGGAACAGATCCGCTTCAAAGCTTCGTATTTTGAACTGCTTCGTCTTCATAGTACCAAGCATCTCAGTCGGAACGAATTGGCTTTATTAACTTTGAAAAACTTCTACCGGTGGTGAATGGGCGATAAAGCCGACAAGATCAGTCCTGACAAGGTCAGCCCTCAAGCCCTGCAAATCATTGAACGTTTGGGAGAGATCCGAAAACAAATCCTCGACCTGGTCCAACCCTTGCGTTACCAACTCACTTTTCACGAACTGTGCCGACTCCGAAAAGAAGGGATCATCACCCCCACCGAGTTTCAACTCTTGATCAATCCACTCTTTGATCCTTTCGCTTGATGGCTCAACCCCCACCATGTGTGATCTGTTCGACACCTCTCGCCAATTATACCACGTTGAAGTGTTGTGGTCTTCCTTGTCATGTCGCCTGTGCCAACCAACAGAATGGTCAACCCCGCCTATGCCCTACCTGCCACGTTCCTCTTGTCGTCCAGGAAGTCCTCCATGAAAACTGGAAAGAAGACCCGGAGTTTGTCCAGCATGTCATGGACGATTGGAAAAACAATCCTATATGGTATGGCATTTGCTATGAGGAAGGCCATGCCCTGCAAGGATTCTGGGGAGAACTGCGAGATCCCTATGAGCCTCACCGCAAAACCCTCTACTTTCTGGGTCACACCAAAAGCATAGCCATTGGACGGATGAAAACCTGTATCAGCTTCTCGTAAAAAAGGACACCCCCATGTTTGGATTTTTTTTCTACTTGTTGTCAATACCAAATAAAAGATGTTGCATGACACTTTGTTGTGATCTTTATTCATTCTCTACATACATCGTTGACTTTTTCTGGACAGTTCAAGGGTCATGATGGTTCTCCCCTGTTTAAACGGAGCCGGCTGCCCATCAGCTGTTTGAATGTCTATCTCAAGGCTGTCAAAGATGGTCTTGCCAAGAGGAAAATACATCCGTTGCGTGGTATCAAATTGCTGATCGGTATTACCGGCATCCAAGGTACGTAAAAATCCTTTCTCTTGATTTCCCACAATGCTCTGGGACACCAGATCCGTGTAAATCATCAATTGTTGTTGTCCTTGTTGCGGTTTGACCGTCGGCGTACTGGGAAAGGGTTGTCGACTCAGATTCGGACCCAAGAAGAAGTAATAATCGAAATCGGGGTGGGTAAAGCTGACGGAGACATGACCCAACGGGGGATATTTGGCTACAGGTCCGGTGGTTACTTCCCATTTATGACGATCGTTGTAATCCACAATATGTTTCACCAGATAATTCTTTTCTTGCACCACGCGTTCACTTGCCGTTCCATCTTTCACCAATCCCATCAGGCCAGCGAATTTCCATTCCATTTCAAATTCCATATTGGCCGGTATGAGGACATACAACGAATCTAATTCGGGGGCGACGCTCGTATTGGTGATTTTCACATAGGGTTGAGCCAGGTTAAGCGCGGCTAGTTGTTTGCGTTTGGCTTGATCGTCCACATTCATTTTAGCTATATCCATCATGACTTCCATGTGTTGTTTTTCCATTTCGTACCCAATGGCAATCCAGGCTTCTTTCAAATTGTGGTAATACCCGGGCGGTAAATAAATTTGTTTGGTGACTTTCAGGGGCGCCGTGTTATCCGCCCGTTTTGGCATGTATTTGATATCTGTTTTCATCCAATGTTTTTGACTGTCCTCTTGCGTCCAATTCTGCTTGGTTTGATCTTCCAAGGATTGATTAAACCCCGGGTGGGACATATGTACCAACGCCACTTCCCAATCATCTTCCACCAAATAATACGAACGAGGCAATCGTGCCGTAAATTTTTGACCCGTGCCTTGGGCTTGATCACTCAGGAGCGTGATGTAAACACTCATGGTGACTACTCCCTCACTTAGGGTTTACCCCCTTTTATATTTAACCCACTTGGACTTGTACCATATCAAACCCATATCAAATCCATATCTGGGCCATATATGGGTCACCCCCGTCCCCCCAATTGGACTTTGGACTTTGAGCCCGCGTTTTGACTTCCCCTTGAGCCCACGATCCATTTTTCCAACTGGTCAGCGGTTTCCCTTTCCAAATCACGTGACTTCCGGTTGCATGAGCCCGCGATCCCTTACTGGTCAGCGGTTTCCCATTTCAAAAACACATGACTTCCGGTTCCGGTTATGACGTCATCCTTACATCAAAACGAGGCACAGTTGCCCTAGTGATCCCCCATTACTACTACTGCACTGAAATTCTTATAGAGACCCCATGCAAGTGACCCTGTAATCAGAGCATCAACGTGCTCAGATTACAAGCACCACAATACCGCAAAAATCCTAGTTTCAATCACCCCAAATGGGGCCTTCAACTTCATCTCAGAGGCATGGGGTGGGCGCACCTCAGACGTCCATTTGACAAGGGAATCAGAGTTTTACACCATCCTTGAGCCATATGATGCAGTAATGGCAGATCGTGGATTTACTATTGCAGAGGATCTTTTGCTTCACAAAGCTGACCTTTTTATTCCGCCAGGGAAACGTGGACAAGAACAGTTCACGAAAGCTGATGTACAGAAAACTAAGACAATAGCTAATCTACGCATTTTTGTAGAACAGGCCATCAGGCGGCTGAAAACATTCCGTATAATCAAGAATGAACTGCCTATCTCTCTTATTGGTAATCTTGATAACATTGTCATTGTCTGTGCTGCATTATGCAATTTTTACAAGTCTCTTTGCAAGTAACACGTTTTTTGTTTTGGCTCAAGATATAGAGTAAAATGTGTAAATCACTAGGGAAATTGGAAATTCCCGGGGGGGGGGGGGTCAATTTGTTGCCTGGTTTTTAGTAGATCAACATCCAAAAAACACTACACTTTTCATCTGGAAATTGCTTAAGGGTTGGGGGATCGTTTGACAAATAATTCCCTCCATGGTTTGGGTACACACTTTTTCTGCCTCTTCTGGAATAACACAATTCAAGATATCAATAGTATGTTTACAGGTTTAGTGAAATTGATTTCCTTGCACTGATAGGATGACATTACCACAAATATGCATAATCAGGGGCCAAAGGGCCAAAGGGCCTGGCCCACCTCTCTGAAAAGTAGTATATAGTGATACTGGACAATCAAGTCCAGAAAAAGCTGGGGCCCCTCCCTTTGAAGCCTTGGGCTCCCTTTGTGTTGATGTCTAATAAGACCAGTAATTAGTGGAGGAAGCAATTTTTTTTATTAACAACTTGACTAATGTTTTCTACTTTTGACATTAGATATCAAGGATCAAATAAAACAATGACTATACAATAATACATGCAGTTGTTCAATTATATTGTACAGGCTCCATGAAAATATGATACCTGTTTATAAAATGTTCTCAGTCAGATCCATTTTCTAGGCATTTTTTTAACAATTTATTTTTGCAGTAGTTTCAGGGCTGGTGTAAGACAAGGTTAGATTTGACATCACTCAGGTATATCGGCGGCCAAGAGGTCATGCTCTCGCTTTCCTTCACCTATCCACCCTTCAGTGTCAAAGGATCTGGAACTAAGGTTCCGTTTGGCATTATGAGTAATTTTGCCTTCTCTTTTTCGGTAGTAGCAATTTGTTCCTGAGCAGTTCCTGCCGCGGCAAATACGCGGGCTACAAGTTCAGCTTTGGGTCCTGAAACCTTCAAGTCCCGCTTGCGACCGAACTCTTTCAGTTGCTCAGGTTTCCATGTCTGGATAACCTCGAAAGGCAGCTCTTCACGACTCATATCACACCTACATTATAACAATATAAATAAAAAGTTAAAACGTATTCACTTCGGCTCCGACTTCTGTCCATCTATTTAGTTAGAAGATAAAAATAAAACAGAACAGAAATACGACTCCTTCCGCTTTAGACCTTGTCACTGGAGTTTCTGTACTCTCGTCCCGAATTCGATTGTGAATGCAAAGGGTATATTCAATACATCAAGCGAAACAACTTGAAACAAGCAGAGATGGCGACCAAACAAGGGTTTGATGCCCACTTGTCTCAGCCCAACTGTATTTTCTCTATTCCTGCACGTGTATAAATTCGATCGGCTCAAAAGGAGGGTTTCTTTGCATAAAAGGTCGCCGAAGCCAAGCCACTCGATGTAATCCAATATGGCGACGCTGCAAGTCGATGCCCACTTTTCTGAGCCCGCCTACCCACAATGCCGTGCGATCCAACAGGAAGTCCAGAACTCCTGATGCATGTATCCTAGAAACCTCCTTTACGAGTGTGAAAAGCATTTGTAGTGACAATAAGCTTAAGGAATTTTACTTTAAACTTCTCCACAGAACTGTAGTCACAAAAAAAGAATTGTTTATCTGTGGTATAGAGGACAACTCGCTGTGTTCATACTGTGGACAAAACGATTCGATACTTCACACCTTTTCGAAGTGTCACTGGACACAATTGTTCTTCCTTGAAGTCATCAAATGGTTCAATGTTGAAAATGTCACCTCTTTCTCGTTATCTCCAAGCGAATTAATCTTTGGAATAAAAACCGGTAGCAAAAAGCAAAATACATTTAAAATTAATAAAAAACTGAAGTACACAATTTTGTTTGCTAAATAATACCTATATACACAAAAACTATCTCTAAAATAATTATCCTTGAACGAATTCATGGTCAAATTGACCTGGAGATATGATTTAGAAAAATCCCACTTCTAAATAAGGACATTATCCTAAGACACTCAACCGATTGTTCCATGGAATATTTTGTTTTGTTAATTAACGCGACTACTATAGCGTGTGAAAACTTTATTACTGTAACGTTTCATAATTCTGCTGCAAACAATATTGTATTTGATTATTCTTATTATAGCTGCTCTCTGTCTTTATCTGTAGATGTGTGTGTGTGTGTGTGTGTGGAGGGGGGTTACCCTATACCTATAATTTGTAACTAGTAATAATTATCGTAACAAATTGTTATTGTTGTATTTATTGTAATCGTGCTTGTAATTGTTTGTGCCTTGAAGCAAAATAAAAAAAAAATTCTAAAAAAAAAAGGATATTTTGCCAAAAAAGTATCCAGCGATATAAGTTATAACCTAACCTATCTAACATTAGAATATGAAAGAAATCGAATTTTCCACCCTTGCCGTGAAAATTTGATTTTGTCTGATTTTTACAGTCAGGCGCTCTTAAGCACTAATGAAGAATGCTTTCTTTTGTGTTGCATAGGATTCCGCTTTAATCTAGTTGTTGAATGATATTTTAGATGTTGATAGTGTCACTTGGTATGAGCCTCCTCCGGTTCAGACCTCATCAGACCCAGCTGTGTTTCACACTGCAAACCAACAGCTTCGTGAAGGATCAACAAATGCAGCACTGAACTGGAACTTTAGTCTCACACAGGATCTCAATTTGATTGTTGTCACAATCAAATTTAACGAAGTCCCCATTGCAACCCTTGTGCCATCAGGGCCTGCTGCACCAGCTTCAGGATACGAAGGAAGATTCAACGTCAGCTGGATTTCTCAAAGCGCCACGCTAGTAATCTTTAACGTAACTGATGATGACACTGGATTGTTAAGCTGTGAGTTGAATACGTTTCAAGGTGCAACCAACAAAGTTTGGAAACGCAAGATTCAAGTCAAAGTTGTAGGTAAGCATAGGCATTGATAACTGATCTATGAAGGAGGAGTTTTACATCAGTTCCGGGGGTATTGAATTGAACATAGGCAATCGAACCTAACCAAACTAAATTCACCTTGACTGGATTGACTGCGCGCGTTTAACCAGGTCATTCAGAAGGGATATCAAACTGAAAAAAAAAGCCTGCATGGCTCAGAATCAAATCCATAATTATCAATTCATTAGGGTAAAAAACACAAGTTGCCCTTTAAGCTTACTACGTTTGAAGGATTACCAACTACAAAAGGAAAGGCAGAAAACTGTTGTAGGTTAACTCAGGGGATTGACTCATGTACTTTACTGACTTGCCGGATATCAGAATTCGACAATAAAGTATAACTAATTAAGTACGTCTCATTAACCGCGCGGAAACGTCGTATTGGGGGACATGGGTCCGAGGTCGTGTCACTACGGACGCAGAGAAGCAAGGTCCTTAGAGGGTGCTAATGGGGGTATACAATTGTCAGTTACCTACTAATTTTTCGTCCAAATGTCAGTTAACTACTATTTTTTTGGCCAATTGTCAGTTAACTACTAATTGTAGTCAGCGATTAACTTTCCTTTTCTTAGAGCGAAAATTATTACGTCATAACCCGAATTTTTCTTACGTCAATCATCCTTGGGGGTGGACTTTACTCAAATCAAGAAATAAATTAAAGCTTCTGGACATGAAAATAATTATATAAAAAAACAATCAAGTCACAATTAATCAGAAATCTTGCTCATTGCGAAAGGGCTTGTGTATTGTCGACCTGTAATCAATTATTGACGTGATATAAATCAGGCCAAACAAGGTCAAACCACGTTCGCTTGCTCGACAATGAATTATCTAATGGGAACAACTTCAAGTCAAACGCACCGAGTCCAGACTTTACCGCTTGTTATTCCCATAACATCTGTCAAATGTTTACAAACTATGTCCATTGAATTGTGTTTTGTCAAGTCAAACGCGTACGGCGCGCGTGTCGTTCGAATGCCGATCCCCAGTTGTCATCATCTCGATAAAAAACGTAGAATAACTTTGACCATAGCCTGCGTGGCAGGCGCAGAAAGGGGAGGGAAAAGGGAAGAAATTATTCGCAAGTGCGAGCAACGAGCGTATTTCGGCCGTATTTTACTATCGCCAGGCGACTGCAAAAATCGTGATTGGTCACAATTACTTATATGTCAATCAAGGGCCCAATCGAACACTCTGATTGGACACAATTAATTTATGCCATTTAAGTACTCGAAATTCGTGTTTCTCAATTACATTGAAGATAGTTATAAAATGGGGCTGGAAGGTCTACATGACTCCCTTCCTCTCCCATTCTCTCTCTTCCTCCGCGCTCGCGAATAATTTCTCCCGTTTTCCCTCCCCTTTCCGCGCCTACCACGCAGGCTGCTTTGACCACGCCACTCGAAGCCATCACGGAGATCGAGGTCCAAGTTACGCTCCCTTGGCACTTTTGCATCGGAAGGGACTCACATAACAGTTATTGAAGTTATGAATGTATGAAATTCTTATATTTGAACTGCGGAATGAAGAATTAAATGTAAAGAAGATCTTTATGCAGTTGCGAAAAATTGGTTAGAGCGCTGCACCGGTATCGCAGAGGTCAGGGTTCGAATCCCGGCAAGCCTGATTTTTTCAGGCTTTCTTTTCGCAACTGCATAAGTTGCGTTAATAACTGCGAGGATCTTCTTTACATTTAATAACAGTTATTATTATACATTGTAGTCACTATCCGTCTTTTCATTGGCTAAGAGCCTACAGTTAATTCTGGGAATCAGCGCAACCTACAGATTAGTGAATAATCTGTACGTTGCGCGCGCAATGCATGATTTCCAAGAGCAATGTGGGAGGCATCTGAAAGCGAAGTAAATTCATGGCTCGTCGATTCGCTTCTTCAACCGAGCAAGAAATTGAAAAATTGATGAAACAAGAAGACTCGGAAAACAAAAGAAGGCTGACAAAAATTGGGAAGGAACTGTTCCACGAATACCTTAAGAAAAAAAGCGTTCAGAAGCCGGAAGACAAGAAGGACACAAATATTGAAATTGTTTGCCGTTATTTTGTTTACCTGTAAAACAATGTATAATAAAACAATTATTAGACTCGGTTTTTGTGATATCCGGAATAATCAAGGTCTTGGTAAGTGTTATCAGGCTGAGCAGTTACCAGGTCATGCAGCGTTAGGAAAATCTTTGTTGCTTAAAATGGCGTATTCATTATAATTAATAAAATGTCAGTTAACAGTCAACTTTTCATTTATCAGTTAACTACTTTTTTTTTGGCCAATTGTCAGTTAACTACTAATCCCATGAGTACCCTCTCCTCACAAAAATGATAATATTGACCAGTACGGTCCCCATGAGTTTAGTAATTGCGAGTTAATCAGAACTAGCGTCACCATCCGATACTGCAGTCTTACAGTACACTGCCAATTTGATTCTTCACCACTGATACCGTTCTGTTCTTAAACAAAAATTCAAAACAATACGTTTTCCTTAGTCTAATACAGTTTTTAAGAAAGGAAAAAGATACTAATTTTTACACCCATAGTTTTACGAAACAGTGCCAAGATAACGATTTTCGTCGGAATTTTTTTTTATAATATTGGTAAACAAACGGACTCGACACTAGCTCAGCTCCGTCAACTGACATGTTTTATTTGGTCAGTTTTCGTAAAACTAAAGGATGAATGAAATGTCAGGTGTTTACATTACTTTGAGTTCAGCATGTTTCCGATCAACGCCAGTCTGTACAGTGCTGTCCTTGACGTGAGAACTGGCTTGAATTTCTTATTCTTGTCCTCAATTTATTCAGCTGTTTATTATGTGGCTCGGCCATAAAATAAATTGTTCAAGGTTCTTTGGTCAGACTCTGAATAATGTTTTGAACTTTCAGCAGCTGATATAAATGAAAATGGCTTGGATGTCCTCGATGAATCAGAAGTTCATGGAATGTAGTTTTGAATTCAATTAACTGCTTGACCAGTAAAAGAATCTTTTGACAGCGACCACTCATCACTCTCGCAGCATACTGGGTAGCTTAAAGGTTAGGCAATCGCCGCTCCTTACCCAACAATGAGTGAACTTCCATCGTGTACGAAAGCTAGAATCCAATTTTTCTTTTCTTTGTGCTTTGTTTTCGCAAATGATTTAATGGCCATTTTTATACTAGAGACGGATAATCCGTCTGGGAAGAACTTGGGCAAAAAAAGTTAGTTCGTCTGGATATGCGCCTCAGTATAAAGACGGGCACTAGAAGGATTATGCGTCTAGACGAACTAACTGTGGTAGTTCATCGTGGAAGACGCACAACCGAAGATGGTTTGCCTAGACGCACAATCCATCTTGTGCCCGTGTTCATACTGAGAGGCATAACCAGGCGAACTAACTTTCTTTTCCCGAGTTCGTCCTAGACGGGTTATCCCTCTTTATAGTATAAAAACGGCTATTGATTTTGACCTGGTGAGACTTCGTTGAATGAACATGAATACCGACAACTCGTCTTACGTCGCATGACTCAAATCCGAAATCTCGCGAGTGAAAGCTATTGAACCTTGAAGGAGAAATGCAGTTTCAATATGCCAAGTGATAGGAGGAAATTTTATTTCAGCGGAATAGTTATTAACACGATTGCTGGGATGTAAAATCTCCCATGATGCCTTTGGGAACATAGGAGAATCCTGCCCTGAAATTAACCTTTCAGAGCGCGCTTACTAGTGAACTTTTAGATCCAAGTTTCCCGCTAACCAGTCCCAGACGTCACGTTTGAGGTTTTCAACGCGCGTTTTAGACGGCAAGATGGGGTTTCACGTAAGTCACTTACCTCAAGTATTTTTTGGCCCGAAATTTGTGTTATTCCACGAACAAACACTGAATCGAATTGACCTTTTTTTCTACAAATTGGTTATAAATTTTTGAACCGTTTGTTGTCGTTTGAAGAAATGCATTGATCCCCAGTAGCAATCCAATATGACGGTTAAGTTGAATAGGTGTTTCATGATGTTTTATCTCTTCAGCGCGCTGCACACGCTAGAAAACATACTTTTTTCGAAATTGATGTAATTTTGACAATTTGCAATGCATTGACAGGGATTTTTTCTAATTGAAAATAATATTTAAAAAATAATGTGGCTCCAGTTTACTCGAATCTAAATCGACAAACGTTCGAACCACAAATGGCAAACGGCGAACCTCAAACTGTAGAGGTTCGTGGAAAACTTGGATCTAAAGGTCTCTAATATCAGCTACAAACACCAGTAATAAAATGGCTTGGAAAGTGAAATTGCACTAAATTTGCTGAAATCAAAAGCAAGATATGTACGGTTCGCAAGAATGTTATTTTCTGTATCTGATGGATCTCACTGTTTCCTCGCTGTAATGTTATTTGTTTATTTATTTATTCATGAACTAATTTTTTTGCTGGAGATTGGGGGAGGGGGGGAAGCCCCCCAAGCCTCCCCGGCTCCACCATCCCTGAATTTTAATTGCCATTTTAATGCCAAAACATGACTTAAGACCATTTTTGGGTCACAGAAACCTCTTTTGAGGCATCAGAGGCATGAGGAATTGCCCTGTTGGCTTCTATTTTTAACGATCTTTAAATGGTCTTTTTTCATGAATGATGGCTGTCGGGTAGATGCACTACTGACAACCGCGGATTCGGTTACAGTTGTAGTTGGGCATTTAACGCATTTTTAATGCCTACGTAAAACCACAAATTATTGAGACTGAAAAATGGTCAAGCATGTTAAGGAAAGTTCATGTGCTTCTGTTCACGGACAATCCGTGCCGAGGGAACGAGGAAAGACTGGGTATGTTATCACAAATTAATCATATCGGGCAAGAAAATAGTCACGCTGCGAATGAGCGTCACGAGCATGTAAAATCGATTTTACATGCTCGGTATGATAATTTTCTTGACATGTCCTAAAGAAATTTTGAGTTGACATGAACGCCCAGCAGGTACAGAGTCAGTTCTCTATTGATGTTGAAATAGCATTTCCCTTGTTTAACTATCTCTGATGGAAAGAAGGACCAAAACAATTGTTATTGATTGGATAAATTTCCTGCATGATCAATGATAGGCTTATCGATAAAAAATATACCATTTATCAAAGGTGTAAACAGTGAGATGACCTTTGGTTGACTCTTATGAATAAGTTAAAATTCTACAAACACTCCTCCCCACAGTGATAAATTGTCTCCTGCACAACCCTTACTGGACCATTAGCACTTACAAACGTGTCAAACGTGCACGTAACGGGGGTGTTAAGAAATTGTTTATTGATTTGTTGCAATTCAACAAAATACTCATATAACATACCAATTATGCTACACATACAATTCCTTGGTGTCCCAAATGATAAAACTGAGATTATCAACCGTCATTAATATAAGATAAAAGGTAAAGATAAACTCGCACACAAGCCAAGGAGGCCCACACGGCCGAGCTTTTCCCGGTTTCTGTAGCATGAAGCAACTGAGAGTATTGCTACTTCCCCCTGGATGGGATGCTAGTCCATCGCAGGGTTGCCCCCACCGTTATGTCGCCGGTACCCATTTCTACACCTGGGTGGAGAGAGACAATGTGGGGCAAAGTTTCTTGTCTAAGGAAACAACACGATGGCAGGGACTGGGCGTCGAACCACCGACCTTCAGATCTGAAGTCCAACGCGCTAACCACTACACCACCGCGCCCCCCACTCATTATAAGATAGTGGGAGATTAAAGAATCCTTTACTGTAACCCAAAACAGATACCAAAAGAAGTTAGTAGTCTGCTAACAAACTTAAACTACTACTACTACTTGTCTACTGCTTTCCTATCCGTGTACAAGCATTTTCGCAACTTTTCGGCAAAAATTAATAGCATGTGGTCCCAAGTACACTAAGTTTTGTTAATTATCCACTGACTGTTAAGAATCATCCTGTCATTTTCATAGCTGATCTGTAAAATCCATACCCATATCAGACTTTTACTTAGACCAAACCGATTAAACTCCATACCGTCAGACCAAAACAACTTAAAAACTATACTCTTTGGGGTGGTAGATACCTATATAGCTTATACAAGAGAGTAAACTCAGGGGTAATGTATCGTTATTTTAAAATTAAGACTAGGTTGGAGGTTAATAAATTCCGATAAAGCATCAACCTTTTCCCTGAATCCCTTAAGGTACTAGAGAAAATTCATTCATTTAGCTGAAGTGGATTGATACCAAAGATGGCTGTGAGGGAAAAACATAAAAACGTCACTGGTTCATTGCATGTCGTGCGTTACACGTGACCGAGAGAAAATAACCCATATCAGTGTCCTTTGTAAGCAGTGTAATTTAGACATGAAAATGAACATGAAAATTAGTTTTTCACCAAAAATTTGCTTTCTAAATTCAATACCTTCTGATAAGCATGCTCATACGGATCCCGGTTTTTTTTCCGCTCGATTATCGCGAAGCGCCCGAACTATAAATTGAGGGGAAAAACACAGTCCGTACTGTGAGTTACGGACCGAGAATAAGGGGCTAATAAGAGTATGTTCAAGATTAACCATAAACCGTGCGTGTTTGAACTGTACCTATATCCACCATCCACTCACTCGTCAACCACCATCCGACGCCCATCTCAGCCGCTATCCGTCATAATCGTTACCCGCCTTCCGCCATCCAAGTCGCAATCCGCCATCCGATTTCTTGACATCCGTTCCAAAACGAGTATATATATAATTCTAAAGAGTCTTTTGGTTCAACTGCTATCACGCAATCTTCGTTTTCACGGATGGCTGAGAAGAAGCAAGGAGAAAATTATGGACGTTGCCACGTAGTTGTGCGTACTTTTGGTATGAAGTCCGCTACAGTATCCCTCCTCTTCCACCTTTTAATTCGTTTCGCAGGTAAGGAAGTTTAAGCTTTGATAATTACTACATATAACTCACTTTATTCCTCGTTTTTGCTGGGAAGTTAGTACCTATTTCGCATATTCTACTGAGTTAAATTCGGCGAGCTTTTTCGTTAAACAGGTATTGTAATGGGAGATTATGTTGAATATTATAAAATAAATAATAAAAGCTTTTGCGTAAACAGCGGTAAGCTTGTGGATAATTATGGTCGCGAATCGTGAGAAGCTGTTGAATAAGACGTCACACTTGAATGGGTTGCAAGGAAAGAAAGCTGTGTCAAGTACTCCGTAGACCATAATTTTACACAAGTAGTCATATCTTCAACCCGGAGAGTAACCAGCTCGCAGAAATACTCGATTACGTTTATATATTAGTTGTTGAGTCCTTTTTAATGCCATGTAATGCACATTCGACAGACTCTCTCGAGTCTTTCAACTCAATGGTGTTTTATGTCATGAGGAAATTAACTTCAGTTGATGAATACGTAATTAAATACGGCGTCGAAAAATCCATGATTTCGAGCTTGAGTTCTAATTAACCTTGAAGTAAGCTGAACTTAAGTTCCAGAACGAGGGTAGACAGTGACTCAACGTTACCAGAAAGGTAACTGTTTGAAATTTTGAACACGAAGTCAACTGGAACTCGAACTCATAAATTCTCTACAGCAACAAAGAGTAATTAGACATCAGTGACAACAAAGAGGTAATTATCAACTGAATTTTTATGTTGTTTGATCACTAATTCACGGCTGATTTCTAGAGTTTTCTCTATTAGAAGTAGATTGCATTTGTCACTTATGTTGAGCATTTTCTTCTCTATTCTTTCAGTGCATGTGGAGCTTCGTTGTATAGGCATACTATTTATGATTACTTGAAAACTTGGTTAGTAACTATATATAGCCGCGCTAATAAACATTGTCTTGCTGATAAGGCTCCTAACGTGGTGGATTTTATTAAAGTTGAGGCGTTTTTGTTTGTAGTTTTTAGGGTACACTAAAACCCGGCACTTCCTTTGTTAATTAAGCAGTTAGAAGTAAATTGACGCGATAACCGTCCCACGGACCAGATCTCGCTGTTGTTGCACAGGCCACCCAGGAAAACGAGCAGCCCACTTTGGTGGCAAAATATAAGGATTTTTTTTAACTTAAGTAGTATATAGTCATTGGAGATATAGAGGATATTACATGGTCGCGCAGAGATACGACATTTATCTTCGAGTGTTGAAAACTGCTTGCATGGAGGAATGTTGATTCTGAGAGCCGGCTGATTGTGTTTCGACGTGCATGGAAAGTTTTCAGAAAATTTTGCCCTCTGTGTTATAAACAAGTAATCGCATTGAGTCCTCGTGGAATTAAGGATAAGTTTTCAATTGTTTTTAATAGTTTTCACAAAATTGTGAAAACAAATTTTGTGAAAACTTGAAAATACGCGAGTAGAACCCCGGTAAATTGAACTTTGAAGGGAAACGAAAAACAGTTCGAGTAAGCGAAGGTTCGATTTATCAGGGACGTTTGAATATTCAATTTGCCATGTTAATAATTGATAGTTTACTGATTTTTCAGTACAGTGTAAATGTTACACTTATCTCGTCACAAACTGTAGCACGATTATGCATTCTTATGATAATACAGTACTGTGAATGTAACTCAGTTACACTCACTCGGGAAAAGACTGTCAAATACGTGGTCTGTTCGTTGCACTAATTAAATCAAATTGCTGTAGTGTTAGTTTTCGTGATTTTACCGATTACACGACAAGAAGAGCTGATGGGATATTTCAATGGGCATCCGTGGTGAGTTGCAAGAACCAGAATTCGAGTTAACGGGGTAAATTTTGATCAAGGGAAACGAGATTTAGTTCTAGTTAGCGGGGAATTCGAGTTATCCGAGTTCGAGTTAACCGAGTAAAAATCAGACTGAAAAGTGGGGTCACATCCAAGGGAAATGGGACTTAGTTCGAATTAGCGGGCAAGTTCGAGTTATCCGAGTTCGAGTTGCCGGGGTTCTACTGTATACTAATACTTTACTCGCTGAATCAATCTAATAAAATATTGATCTTACGCACATTCGAATTTTGGTCGAAAAATAGAGAAAATAAGTAGCGTTAATTTGTATTCTGAATATTATAGCAATAAGGTATATAACTTTTCTAAATTTCATTGGCTGAGACTGAAGTAGCCATAACAACCGTGATATCTTCACCTGGGAAAGATAAAAATCGTATCCTCACTGGATACGAAATTTTAGTCCCTGGAAAAATCCTGGTATTTCATCGGTGTCTATACAATAAAAGCCTCGTTGTGGAGTTCCCCTGAGTTCCTGAGTGAGTTCCACTGAGTTCCGGTAAATTAATTAACTGAGTTCCTCAGGAAAAATATTGCCTAAGTAAATCGATGATATGTAAATAACTGTGTTCTGCGTCGTTTTGACACAAATAGGAACAATAAACACTAGGCTTGCCCAAACGTGCCCCCTCTCTACGAACACTGCTGCTGATTGGATACGAACCTAATTGCCTTTAGTTATAGTTTTTGCTCTATCACCTCACAAAAACCTATACTTTGCTATGAGTTATATTTTCTTGCGCTTAAATTCAATAAAAAGCCTGGCGAGGTTCAACAACTTTACAAATTTATGCAAACCCACTGAAGTCAATTATTCGAATAAAGTTTTAAGGGAATTTATTGTTCTAATAAAAAAGTGGTCGCTTATACGTTCGAGTGAACCCAAATGTAAACATTAAGTCTTAAAAGCGAACTAGGGTACAAGTTACAAAAGGATTGCATGTGCAAACGATAAAAAATAATGAGACATCAAACACACAGATATTCACTGACAAATCAAACTTTATTTCAATCGCTCAACTAGTACAAAGCAAACTCCTTAATACACAATTACTTACTTCTTATTAACCAAGCGCGAGGGCCGTGCAGGGAGAATATGCCCGAGGTCTTTCTGGTACGGACCGAGCAAAGCGGTGAGGTCCGTAGAGGAAAGACTCAGTACGGTCCCAAGCTAGTGAGAGTTAATAAGAAGTTTATTATATGGCTGTGCCTAACACTTTACCATTTGAAAAGGGAGCCGTGGCAGATTGGGTTGAATAAACAGTTTACCGAAAAGTGACATCCAGCAGTTTTATTTCACACAAAAAATTACATTACACAAGAAAAGGTAAGAACATACAAAGAAACTGTCTGTTTTCGTATAGCTTTAAATCATTGTAAATGTACTTCCAATTTTCTGTTCGACGTGACTTTTTGTTGCTAAAAATGAATGCGTGGCAGTGTTTAAAATCAGTCATTCAATGTCGTCATCTTCAATGACCACTCGACGCTTCTTTGGCTTACTCTCCTGAATGAAAGTGACAGGGCCATTAAAAAGCTGAAAATTGCATCCTGAAATCTCGTGAATATTTGCACCGGCAAATACCACCTGACTGCTGGTTGATGAGGCCGTTGTCGAGTGGCTCATCAAGGTATTTTGCCGTAAAACCCAGGGGCACCCAACGGTTCGTTTCGGGGAGTATCTGTTCGAAAGACCTAAAATCACCTGAGATTTTCGGATTTAATTTCAGTGAAAGCTAGAGATTGCTTTGGCGAAAACATAATGTCAGACTTTCGTAACAAGAAGTCTCATTAGTTCCTATTGTTTTCGGAGGGACAAATATGTCGTTTAGAGTGCAAAATCAGGCCAGCTAGCATTTTCGGAGAGCCATCAGCAGCTCGGAAACTCGGCGGATAGGATTCTGTTTCCTAAAATGTTCTGCGACCTAAATTTTCAGCAAAATAAATCGGTATCTTCTGGCCAAATGTCATCACGAACGAAGAGTTGTGGGCACGTACAGGGCAAGAGGATGTAGAAACCACAATAAAGCGCAGGAAGTGGAAATGGATTGGCCATACTCTGAGGAAGGCGCCAAACAACACCACACGTATGGCCATGGAGTGGAACCCCCAGGGAAGG